>VZRJ01004659.1:397691-507694 GCA_013397565.1 Ptilonorhynchus violaceus | reverse complement strand
TTCCTTGCCTCAGGCAGAGGAGGGAAAAAGCCAAAAGCAAGTTTCAACTCCCTCCGATATCCCTCAGCTGAGCAAAAGCAGGGCTGAAAGCTCACAGGGAAAAAAGGTAAAAGTAAAGTGTTCCCTTCACCTTCTGCAGCTGAAAAGCCGAAAGCCAAGGAAAAAAAAAAACTGGCTAGAGAAAAGTAAGTGCTCGCTTCTGCTACAGAAAAGCAGCCAGCAAGAGTTCTCTCCTGAGAACCACAACAGCTAGTGATAAGTAAAAAAATGTAAATATCCTGGAAACATTCAAAACACAGCGCCTAGCTTCTTGAGCCAGCTTAAAGACACAGAGTTAATAGTTTTGCATTAAGCAGGGGATTGGGATATATAGCATCATAAAGTCACCCCAAGACAAGGGGCAATGCTGCAGCACTGATTCACAACATGGATGCTAGATGAAGAACTGAGTAAGTTTGTCCCAAGACTGCCTGCAATCAATTACAGAATGAACCGAACCTGTCCCTGAGAATCAAGCAGTGAAATTAATGTAGACGGAACCTTCTGGCTGTTATTTTCTCAACTAACACTATGTGATTGTCTGGCCTTTGATTCCCCAATGTCTTGGAAAATCTGAAAATTCCACTGTGTGGTCAAGTTTTTAAAATCCACAAGTCAGTGAACTGAGAAGTGTATGAAAAAAAAATCACATTTCTGGAGTGAATCAAGTATTTTAATGGTCTTGAGACAACAAAACTACATTTCAGATTCAGACTTTTTTTATGAAAGATGGTAGGACAAAGGGAAGACCACAGGAAAATGCTGAATCTGCATTCTTCTTTGGTGAAAATGTTTCCAGAGATGTGTTCACATCTTTCTGCAAGCTCCCCTGATCCACGGAGTGCTGTATTGAAGACTGCACATCCTTTATCTTAACTGTGTGTGCTCCACAGCTGGTAACAGAATGCATTACTGATGCCCAGCAAATGTTCTGCACTGAGTTAATCCTTACTGAACAAAAGAATACAAAGCGAATATGCTCCTTTGCAAGAATCATTAAGTTTCTCTGTGGAACCAGTTAAAGAAATACTATAGATCTTCAGTCAAAACTCAAAGCCACTGATCTATAAAAAGGCATCTGTGAAGGTGTTCGGTGTTTTAAACTGAGTAAGCAGAGGACTGTCTGAGGAAAAGAATAACAAAGTACCACCTCTTAAATAATGAAGGCCCAGAATTCCAGCACTGACAAAGAGACAATAAGGCTGCAGAAAGTACAAGACTGTGAGAATACAAGACAAAAGCCTTAGCGTTTAAGTACCAAAAGAAAGAGAACAGGAACTGTGATAAAGTATGTTATGCTCTGTTGCAATTTACTCTTGGGTTCGAGGGAACATAATTTAGCAGAGTTAGTAAATAAGAAAGATTATGCCCCAAAGAAATAGCTATCAATTTTTTCTCTTAGAGGAAATTGCCCACAGAACCCTAAATTCTGTCTAACCACATGGGTTAGGCAAAACAAACAGAAGAATGTCTGAATAACTCCCTTAAAAATGAATGAATTATTATAGTTCTTATGTACATATAGCATAGTAATAATATAGATCTGTACTAGTGGCTATCTTTGCTATAAGGCAAGCTGTTGGTGAACTGAAGTGTAAGCAGTAGAGTGAATAGGATTTAGAAAACTGCCTGGTTTTTGCTTCTCCTGTACTGAAAAGGAGGTAACTGGAATATGAGAAGACAAAATCCACTTGCTACAAAGATAATGGTTTAAATAGGAGCACTGTGGCATTGACAGACAAATCACTGGAAAACACATTTGAAAAACCACCAAAAACTGAAAGAACAAAACTGCTATCACCAGAAAGCTAAATAGCAATTGTCAGTCATGCAAAATACGGCAAACTGTGTCTATACATTTTTGCTATCATAAGACAAAAAGAAATTGAAACCATGACAATATTATTTCTGATAGCCCTGAAAGTAAAAGAAGCATAACCAAATGAACCTTTGTTACCCAGGGAAAATGTGCATCTGGGCTATCAAACTACAGAACATGTTTCAACTACCCTATCATCAAAATTAATCTCTGTATGATCAGCTGAGTCTGAATAATTTTTTCCCTTATGTTTGTATTTTAACTCCTTGCAGTCTGGGCATGAAATGAGAGGATGCACAATAATTAACTATCATAATTGGTAGTGTGCCTCACTCTAATTAAAGATAGGAAAGTAGCTCTCTGTATTACAGCAGTTTTGAATACTAATCCAGTATTTCTCAAAAAAAGTTTTCCAGGACATAGGAATCATTTAACAAAGTTTCAATCCAGAATCCTCTATTTTGGTTATGAAAATACATGCCACTGGTGCTCTCCAGCACATATTGCTCTCAAGCTTATTTGCAGGAAGGCTTTATAGTCAATAAAGCAATGTTCTTCTCATTACTGTGAGGTTTGTAGGACGCCTGTCCTTGGTAGGATCGCTAACGGGATAAAGCTGAAAAAATAGGGCCATCTGCCTTCAATAGTCCTTCTGATGATAGTGCTGGTAAACCACGCTGTTACCATTAGTGGCCAGCTGGCCTCTTACATCATTATACGTTGCAAATGTTTTACAGCGTGACAATATAACATCAAATTACATTTTTAAAAAACCACAGCATGCTTTGAATTGTAAAAGCTTCCTTACAGAGAGGGATTGGATATGATTCTCAGGGCATCCTATCCAGGTTCATATTTGTTTATGCAGGCCTTTTAATGCTAACTTTATTTCCTCATTCCAAAAATGTAATAGTTCATTTCATGCATGGAAAAAAGACACTGATGGAGGAAAAATATCTAACAGAAGTTCTATTTTGGATTAGAATATAGGAATTACTGCTCTCAGAATTTGGCTCTTTGGGTCTTATTTCTGCTTGATGTGACTCTTTGTATGTCCTCTTGAGATAAACCTGTATACAACAAAGGAGAAGCAATCCTTTGTTGAAGAGACGGAGACAATAATTGAACTTGTTGCATTTATTTTGTAACTTATTCCATTTATTTTGTAATTGTTGACAGAAGAGATCTGGTGGTTCCACAAAAAAAATCCTGACGTGGAAATAAACCAGAATTTTCTTAATATTCAGGAAAAGAAACCCTATCTGATACTAAAGAAATGTTGCACTTAAATGAGATATGGACTCAATATTTTAGCAAATCTCAGTTTATGTTCTGAATAGGTTGCTCATTACAAGTTTGTGGTTGATAATAGTTTTTAATAGAAGACACTCATTCATGGATACTCAAATACTTGATCCATTCTTGAGTGTCCCGTAAGTACGAGTCATTATACTGCTGTTTACTTTGGATATGGGAGGCTATTGTCCCTTTTTAAATAACACTGAATGCCTTGAGGAACAGAGTATCTGTGTAAGATATCTATGGGCAAATATATGCAGCCACTTTACTTCCTTGTGATGGATTTTAGAGGTCATTTGTCGTGTCCCCTGAAATAAAAGCTGGAAGGGTTGAAGAATTGAAAGACCCTGATAATGGGAAAATATACTGGTGGGATAATTCTACATAGGTATTATAAAATGAGAACTCTCCTGTTGACTTTCTGTATACTATGAGAAATTAGCTCATCTGATAGGTCCCTGGGTCTCTCCGCCCTCTCTCTTTAGTAATTGGCTGTAAAGTTTCTCCCCTCCTTCTTCCCTCCCCTAAGCCCCGTGGTGATTGGTTGCTGGTCCCCTGAGTGCGCGGGTCTAAAAACCAAGTACCTTCCTTGTGCTCGCTCTCTTTTGCCTCCTGTCCCCTTCATAGCTGGATGGAATAAACTCCCTGGACTATGGAATGCAGTGCGTGAGAGCCTTCCTACCTCTTTGTTTCTGGACTTGTGGCTAGCTGGCCCGGGTGTGAGTATTTCTCCGTGCTAACAACTGCACGGGCGATATCCCTCGCTGGTTAGGTGAATTTCACCCCCAGAACTGCTCCTTCTCAAAGGAGGTTTTGGGATTAAACCACGAAGGGAATCTGCTGAGGAGAAACCCCCCGGCAAGCCATTAGTCATTGTTATTTATTTCCTTACAGAAGATATCATCATGCAGTAGGAACCATTCAAATACTAAAAAAAAACCACATTCACAGCTTGTTTGGTTTTACATTCTAAAAATTTCTACAGTTCAATGTCTGAGAATAATGGCAGATGAAGAAAGCTTTTATTAGAAAAATATTCTGGCTGGACAGAGTTTTCATTTTGTTCTTTCTGCTTTGTTGTTTAAATAACACTTTTACTGCTAAAGAGAAAAATTAAGGCTGAAATGGAAGAAGGGATACCGCTGACAAGAAGGAAATTGCCAAAAAATACTAATATCCCAGAGCTTCCTTGAAAAGTCTACAAAACTCTCATTTACAGGGGCACAGAAAAAAAAATGTAGCACATTAACAGTCAACCAGCCAATTAGTACCAAAGTGTTTTCAAAATGCTGTGAAATGATGGTAGGGTGTTTTCCATTTTTTTGGTGTTAATTTTTTTGTGTGTGTGTTAATACTCAGTGGAAGGCTCTATTGTACTAATGAAAATTTCTTACTAGAGTTTGGTATGTCAAAGGAATTGTCTAGTAACCAAACCCATAATCTCATAAATGTATATTTAAAAGATAATTATAATAGAAACAGAAAAAATGTTTATATTTGTCCAACTTGATTCTGTAATGTGTTCATCAGGTTTATGAGAATGCTAATGAGAAACACTGAATGCTTTTGATTCCTGGGGGTGTACGTATCCATCTATTGTTTGGAAAGGGTATATGTTTGCTTATGCTGGAATAAGATTTTGCTTGCAAACTTTTGTGCTGTAAACCGACTGTAAGCCTAAATAGTGCATGTGCTTGTCAAATGGTAAAGGCATGCAGTTTGTTTGAATTCTATTTAAAATCTTGCAAATAAATCCAATGTACCACCAGCAGTTCTTAAACTGATCAGAATACACTTCTGCATTGTGAAATGACTATGCAACATGCACTACTGAAGAAATGGGGAAGAAAAGTCTTGGAAAGCTGCATTCCATGATGGTAGGAGTGACCTCAGCACTGCTTCTTTGCTAAACTTTGGTTTAGCTACAATGACAATGTTGCACTTCTAAATGTGTAGGTTCCCTTTGTACTTGTATGCCTTTATGGCATAGAAGAGGAACTGCCACAAATGGACACAATGACTTTCAGCCACCTGTGGACACTAACATTATTTAGGTCAAAACCAAAACCAATGCAGAGTACTGAAAAAAGTGAAGTGAAAAAGAAAAGTAACAGATTTGCATCATTACACACTCACTTCACATAATCTAATTCACCAGTTAAAAATATTTAGATGCGATTTTGCAATAAGTCATATATCCATCAAAATCCTGTCTTGAAGCATTTATAGCTAATATGGACATATTGATACAACACTAACTGTAACTAGACATATAAGTAGAATATGAAAAGCTACACCTTCTCAATTTAGGAAGTTGTCCTTTCCAGGAGACATGGGTCATCCATTGAAAGTACAGAACAGTAAAACTGGCAGAGTCTCTAAGAAGAGAACAGCCTCTTCTGCCACTGGGAAGCAGCAGGATTTGCACATCCCCTAGTTTTTCAGAAAATATTGACTTTAGTTTGATTTAATTGAGAGTCAAAACTTACCAGAAGCAAGAGAAGAACAGGTACAAACCAGATGACATAAAGAAACTTCTATGGAAACAAAAAGAGAAGAATATCCCGTAATAAACCAAACCAAATACTCCTGGAGCCCTAAGGCCTGAGAGAGGGATGGAAGTTAAGAGGGGGGTTTATAGTTTTTTCCAGGACATGCTATTCCAGAGACAGAAAAACAGTTAAGACATGCTGGATGATTTTATGTGAGCTCTGCAAAGGTCCGAGTTATAATCCTCTGCTTTTTCCTCTCCCTTTTCACACACACATGCACAAATTCCTTGCACTTCAGCTTGCATCTCAAAGTCATTAACAGCCAACCACACACACTGCACCACCCCAAGATTCTTGTTCCAAACAGGTGGTAACTTTGCAATGAAATTCATGCACCACTCTTCTGCAAGGAATAATGGCACCATGAAGCCTTGGTATTTCCTTTATGTGACAGCTTCAGGTACACAGGCACAAATCCAGATCTCTGAGCAGCATGTGGGGAAATTATGGCCAATGTCTGTACTAGTAAATCAAACAAGCTGAGGCAAATTATCCTGCCCTAATCACGACCCTTTGGCAGGGCTGTTGCCATACACCCTCAATATCTTCCCTTTCCCCTAAAAAGTTCTAGACATCCAAATGACCCCTACTGTTCTTAAACCCCAAGTTGTGTTCAAAAATTGCCCTCTCTAAAATTGTGCCAAGGTTTATGCTAACCGGGTCACTGTAGGGATAGTTTGAGGCCATTACTTAACCCTAGACCTAGCCTTATTTAGATTAGAGCAGATATGACTTTGAGGCCACTTGGGAAAACCCTGAGACAAATTTTAAAAACAAGGTGTCACAGCATTAAAGTGAGAATAAACAGATAATAAATGAGGCTACTTGTGAGGGCAGAAAAGATTTGTACACATCACTTAATCTGGCTGTTAGCTCTACCAGTTTAGATCAATAAAATCTATTCTCTCATTGCATCTGTGGCTAGCCTTACATCTTCCCTTTCCAGAAGGGAAAAAAATATGCCATCCCTTATACCACATGTCAGTGCTCTATTGGTCCGTAGTCTGGCTTCCTTGGCTTGTAGGTGTCTGAAGCAAGATGGTTGCAGACTTTGGTTACTCTAGTACTCTAGTCAGCACTTTCCTGTGATGTTGTCTGGGTCTGTGGCTCTTCTACAGCCATCTCTTCCTGTCTGCTTCTGGAGGAAGCTCAGGATGTCTATTATTTTTCTTCAGGCATTTTTTTCATCTAAATCAATTTATTAACTTGTTATTTTTCTTTGTTAGTTTAGTTTTGTAATTGGATGAATGCCAGTTCAGGCACTACAACAGTAGAAGAAGTGTAGATCAGTGAAGAGGAGGGAAGGGCAGAAGGATTAGGAAAGATAGGAGCTGGGCAATACAAACAGGACATCCCCATTTTGGTAGTGGGAAATTGTTAATTCACTATTATTTCTATGCTGTGTTTTGAAATCACATTTTTAGGTTCAAGTAAGCACTGCTATTCCTTGCCTATTAGGTTATTCTGCATTTCTAAGGATCCTTTTGAAAATTCCAACACGTTTTTTACATAATAACAAAAGACTTTCAGTATCTTAATATAATATGCATAAATCAGACTTTTTTTGGAACACTTAATCCAGTGGAAATCTAATTGTAACCCTTTACCTGTCATTATGAAAGCATAGATGTCATATCTAATAAATACAAGTCTTGTGACATTATATGTCATTTTCTGTGCTAATGTTTCTTGATGGTGAGAAGGCAAAAATGGTATGCAATTTTTTACCAGTGTATGGGACCAAAGGTGCCCAGTCCTGGACAGGAGAAAAACAGTCTCTTTAAACTTGCCTACTCACATAATACTGGACTAGTAATTTTTTGCCATTTCATTGACATTCTTTGATGACACTTAATGTTTTTAGTTTGTAATTCCTTGTAGGGCATATTTAATTTGTGAGGAAATTTTTCTTTTCCATGCTATGTCTTAATTTCTTTTGCTTTAAATTATATTTTTATGTATGTTTTCATGGGCTCTTCAAATTTATATGTGGCATCTCTTTTAGGGACTCCTTACCTCATTACATCTCCAATTTAGACATTTTCACCTGAACTGGTCATCTAGAATCCATTTATAGTTAATGGAGAGAAGCAAGCTTATATCTTTTAATATAAGCCCAGCCATTCTTATATCTGTAGTGCCAATACCATATCACAAGTAATGAAAATTTCAGTTATTTTCCAGTTTGTATCCCAGCTAATAATATATCTGTCAGGTATCCCTACAAGTAGTTTCACTTCTGTTGCAAATTTGTTTGTTTCTTCAGCTCTGTCCAGAGTCTGGAGATGCCTAGTATGTGCTTTCTTTCACACCTTCTACTTTCTTACATGTTGCCTCAGTTTGTAGTCTTCTCCTTTGTTTTGTTCACCATTCCTATGATTTTGCTCTTTGGCAACACAGCTGTATCACACAATCTGTTCTGACTCTGCTCTACAGTCTGGCAAACTCTCACAGGTTTTCATACTTTTATTTCATGAGTTTGTAATAGAATTTTTTCAGTTGCTGTGGAACCTGATGTCAGATTCCACAAGGCTCTACAGACTGTACATTTGAATTTACAGACTGAAGTAGGTTATAAATGTACTCTGAGTTGCTTCATAGATTCATTTTTTTCACATAAAGCAAAAAACTTTTAAAAGTTCAGTGTTGTAGATGTGCAATATGCTTTGGATATTGTGCCATTTAGTGCTATCCTAGATAGCTATTTATGGATGTTTTATTATTAAAGAAGTGTAGAGTCTCTACCTCAGCAATATTGAAATAAAAATCCCCTGGCAGCATTCACTTTCATAAAGAGACAGAACTCTCTTTTGAACATTTTTCAGTTTTGCAGAAGAAAGAGTTTTGTTCTTGATAGGTGTTCTTGTAACTGGTTAAAGAAAGGTCTGGATTGGCATTAATACTCTGAGGTATCTTTCTTGCAATGGAAGATAGCAAAGCAGCGATGAAGGGGACAGAAGCACGTAGAGTGACCTCTGTGCTATTTAACACCTACCAGCCCAAACTGCAGCTGCTTCAAACCAATATGTTTCATTTTCCTAAGAGATACTGAGCAGGTTATCTTTTTCATAGTGGCACTTCCTACATCAGTTTGGCTACTGTGTGCAATGAGACATGAATAGATACAAGCTTTATCATATCTCCAATCCAATGTTCAAATTGCAGTAAGTTTGAAATAGTTGCTTGAGCCAGAATTCAGCCAGTCACTCTCCTGGAGACACTACCTTCTTCCCTGAGCATCGTAACTTCGGCACTGTCCTAAATCCCAGTATTGTGAACATAGTGTATGCACATCACCAAAACCTCACTGTTTTAAGAGGGAATAAAAACTTTGGAGCCCTGGTCATGATCCACCTGAGGGGGTCACTACCCTCTTTTCTTCGCAACAAAAAACAATTGCAATTTGAATGTTCTGGTTGACTTAGCTGAAGGTTAGATTTTTGAGGGGAGCTACAAGTAGTAAGGGTCTTATCACCTAACACCACATATTAAGTCTCTCCCAGCTGCTCCTGAGTACTTGGATCATTCAGCTGTTTTCAGTTTTGGGGCATCAGAGCTGCGGCCCCTCAAAGGGCCCAGTTGCAGATGGTGTATCATAGTGTGCAGTAAATTAAATACATTCTCTCAATTTGTGTCCTTTCTGTGCTGCAGTGTCCCTGCCTGCTGTGCTGTCCTTGAAATGCAATGTGAAATTAGCTCTTGATAGTGCAGCGTGGCAGAAATCAATAACAGAATTATGTCAGTGCATAGGATGGGCTGCTAAACCCTGGCATTCCCAGCAACATCTCAATGCATGCTATGATGAACACTGAACTCTGGAAAAGAGATGTGTCTCTCATTAACTACTGTGGTTCTGGCTGATATGTTCCAGAATGGCTGAGATGTTGGAAAAGTACTAAAATGCATCACCTGGTGATTTCTAGCTTTTATAAGCACATTTCCTGATTATGCAAGCAAATTTTAACTCACTGAGAATACAAGCCTCTGCTTTATTACTACACTGAAAATGATCAGATGAAAACTTCTGGAAATAAATATTTTGGAGTATGTTTTTGTGTTCCTTATGTCACAGGACATGAAACTTCAATTAGATTTGATGGCTTTTACATCAATTTACTAAGCAATCTGATTAAAGCCTCAAAGTCTTCTCACTATGGTACTTAATGACTGGCCCTGGGAAGAATGTAATACTGTCTAAAAAGATGTGATTAGGACTTCTGGTTCTTCCTGGCTTCAAAATCCTCAAGGGGCATGAATAAAGATGAATTTTAGTGATATATTTAATAGAAAATAATGAAATTATTTGATACTTCTGTTTTACTGTAGCTACAGAGATATACAAAATTTAGCAGAGAAGGTTGTTTTCAGAGTAACTCTATAAAGAAGATCTAAATGTGTTAATTGTAATGCAGTGGGCCAAATTGTCTCCTGGCAAGAATCCTTTGAGCCAGATCTCGGACCTTTTTCCAGTAATTTTGTGCCATAAAAAATCCACAAATCATTTTAACAGGCCTAGGAGTATTTCAAACTACTGCAGAGATTGCAAAATTAGATTGCAATTTTTTAACAAAATGTTTTTTCACTGGAAAACATTAAGGAACTGAAGCCTAAACTGTCTAAAGGAAGAATTGGTTTGGAAAAATTACTTCCTTATATTATATTTTCTGATGAGTATAGATGTTGCACAACTTTGATAATATATTTTTTGAGCTACTCTTATCTTCAAGGAAATAAAGGCAGGTGCTTGCATTTTCTCTGCTTCTGGTTTCATTGAGGATTCCAGTTTGTTGTTCAGTGCATTTATTTGTGGGTGATTATGTATCTGAGGACCACCTTCAGGATGTAGTAAAAGTAAAACCTGAGATTGCCTGCAGGAGCCTCATTTCTTACCATGTTGAACAGCCATGGTGGGAAGATGAAGAGGAGAGGCTTTCTTCTCCCATTCCCCCATCCCTTCTCTACTTTCTGTTCCTACACACAGCTCCATCTCTCTCCTTTAGCTGATTCAGCATTCATTGTAGTTCAGCTTCTAGGGGGAAAACACAAGAAAACAAGCCGAAACACCAGAGAATGTCCCCAAGCAGGCAGGCCACCTCATCACCCTGACTTCTGCAGCTGCCAGGTGCTGAGGACTTCCTCAAGTGACACATCCTGTAAAAGTAAAAGATATAAGCTACTTTGTTGTGGTCAGGCAATGGTGAGAAATCCTTCTCAGGAAAAGTGTAACACTACCCATACTTCATATTACAATATCAATTTTTTTATTGCCTTCTCTGAATCCTGTCACACTGAACTGAACCCTCCAAAGCTACAATCAACCTTTTTAATTTTCTCTCCTATTTTCCTTCTTCTTCCTGACCTGATGACCATGAGGCATTCTGTAAAAGCTGCTGATGAGTCTGTCTTCCCTGCTGACTCTCTCCTGCCAAGTCAGTCAGCGGGGAAGAAGCAGGAGATGAAAGGAGTCAAAATTCCCATGCCTACAGCCCCACAGCACTGAGGCCAGCCATGGCAAGAGCTCTGCTGGCCTCTGAGTCCTGCACTCGCACACACACCTTCCCACTGACCTGCCAAAATGCTGCAATGCAGAGCCAGCATCCTGGGGAGAAGGCATGTCAATTATTTCCCTCAGAAAATATCCAAGATGTTTAACTGCAGCAAATCAATTCTGATTACCACCAGGTGGATTTCAGATGGAAATTTGCTCAGCTTTCTGTCAGCCTATCCACCCAAGGCAACCCTGCCAGAAACTTCCATCTTCTGGGAAGCCTACCAGGCACACAGCCAAAGAAGTCCCTTTGACTCTGGCTTCCAGATTCTCCTGCTCTCAATTCCCCAGACATTAAGGCTCCTGCACCGCCCACCAGGAAAGCTTTTAGTGGCACAAGGGATTCACAGCCCTGTTGGTGGGCTGCCAGGGAGACAAATTTACTTAGTATGGTTGGAATTGATAATCTTAGAGGTCTTTTTCAACCTTAACGATTCTATGATCCTATGATTGCAATTTACATGTTTGAATTTTTTTTTCCTTCTCCCCTTGATCTTGTTGGTTGAATTTGAATTAAAATATAGTTGGAAAGGCAAATTTCCCAGGACTTGGAGATTGTAGGTTTTTGGAAAGATTAATTTAAATGCTTAGTTTTGGGATGGCACTTCAAGGTGCACATTAGGTTAGCTGCTGATTGTTTGGGCAGATGGAATAATGTGAAATCCCCAGCATTTTCATGGGGAAGGTAATGCTGTAGAAAGACAGTCAAGAAAAACAGAGAAAACTAGAGACAGGAGTATGAGGTGTTAAAAGACAGAAGAAAAATTCAAGATGAGAGGGGGCATTTTTTTGAACAGTATTATGAACTACAAATCTTTGGGCTTGTTTTTGTTCTTTTCCTACTATAAAATTTGTTATTTTTTCAGGTAGAAAAAAAATTTAAAAGAACCTAGATACCTTTAAGACAGGTTTGCACCTGTATTAAACCAGTTCTAATTAATGTCCCAGGGTGAGTCTGATTGAGCCACTAAAGTTTGAATAATAAAAAATTAAAATTTAGAAGTAGAGCTGCTACTGAAAGACAATGGACTTGGTTGCTCTACTTTGTCTGCCGCTGGGAGAGATACAACAGTAGATTCACTTTGTTCTAGCATGTTGAGGTTATATCCTGCCTTCTGGTTTGTAACTCAGGGGAGAATCCTGCCTTCTAATTATTTTGACTTTGCTCACATAAATGTATCAAAGGGAAGAAAAGGCCTTTAAACAGAGACTTTATTTGTGCTTGAAAATGAAGGTGTGAAAAATGAGGCAATGCTTTAAAAATCTGTCTTTGTGCGGTCTTGAGGCCAAATTACAAACTGATTTACATTCTCTCTTAATCTTGTCTCAGGAAATCACTTATAATTTATGCAACTCTTTTTTTCTCTCTGAAAAATTCCAAGTGTTGTCTCTGATGATGTCAGTCCAATCCCAGTTCTTCAGCTGCAGAGTTCCAGGCTGAAAGAAGCAGATTCGAAATAAGCACAGAAAATGAATTAGAGTTTTCTTCATTTGTCAAAAATCAAGGAAGAGTAGGATGGAAGGGTCAGAAGATGCAAGTATAAACTATCTTTTTTCTCTTTGAATATCTTTTAAATGTTTTTATTAAATTTTTTCCGGTATGTGCTATCAAAATACTTTCAAAGTGTCTAGTCTCAGTACACAGTTAAGCATTTCATTCCTAATACTGCAAAATAGGAAATGAATATAGTCAGTTCATTTTAAGGTATTTGCAGCTCTTTGATATACATTTGGAAATCTGAAAGTTGGCCAGATCCTGAGTTCAACTATTTAAAGGAAGCTTCATTGATTTCAGCAGAGCTGCACACATTTACACCAAATGAGGATTTGACCTATACTTCCTAATATGTTTTCTGAAAAGCACTGCAAAGGAACGTCTGGATTTCTCAAAGTAACTGTTCCCTATTCTTGGCTTAATATTGCACACATGTTTTCTCACTTAAACTTTGCCTCATTTGGCTTTGGGTTTTTATGTAGCCTTTGAAACCATTTCTAATGGAAAAATGCAGCTGTTAGCAAGATTTCCTAAAATGTACATGGAACTTATTTTCCAGGCATTTCTCTCAAGGACTCTGATGTATCTACAGAAGACATTTGGCCAAAAAGGATTTTTAGTGTAACTCTACGATGAAAGAAAAAGAAAGAGTAGAGAGAAAACATCCACTTGTGAGGATGTGCTGGTTGGACTGTAAACCAGCAGGGGAAATTAACTCCACACAAAATACCTCAAGAGATTTTAGGTCAAAATTACAATTTTAATAAAAAAGGTTAATATAAATGCAGTAATACAGAAACACAGGCTTAAACAAACCGACAGAGTCACAGTACAACCTGACACCCTGTCAACCAGAGTGGTAGCTGTGTAGTCCAGTTAGGCACTGGTCCTGCAGAAAGGCCTGGTAGTCCAGTCCCGGTAGTGGAGTGGAGTAGCTGAGTCCAATTCCGAGGAGTGGAGTAGCTAGCTGAGTCCAATTCCGAGGAGTGGAGTCCAGTCGAGTCGAGTCAAGAATCCCGTTGAGAGTGGAGTCCTGTCGAGTCGAGGGTGTTTTCTCCCATCCTAAACCCTTGTTTTATGCTGTGTTTCTTGGCTGGCACCTCCCCCAGGGGTGGGGACTTTCACAATGGAAGAGGATTTTCCCAATGTTCTATTGGTTGCTTCAGTAATGAGCTTGGATGATCCCCGTGGTACCCCAATGATCCAGGATCGGGCTATTGATCAAGCTGGGTGGTGCTAATGGGCCATTAGCTGAGATCAGATAATCAGGATGGGTGGTGCTTGCTGTCGGCCGGAGTTCCTATTCAGTTGAGATAAGGAGTCCCTCAGGGACCAGGTGTGTCACTGAATTTATCCAGCTTTTGTGGGTGGTAATAGAATATATGACTAACCCAGGACAAAGGATAAGAAGGAATAATTGAGTTTTAGTAGTTCATATTTACATACTTGCTTTAAAGTAAATCTTGAAACTCTTTCATTAGTGGTATTATTTTGCAGAAAATCAGTGAATTTTTAGTGTGACTTAAAATAATCAGAGATAAAAGGATGCAATAATGTTCAATTCAATAGAAGAGATCTAGAATTGTAAATATATCTTCACACTGGAATCTGATTTTATACATTGTCTCTCTGCATCATATTTTCAAAGGCACAATTGACCAAGACTATGCAGTCATCAACCTGACTCATTAAGAGCAAACAAGCAGACCATAAACTGCCATCTTCTCAGCCTGCATGGCAGGACAAGGCAAGGGGAGGCAAAGAAGTTGGTGGGGAAGAATAGGTTCTTGAAATAAGAGGAAGCAAAATTCAGCTCACGTGTTGCGGGGGCTGAGCCTACAGCAGAAGAGGCTGTAGTGACTGGGCCAGCCACAAGAGTGACTGAGGAACCAGTGAGGCCGGAGGCCCTAAGTGAAATAGGAGACTGCTGGTGGGAAGGCTCTGAGGTCTAAGGTCTCCCCCTTGGTCACGGTGAGAGGGAGGGTTTCCCCCATTAGGCCTAGCAGTATTATGTTAATATTCCTCTCTTCAGTTGGCTTGTTAGCCTGTCACTCTTGTTCTCCTATAAGGTTATGTTCTAGCAAGTTCTTCTTTACTTGACACCCCATTGGTCCCCTTCCCCTGCTCCTCCCCTTGCCCTTCCCTATTGGTTGAAGTTATGTAACCCCGCCTATTCTCCCCCCTGGCCCTCACTCCTTTGGATCCTGATGCTCTCCCTGCCCCTTTTTCCCTTAGTACACAACCCCTGGACACTCCATTTTGTGTGTTCTTGTCACTGGACCCCTTCACTGCTGGATTAAACTTCACCTGTGGAACTCCATACAAGAACCCCTCTCAACTCTTTGCCTCCGGCGAACACTTATGAGCTATCCTGGTGTGTGTGCTTGCGGGGTGTCTGTGGTTTTGCCCAGACACCACCTGACGGTGTGGTCGCTGGTGTGCCTGCTTGAGTGTTTGCGTGAGGCACCGAAACCGAACGCGTCACACTTTTGGGGATGGTGCAGCGCTTCACTCGATTAACATCTCCACGCTGCGTCACTCATGTATCCTTTCTGTCACAGTTTCTTCTCTGAGACACCAGTGCTCCAAATTTGCCTATGTCCATCTCCACACAAATTGAAATATGGACCTCAGTTATCACACATTAAGTTAAATAACCAAATTATTAGGGGAAGTAGATGTATATTTAAACAATCCCGCTGGACAAAATTGTAGAGAATCATAATTTTATTTCTTTATTAATCCCATCAGTAAGATATATTTTAGATACTGTCTACTGGCCCCGTAACTGATAAACACATAATTAATTTTAATATGTTTATCCTTATAACATCACAGAAAGGAAAGTGTTATTATTTCCATTTTATCAATGAGTAATTGAGGGCACAGTTTCATGTTAATGGAAAACTGATTTGATGTTAAGTTGCTGACAAAAGTGATGGCGCTATTCCACCTTCTGCACCTGTTTGCTGTTTCTGCTTCTTTTATGCAAGTCTTAGTATATACGTCCCTTATGCATCTAAAGCCACAAGAAGCTTACCCAGCAATGTAGGAAGACTGAAGAAATTATCCTTTCAGCATCACTCTGTCAGTACATCAATTTAGCACCACCCTAAACGCACCTCACCCACTGCCAAGGAACTATTTCAAAATTAAGGAGCCAATTTCAGCTTGTCTCAAAAGGAGTGGGACATTTCTGACAGAGCAAAAAATTAAACTTGAGCTCTCACCTCCTATGCCACTTTTCTAAAGACTTGATGTATCTCCTTTAAAAATGATGTGATGGTTCTAAAGGGAGGACAAAACATGACAATGAAAATCAGAATTATAAAGGTTAATATGCTTCGTTGCAAGCAGGAATAATTCCACTTATCTCAGGAGTAAGACTGAGATCATAGTTCCATGACACTGGCACTCAAATAAATGAGACCAGTTGATGGATTTCATGCCTCCTTCCTGCCTCTGGTGGGTTCCATTCAATAACTCTTTAGTATTCTGTTTTACCAGTGCAACTATTTGAGGGGTCAAGCAGCAAATAAAATCCATGGAATGATCGAAGTTAAAGAAAGCCCTTTTTTCTATTTTGGAGGTCAGGAAAAGGTTACTTTTAAATTACCGCATTTACTGCATAGTCCACAGTCATCTGTGTCAAAATAACCTGGAGAGAGGGAGGAACACTGATCAGGTTAGGAGCTGGAAGGCAGTGGGATGGAAACTGCGTAAATCATATTTCCATTAAAACCAGAATATTTTCAAATGATGGTTTTAGATTGGGGCAGAGCATTTTTTTTAACTGTTTTCATAACTGAAAGAATAAATATCAACACAAATGTTAAATGCACAGTACATGTGAGTGAATATAGTAATAAATCCTAATGATTTTTAGCAGTAATGGTTATTTCCATTAGAATATAAAACTAAAATGTAGGGAGAATGCCTAAGAGAGTATTGAACAAATAAAAATGACATAATTAGCTAACAATGAAGACAGAGCAAAAAAGTATTTGCTGTTGGGTGGTGACTATGTGCTAATAGTGGCTTCCCAGCCATACACTTATCATTCTCCATACAGTCTTTCTAAATGACAACATCTCCATAGTTCTCTGAATACAACAAAGAACAAGTCATAATGTACCACTGTCTTTGGAGCATATAGAGAGAGTTCAGGTAGTTAAAGTATCAATTAGCATTATGTAGGTTTATGAGGAAAAGTGTAATAATTTTTTTTATGAGTTAAAGATAGATGACTATTACAAAGTAATGATCCAAAGTTATGGAAATAAAATCAATTAAAATGTATTAGAGCACAAGCAATCACATTCATTGGCAATTCATACTTTTCTAACTGAACAATGAAAACTTTCAAGAAACTCTATTTAGTGAATGTTTGGCATATGCTTTTACTATGCTTAGCACAAGCTTAAGCAAAAGAGAGCACCAGTTCAAGGACACTTCCATTCCATAAGGCAGGGGTTAGAAACATTTCATGGCTATGTCAGATCTATAAATGAAGACTACCCCATGTTATCTCAGAAAGCAATATAGAGTATATGTTGTGGCTGGGGGCAACTACTAGGTGTGGGGACTAATATAAAACTTGTTGCCGGAAAGCAGGCATTTAATTACTACTCTACCTGAAGTTCTTCTCTGCATTGAGAAAGCAGTGATAAAACATCTTTTCATCTCATCTCCATGATTTTTTTATCCTGTTCTCAAATTCTTGTTAATTGCCTTGCTCTAAAAAATGTATTTATTTTAGGGGTAAAGATTTAGCTTGTGTTCACTGCACAGAGAACTGCGGTGGTTTAAGAAGTCATTGCTGTCCAGCTGTTTGTTACTTCTCCACTGGCTGCCAGTGCCCAATTAAGAAAACACTGAGAGGGAAAGTACACTTCTAGTGCTTAGGTTAACAGTCGGACACAAGGCTCATTCTTCTGCTTCTTTTCTGCTTAAAACTTAATTCAGCCTCTTTGCAATATTATAAATGTCCTATTCACCAAATAGCAGAGCAGAAGGACATTTTAGTATTGTCAAATGAAAACAAAACCATCATGATTCTGAAGTAAATTACTTGGAAACAAATCTTTTGCTTTGGTTACGCTATACAAAGGATTATTTATAAAATGAACCAAGGTTATTTATGGCAGGTCTGAGAGGAGGCAGGCCTTCAGATTAGGAAAGTATGTCATTTGGAAAAACATCATATTTATAGATATGTGTTCTTGCTAGTGCAAATGTAGAGACAGAAATGGCAGGGCTCCTGATGTGACTGTTTAAAACTTACACATAGGAATGCTTTGTCCACAGGGAAATAAATGTTATGCTCCTTGATTAGTTTTCACAAGGAATTTGAAACAGAGATGGGTTCTAATAGCATAGTTTTCGACTGGTTAGAGTAATAGAAAAGTGGATTAGTGAATGCTTTATATGAAAGCAAAGACCATTTTAGGGAGTCAGAACAAAGTAAAGAATTAGATATTGAGATGGGATTACTACGTCAGGAATTAGGTATCAGCAGTGGAAGTCTTTGGAGACATTGTATGGGAATATGGGACATGTACATGGATTCTGCAAACCTCCTTTATTTGGAGGTAGTTTATATGGAAAATAATTCCTCAGTTCTATATGATCTCCAGCTTTGTTATTTAGTCTCCCCATGTCCTGTTTTTTTCTTATTGTTTTGTGCTTTTATCAATGGTATAGCTTAGAAAATTGTGATATAGATGAAACTGTCTGATTTAGTAATTTATGAGTATTTTTTAATGAAAGGAGAAAAAATAGACTCTTACAGCAGATGAGTTATCTGGCATGTGTGTCTGATGTCCACTTTGAAATAAGATGGATCCTATGAGATGCAGGTATCTGCCTTTGGGCAAGTCAGTCCTACTCACTACCTCCAGGTGTTGACTTCAGCTTTCCTTAAGTGTGCACCAATGTAGTTTCTGAATTCAATTCAACATTAAGAGAAAGAAACAGAAGGAAATCATATAATGAGCGGATAAGAAAGTAGGTGAAAGCACTAAAAAAGCTTTTAGAGAAAGACAAATGCCAATGGAATTATGTACTTTTAAAAATATATACAGTACACAATGCAAGACAAAAAATCCCAGCAGTTCCTGACCTCAAAAACTCAGAGCTGGCTGCCATAGAGAAGATAAATTTTTATGGCTAGATGTCATAACCTTGTAGGTTCCTATTTCTTAGATTTGAATAGAAAAAAAATTAAGTTAATTAAAATCTAATACCTCAAGGCACTTCTACTTTCTGTCATCCTACATCGAATGGGAAGAAATTGGACAGTCTGAAAAAACCCACAGTTGAACAAGAGCAATGTACCAAAAGACCACCTTTTCTAAAAAGCCCATAGACACAGGTATGGATGCAAGAAGGTTTCTTCACCTATTTTGAGTCTTGACTTTTAGTCTACTCCTCAGAAAAGGTATCTGATTATTCTCATCTTATTAAGACCCATCTGATTATTTTATAAAGTGCAGGGAGGAATAAAAAGTATTGCTGGTATCTATGGAATACATAGTGGCTTGGTCTATTTTACCATGATTATTTCATTTTTTTAACCAATGACTGTTGTATGTACAGAGACAGAATATTGCTAGGACCAAAGGCCAGAGTGCTGGTTTCCTCCTTCCTGTATGAAAGCACCAAAGTGACAGATTTAGACTTCCTTCTTCAAAATCCCGTTTTCCTTGTCTGTGAGTATTAATTTCCTTCTGTGCAGGGGTGCAGTGCAATAGAAGGAGATGGACTGAAACTTCTGAGGAAGTTACTGATCCTGGGTGCCTTTTTCTAGGTCAATGCTCTAACGGCTAGATGGTTATTTTTAAAAAAAAAGTTTAATCTTCTTAACTTTTCACTTAATAGAGGCATGCAATCTGTGATCCTAGTCTTCCAGGCTCCTCTCCCGTCGTCCCCTCTCCCAGCTGAAAGAGACGGGGGCACCACAAGATATATTGTCTTTCAGATTAGAATATTTCTCTCTACAGATTAATGTTGCTAAATCTGGTGTCTCAGACACCAAGTGCCTAAGTAAGGAAGGGTGAAGATGGACCCACCCATATCTCAGCTTGGATGCAAAAATCCTTATTTTTAGATTACATTACTTTTTTCGATGCAGCCCTCCCAAAATGGCACAGTGGAGACTTGGTTTAAGGAAAGCTTCAGATGAACTTTCCTGTATCCTCTCTATTTCCTCTGCGGTAAGAGAGTGCTACCCATCCTCCTCAGGAATTGTTAGCATATGTTTCTCATATTTTCTTCCCACCTTAAGACTGTAGCTATTTGTTACCCATGCACAATCTTTTAGGCAGGAGTGGTAATAGCAGTTTTCTGTCAATACTTTTCTCTCCTCTCTGGTGATTTGACAAGTCCATATAGGGGAAGAAAATGTTACCTTAATCTCCTTACAGCTCTCTGTATGTGGCACCATTCTGAGCATACTGTAGCTCATGCATATTTGCAGACACAAAAAGCTCTGAGCATGTAGGTCTTTCTATTTGGTGTGCTCTTTTTTAATAAAGCTTGTTACCAGGCTTTTCGCAGCTCTCCAGCCACACACTGTGTTCTCTAGAAGGAGAATTGTAAGCATCTCTCTCCTTTTTTTTAATGCCTGTCTAGAATGAAAAGCAAATTGGTGAACATTGACTGTTTTATTTTATATTTTAAATTTAAACTGAGTCATAGGTTAACCACATTTCCACACCTGGGATTTGTTTATCTTGGATTTGGTTTATATCTTTAATAAGTGTTAGAGCAAATGTGCTAAGGAAATACTTTCCAGTTTTACTATTTTTATGTTGTTATACTGAACTTAGTTTCAATTTTTGTTTTGAAGTCAGTTTTATTTTCTTAATAAGTTTCTTTGAAAAGAAAAACTTCGGTTTCAGTGCTGGGCTCTCCTCCCCTTCAAGTTACCTCCTGCCCCTACTTTATTTTAAGTCTGGTGGTAATGAATGAATTCACACGCAGGTGAGCACAGAAGGTTAGCAGATCCCAAGGTTTATTTTTAATGTGGCTGGAATGGTGTTCCTTACACTCTCTTCTTGCCAAGCTGAGAGTGAAAGTGTTGGAATGATCTCATCCACAGAGAGGTGTGTCTGCATACTCCCTTTCACAGGTGCAGCAGTAGAAATGCAACCTGCATGGTAACTGAAACCCTCATGTTTGCTCAGTGTATTGCAGGCCCACTTCTGCTCTTTGGGAGAGTGCTGAAATTGGCTCGAAACCAATGGCAATTTATTGTTACTACTTTTTAAGTTCAGAGACAACCTGAAAATTCTGGGATCTTGATTCAATGTTTAACATCACACAGAGGTTCCATGAGGATAACAAAGTCTTTCTTTTCCAAGGGACAATCTAATTTTGATAATAACACTGTCTGTATGGCTTCTTTTACTGTTCCGAGAGTTCTTTGCTCAGAGTTTGGAATGAAACGCAGGAGGCCCTGAGAGGTCCTTTTAATTAGATTGTTTATTAAGTTCTTACCTATGGTACAGCAGCACAAAACGAGCCCAAGGTAACAAGGTGGAAAAATGGCCTCGAATTGTGAGTTCCAAGGTTATTTAAAGCCTAATTTATCCAATTGTAGACTGCCAACTAACATGTTTTTACTTATAATCCAGTGACTGTTCATTTAGCGTCCGCATTGTGGGCTTTTTGAACCAATGATTAAACTATTCAGACTGGTGAAGAAGAAGGAAGAAAGAACAAGTAAAAACCCACACCCAAAATCCTCCATCTTGCCACTAATACATTATTAATAACTCATACTACATCTCTATATTATTTCACCCAGTGATATGACAAGTTGCTTTTTTAATTACACAGTAGCAATCTCAGTGTTATTATCAGATAAGGGAAGTCTTTTCCAAGGCCTCAAGTCAAACACTGTGTGATTTTGAAAATCATTACCTGTCAATACTAAAAGGTTGTAGTTATCTGATCTCAGGGCTCCAACATAATTTCTTCTTTATTTTTATGCCGTCTATAACTATGTAGTTCATGTCTGTGATGTTTCAGGTTTACTCGTGACTAAAGAGTCAAGAAAATTATTGTGTCCAGTGTAATTTAAAATGCACCAAATACCTCCGCTGGGAGGTGCTTACAACTTACAGATCCTACTCAGATGAAAAATATATCTTCCTTACTTTAATCTTATCTCTTACAGTTACAACCCTGTTAATGATATTAAATCTTTCTTGTTCACCATTGGTATTTACACTTAGCAAGTACATAGAGCCTTTTATCTGACTTACTCAAGTGCTATATCTGACACAAATTAACTCACAGCTGTTAGGACTGGATAAATAACATGGGAAATTTTCAAGAAATTATTTATACCTCTGTTTATATCCCGCTTGTATAGCACATTTTGCAAACATCAAGGCAAGCAAGGTTCTACCTGCATAAATGTGAACGGAAATGGAAGTTATTTGGGAGTTTAGAGGCAAAACCCATTTCAAGTGGTTGCAGTGGTCAGGTGGTGACCATACTCAGGCCTGGCTCAGCAAGGCTAGTGCAGAAGGAGGAGTGGGGAGGTCACAATCACTGCACAGCAAACTGCATGCAGCACTCATTCTTCAAGACAACCAAATGTGCTCAAGTATGACTGGGGACTGTGAGGGGACATCACCAGTGGGGCTCAAGTTAGTTACATTTAACATACATGGTAGTACAGCCTCGAGTCTCAGAGCAAATCCAACCAGCTGATGGTCCATAGAAGCACGCTCATTGACTGCCATTCTCCCTGTGCTTTGGGGTTATCTGTCTGCCTCACCTGGCAGGGACAAGTTGAAAAGAGTATCTGCTGATTGAAGCTTGCCCACTTGCCCCTACAAGCGGTTATGGACAGAATTGTCCGAAGTCCCCCACTGAGAACTTGGGCACAAGACCAAATGTCAAAGCAGCATGGATTCACTACCCACTTCCACAAAGGGCGTGGCAGTAGAAAGCCCTTGTCCCTTACTGAACTTTGCCCAAACTGTTGTGACCATGCA
Organism: Ptilonorhynchus violaceus; assembly: GCA_013397565.1. Classification (NCBI taxonomy): domain Eukaryota; kingdom Metazoa; phylum Chordata; class Aves; order Passeriformes; family Ptilonorhynchidae; genus Ptilonorhynchus; species Ptilonorhynchus violaceus. Next base: position 484,932 of record VZRJ01004659.1, on the reverse strand, counting down.
TATAGGCACACATATAACATTGGAACAGTTTACTTTCTCTTCCATGAAGGCATGATGCAGTACACATACTCTTCCCATTCAGCTAGAAAAAGTCAGGTTGGAAAACCTCTTTTCCAATTTTACCTCCATGTACAAATCTGTTCCTAGTATCTTTGGAGAGTTCTTTGGCCAAAAACCAACAGCAGAGCTGGAAAAGCCAAGTGGAGAAGCCAAAATCAACACTCAGGAGAGGCACAAACTTCACAACCCAGAAAGGCAGATTTATGTCTCTATAATCAAGGCTTCACTGTACTTGCTAGTGCTCTCTCTTTCTCTAATCTCCAGCAAAGGTTTTCCCACTGGACTCCACTTCTGGGTGCCAAATCACTCTACCACCCCAGAACTGTAACTCTGAGACACAATATAGTGCTTAACTAGTAGCACAGAGCCCAAAAGGTCAAAAGAGAATTGATATTATCTTAACTTCAATTTTTATGCTCTTGCCTAAGGACAAAAGCAATATGATTTTGGCAGAAAGCCAAAACTCAAATGTGCAAGCAAGCTGGAGGGAGAAAAGCCCTCAGCAAATGCTGCATTTTCAAATGTGAAATACGAATAATAGCACATACATTTCTGTGTGCCCTGTTTATAGGAACAGGTAGGAGGGAATTAATCAAAGGCTATTGTGATCAACTGCTCTTCAATAAAACATCCACCATGTATTTGCCTACCTGCTCACCTACCTCTTCAATGAAAAGTTCTGTGCAATAAAGATGGGGAGAAGAGGAGGAGGGAGAGGAAGTGGAAGCAGAAATTACATGATGGAAAGTTGTTTCTGCATAAAATGGGGAGGCCAAAACACCTGCGTGATGAGCAGATCATCACCCCAGAACTAGAGGGAGATTTATGAGACTTTTACGTACAGCTTCTCTCCAGGCCCTTAATTAACACACAGATCAATCTGAGAGTAGAACTAAAATCTAATTAAACTTTGTATTTGAAAAGATTTTACATTAAAAGCACTGAGAAACTGTGAGAGCAATTTTATGCCTTTCTCTTCAGCAAACACAGTAAGTACATGGTAAAGTGAGGGATGCAGATCCTGTTTTTCTTTGTGTCATGCTTCTTTTATCCACATGCTCACACGTAAGATACCTGTAGTTCCCTCAGTATGTCTCTATTCTTGAAATGGGTGAAGGATAGATTAATCTGATCTTTAGTTTCAAACATGGTTCCTTATACCCACCTACCGTTATATAACATTTCCTTGTCACGATTTATTTTACTTAATCTATCTGAAATCTCACTGTCTACCTTAGTTTTGTTGGGGTTCTCTTTATAGTCAATGAAAAGAGGCATCACTGTACAACATCCCACTTATATCAGATACCGGTTTTGGGACAACAGGAATCTTGCTATGAAGGAGCTACTCTTCTATTCACTGCAGAATAATTTTGACACAACTGTCCTAGATTAGGTATTGCCTTAGTGATGATTAGGGTTAGTTGAGTTGAATCCCCAAGCATGAATTAAGCACATTCATATGTTGGGATAATATGAGGACATACACTATAATAAACAAATTTTGACATTTCCAAGGCTACAAATTTTAATCCGGATCTTATTCTAGAGACAGATTACTCCATACATCAGGGTTTTCCGCTAGAATCCAGAAAAACCTCTGCCAGTTCTCTCTAAGAGAGGGTGCTTGAGTTGTGAAGATTTGTATGGACAAATAGCAGATCTGGGTAGTAGGGTGGATACAAGTGAAGGCCTGTGGTTTGGTGTGCTGGAATAAAAGTCTGAAAGGAAAGGAGTTAGAAAAACAAGCATCTGCATGTGATATATACCTGTGATTTTTGGTAATAAGTAGGTTTGAAGTATGTAGGATGATGCATGAGGGGAGGAAACAGCTTGATTGCAGCTTAAAGATGTTAAAAGCATGGCGATGAAGTGCAGTTTATTTTAGGATAATGAAAATGCACATGGCACAGCAGAAGAGGCAAGACCCAGCTGTTCTCTCAGGCCTTCTGGACACTGTTTTTTAGATGACATAAATATCTTCAGTCATCTAATATAACTTAGGTAAATACTGGTCTGAATTTGCATCATTAAAAAAAACTACTTACCTTAGCACCTATGTAAGAGACAAACAAATCATTTTTGTCCTTCTTTTCTCCTTAGAGGGCAAAACAAGGAAGGGCTGAGGGGAAGACAAGCTGAATACTGTCAATCAGCATTGCTTTCATTTAAATCAGTGATGAAAGAAGGGGAGATCTTTGAGTCCTTGCTGGTACTTGTAAGGTTGTTACATTGGTTGCATTTCTAAAAATAAGTAAGAAGGAAATTTCAAAAGGAGATAATAGCAGTGTATGGTCTTACTCTGGTTCCAAAGACAGGCATAGATAATGAAATAATAGTTCTCTAAATACCGGAATATCTACTTTTCAGTGTAAAACTGTACCCAAACTAATTTTTCAAGCTCGTGTGGAAACATATACAGGCATTAGCACAGAATATTTTCCATCTGAGGATAGTTTTATTTGTAATTGAGAAGTACTTCTTGGAATTAGTTATTTGTTTGCAGCAGTGCACTTTCTGGAATAATAATAAAAATTTCCAGCCAAGGAAAACCATTTTAATTACACTAAGTGTATGCAGTGATCATGGTGGTGAGATTCACATTAGGACAAGTGAATTCATCTGCCTGTGTTTAGACACCTATAAGATGAATGTCCAATTTAAGCTACTTGTTTAGTCTCTCCCATTGCTCCACTGGAGTTCTCTTACTCATCTATTCTCACCCTCTGTCCCTCTCTGCTGACTAGTGTTCACCCTGTTGACTGGAAATAACTAATTTAAAACTAGATATTTAACTTATAGACAGCTAAAGTACATATAATGTGTTTCTGGGTCTGTGCTTTTCTCTAACCAACTGTAGAAAAATTCACAGCCTTAGAAACATCATCAATAAATAATAAGGACAAACACATTAACAAATAATTGTCATATTCCTTTTCATGACTTTGCAGCTTTCTTTTTCCTCTCTGTTTTCAAATCCTCCTAAATGTTCTACAGAGAACATAGAAGTCAGTATTATCATTGTCTAGAAGTGCCATAAGAAAAGAACCTTTTTTTTTTCTGGTATCTTTCAGGATGTTTTAGAAGAGAATCAAGAAATGTCAGGCATTTTAATAAAATGTGGCTATCAAAAATGCTATTTTGTTTCATTTTAAAAGCAGGTATTTCTCTTCATTGTTTACTAACTTTCTGGTGAAAAATGGTTAGATTGTTCTGCCCTACAAAAAAATTCAGTGATGAGTTTTATTGAAAGTCATACATCTCCCAAAATATGTGTTCTTTGCTAAAACAGATATCCTTCATCAAGGGCAGATTTTTTAATTCCAACCAGATCTATCTATAAACAAGTGGCCAGGAAATGTGCTTTATCCAAATAGAATTTGACAGGAAAAAGAGGGGGTTGTGGCTGAAGGCAGCAGCTAAGAATATGGATGATTTTAATTAAATTGCCAAAAGTAACACAGGCTTGTGTATATTTAGATGAGTCCCTAGGTCAGATCCATAACAGCATTCAGTTGATATTCCATGGAATAGCAAAGTTCAAATTTTTGATCTAAAAGTTCTCTGGCAATTAGTATGGCTAACATACTTTCATTAGTTTAGACTGACTAAAACTGGTTTTAGTAACAGAGCACAAGTTTCAGCACATGAAAACAATCTAAATATCTGTCCTAGCCCTGGAGACTGTGTTCTCTAATTATGAGCTCATTTAAAAATTGTATTGTCTCAGCTCAACCTCTCTTGCTGTCTTACCTAATTAAATGAAACTTTCACTAGATAGCAACACACCTTCATGGTAAATATATCCCACATCTTCAGCCTTGGGGAAGCATTTCCTTTCTGTGCATCTGAGAGCCTGTGTCCGTGGTGTGGTGCAGTGAGCCTGAAAGTGCTGACGGCAGTGAAGTTGGGACTTTCAGCAAGGCTATGATAAGGGAAAGGTCTGGAATCCATAAGCTGGAGGACATCATAGATAATACCTGCCCTTCCTCTCTGTCCCTTTTGGCTTAATGCTAATTCAGATTGCATCTTTCGATGCTAATGCAGAAGTACAGAGCATGGTTTTGATCAGAGTGATAATGTCTGCCTTCCCACCCTTTATTTCCCTAATGCCCACTCCCTTCTTCTTGGCAGCACACATGTCCTTTCTACCCACAAGGACCAACTGATCATTAGCACCTGGGTCCCAGTTCTCCAGCCATGGGCCTAAAACGCTCCTGGCCAGTACCTTTCACTCTGCAAGATGCATTACATGCCTCCAGTGGGTCCAGTTCTCCCCATCAGCATGGTGGCCAGGACACAAAGGCTCCCAGGACGGGATCATGCACTGCGGGGAAATAGGTAGCTGAGCACTAGCTGATCTGTGGGTCTCAGGAAGCAGACCATGAAATATTCTCTTTAGGAGGTGCTCATGTAAATCAGGAAACGGTAGCACCAGCTTGAATGGAATAAAACATATGAAACTGCTTCTACGATTTTGAGTAAATGTCTCTGCATATTAGCTTGTTTCCGCATATAAGGAATGTCTTTCATTGCTGTTTACCTCAGACTTACCACAGGGTCCAAGTATTCACACAGGCAGTTACAGAGGCCATTTGATACCTGAACTTATCACACATGGTTACCTGTTCATTTGCCCTGTCTTTAGCATAACGCCACGATGGAAATTTTTCTTGTTTCACATGTTTAATATTTATGTCGGATAGCTGCAAGATATAATGAAAATTCATTTTCACAGCTGGTTTGAACCTGTTTATTTCTGCTTTTCTGAAAGGCAAGAAGAGACAGAGATGAGATATCACACAGAGAGGTAAAAGAGGAGGGCAAACAGAGAGAAAATAATGGAAATGTTCTGCAGATAAAAACAATATGTGAGAAAAGATTGATTTTTTTCTTTTTCTGTGAAATAAAACCTACCTAAAGCATGCTTATTTATTTATCTAATGACAGGGTAGGTCCCTTGATACTGCTCCTTTATATGTCACCAGTGCAACAGTACAAGGGCCTGTCAGCTTGATTAGAACCCATCAATTAGCTTCAAAAGCTTTGAATCAACCCTTGTGCTTTTTGTTGGATTTATTTCTCCATCAGACCTGTGTAAAGAAGCCTCCTGCCGGCAGGGGGTGGATCTGGTCTGGAAATGGGGACAAAACAAAAATGCATCCTAAAGCACCAGACAGCACCCTGGTTTAATCGTTGTATTTATTTATAACAGTATAACAGGGAAAGTGCCAAGACATTATCTAATACATGGATGGTGCCGCAACAGCTTTTCATCTTAGTCTGGAAACCATTAGGACGTTTTGCTGCATAAATAACACAGTGAATTAAGTCTTCTTCTTGTATCAGCACCATATGTTAATAGCAAACATATTTATAATGTTTATTTGAATAGCTTCAAAAGGGGATATTACAACAGATCAGTTGAACTGTAAACATTATTAAAACACTTTTTAAACTTTGTCGCAAATGCCTCTTAGTAGATGCAGAAAAATACTGGTGAGAAATTTCAAAACTGCTGCAGAAAACATGACACTTCCACATATGAATTTCTAAGTACATTTATTAGCTATGCAAATTCACTGGTCTCAGTAACTGGGTGGCTTAAAATTCTCTCTTAGATGAATAACAGCAAAAACTGGGTTGTGTAACTATTCTGTGGTCTTCCATCAGTAAAAACTTCTATTACAGGGAGCTGCAGTGCTGACATTTATAAGTTTCTGGGTGATGTATTAGAGTTACCATAAATACAGCTGATAGTAGCAGTTGCTGTGGCCACAAATTAGGCTACTAAATCAAATACAAGTACTCACATGGCTCTTTCTCTTTTTTTTTTTTGAGAGAAAGCTGCAAATTAGCAGATTTTTCTATGCAAGTTCACTTATCACAGAAAAATGTTAGTGAGTTCAGTCCAAGGGACACTCTAGTTTTTTTCATTCTCCTTTGCTTTTTAACAGTACTGCCATCAGCATTTTTTGGCCTTTTTCAAAGACACTCACCATTCCTTTGTGAGAACAGTATCAAACAGCAGGTCAGCTGCTTTTTCTGTGTGTGTGCTGTTTCCTTTAAATGCATTCTTGAGTGAACCCTGGTAGCTGTTAAGACAATGATGGGACTACTCAGCAGGAAAGAGTATTTGGCCTTCTGCAAGACAAGGAGATGCTGATTTTTTTGTATCTGTATCCAACCAGGTTAGTAAGCAGAAAATCTGACTTCACAATGAAAACAGTTTCAAGGATTTCCACAATGGATTAAAAATTAATGCCAAAGGTTCATGTATCCTGAGTTAGTCCTTTAAAATTAAAACTCAGTGATGCCAAAATTTTGATTTAATGCAAGGAAACAAGTAAAATATTATGCTGGCTGGGATTCACTTGCTAAAACACAATCATCTAGTGTCATTTAAAATGTGCAAAGACATGACAGTTTTATGTGGCAGTATATGTATCATATAGCATCTATACAGGAGTCATCTTCTATGAAATCAGTCAGAAGACCAACAGGATACCATGGTGCATCTGAAATGGTGTTACACTCCTATGGATTGGCAAGTCAATCCTATCTGCACTGACAAAATCCCCAGTGGCCAGTAAGTACAATTAAATGTCTACGTAGGTTCAACAATTTCTTTCTGCTTATGCTCCAGAGACTTGCCTCCCTCCTTGGCTATTGCCTGGAGTTTCAGTCAGTCTGAGAAACTGGGTTCTTTCTGAATAGTAAAAATCTCTGCACATATGTGACTGGTCTAATTATCTGTCCCAAATTTGAGGGACTAATTTTTTGAATGAGGACTGTTTCTGGCTACAGGATTCTAGTCTCAACTTTGTAAAGGAGTCCAGGAATGTAAAGGAGTCCAGTTATGTGTCAAGCACTTGTTTGTTTGTAGAAATGAACTCAGTAAACACATGAATTTCACCATGCCTCACACAAGTTGCATATGTCAAGCTCCTTAAAGCAGTTGAGCCCTTCTTCAGCTTCCAATCCTCTGCAGAGAAGCTTGTGTACCAAAATGGAGAGCCAGCACTGACATAGTTCATCTGGACTTGGCAATTTTGAGCACAGTTGCACAAGTACGGTACTTTCCAATAAAATCCCGGAAATTTCATGACCTAGATATAGATGCTGACTGGCTATTTCAGCATATGTGGATGGATCTAGGGCATTGTGTTGCATGGACCTGACTCTTAATACCAATAATATGGCTTAGAAGCAAAACTTCTAAGTCAGTACAAACTCAGAACAACAGAAGAGACATTTTGACATATGAATGTTAAACAAAAACTGAAGAGCGTTAAAGGAATATATTATTGCAAATCCAAATACTGCAGAAGTTACAAAATACCAAAATACCTACAACCCTAATTTCTTTTTCTTCAGGTATATGTCTGATAGTGTGGTATATAATTACATTCAAACCTGTCACAGAGCATGAGCTATTTCAGTGCACAGGACAGCATATGTTCTGAATAGAGGAAAAGCACTAGACACGTACTTGTGCAGTAAGCACTCTTTCTCAGAGACTGAAAGAGAAAGAGCAGTGTAAGGCTTTGTTTCAGTCTATCAGCTTGCTACATTCCCAGGCTACAGATTATTAGTATGTTATATGAGCTATGAAGGTGGGATGAAAATGAAAGTAATCACCAGCTGTAAACTGGATAAGGGGTCCCTAACCAGTCCTTGTAACCTGCCTCCTAACAACCCTGTTATTATACTGTATGTGTACTCTCTTTTAATACCTGTAAAATGTCAGCTGTGTGCTCTTTGTCAAAGATAGTTTAAAATTCCTTCAATTCTTTCCTTGGTAACATAGTTTCAGCATGTGACCAAAAAAAGCTAATTCAAAATATTGTGATTACTATTGCAATTCATGTGGATTTTAACCATATATTTCTCTTTTTGCAAATGGTTTGCTGCTATGAGAATGGTTCATGTCTTGTGTCTACAAACCAACAGTAGAATATTTCTGAATATGCAAATGACACCAAGCTGTGTGGCACAGTTGATTCACTTGAAGGAAGGGATGACATCCAAAAGGACCCAGACGACTGTGAGTAGTGGGTTCATTTGAACCTCATGAAGTTCAACAAGGCCAAGCACAAGGTTCTGCACCTGGATGAGGACAATCCTCAATAACAATACAGACTGGAAGATGAACTCATTGAGAGCCCTATGAAAAAGGACTTGGGGATGGTGGATGACAAAATGGCCATGAGCCAGCAATGCATGCTCACAGCCCAGAAAGGCAACTATGTTCTGCTGCATCAAAAGAAGTGTGACCAGCTGGTTGAGGAAGGTGATTCTCCCCCTCAACTCCACTCTGGTGACACCCCACTTGCAGTGCTGTGTCCAGCCCAGGGGCTTGGAGAGACTCCTGAAGAGGGTCACAAAGGTGGTCGGAAGGCTGGGACACCTCTCCTATGAAGAAAAGCTGAAAGAGTTGGGGCTGTTCAGCTTGGAGAAGAGAAGGCTCCAAGGAGACCTCAGAGCAGCTGTACAGTACTTAAAGAGGGCCTAAAAGAAAGACTGAGATTTTTTTTGCCAAGAGCTGAAGTGACAAGGAGTAATGGGTTTAAAGTGTGTAGATTCAGATTAGATATTGGGGAGAAATTCTTCACTGTGAGCGTGATGAGACATTGGAACAGGTTGCCAAAAGAATCTGTGGATGCCTCACTCCTGGAAGTGTTCTAGCCCAAGTCCGATGGACCTTTGAGCAACCTGGTCTTGTAGGAGGTGTCCCTGCCCATGGCAGAGGGGTTAGACTATATGATCTTTAAAGGTGCCTTCCAACACAAATCATTCTGTGATTCTATGAATGTAGCAATGACTAAACTAGCCCCTGATTTCTGACACTCCTTTCTATTTCCTCTTAGAGCAGCAGGAATACATTTGCAAATGGCATTCTCGCTTCAGGGGCATGCAACAGGTAGGTGCTTAACCAAACCACGGTAAAACATGCATATTGGTTTGAGAGCCGTGAGTCCGCAGACTGAGACCTGAGCTTCTGAGCTGTGCTACTTACTTTTGACATCTAACTGAGAATTTTTTAGGCCTGCTACACTCTTGGAACATTGGAAAGATCAGGTCAAGATGGGGGGGAGGGGTGAAGTGTGTGGGGGTGGGTGTCACTTCCTGAATTTGCCTCTTCCCACACACTCTTGGACAGGAAAGAACATATGTTGTGACTACAATGGGATTATTCACTGTGCATGGCAGGATCAAATTGCTGTTTTGAAATAACCTTTCCTGTGTTAGACATGCTAACATCCAGGAAGGAAGAAATAGCTCATATGAGTACTCAGATCATCCTCCAAGATGCAGGAATAGCACCAGTTTTGACTTTTCTTATTTTCTCCATTCCTATAGCCTCTCATGCACTTTTGGTCTGATTACCAAGAATGAAGTTCGAGAACTTTGGGGAAATCCACAGGGTACATAACCAATCTCTACAATGGCAGAGTTTACACCAAATATAGCTCTTAAATATGATATTATTTACATTTTTTTTTCATTATATTGTTTGAAGTGGAGCCACTCAGTCTGCCTTGTGCAGGCTGCCAATTTTTAATCATGAACTGAAATTTGAAATGCTTATTTTATTAGGGCAAAAATGCCAACATTAAAAATATTATTATTAATTGCAAAATAATGTTTTAGTTATTCTGCCTCCAAAATGCAGTCAAATTTTCTGTTCACAAATTTAGAAATGAATGTAACTTATTTATTTTCTCACTTCTCTACGAACATAAGAAGTAGGTTTTTGTAATAAAGTCTTTACATGATTAGAGACAGTGTATCCTGCAGACACATTATACCCACAAACATGATGGATATATGTGCTATTTAACCCAAACTAACCCATTATGTCAAAACATTTAATGGCACTTTGTTTTTGTTCTTCAGTTTAATGGAGTTCCACCTGGTAAATTCTTTGCTGTGCAAACATTTTCCATCTCACACTTTTCTGACGTTGCTCTTTAAAAGGATTCTTTTTACCAGTGCTTTTTGATATTTAATGATGGGCAAGCCACCAAATGTTCAAGTCTCAGAATGACCTCATTACTTAACTTTGGCTTCACTCTGCTTCCATATTTGAGGTTGAAACAAAAGACAATTGAGTAAAGAACTCAGCTCACTATGCTCTGGATTGCCCTGACCTTAAAAGCCCGGTTTCATGCCCACCACCTACAACCTTGACTAGGTCTCTATCACATCTATCACATTTAGATCTACTGCTGCAACTCTATGGATCACATTTCTTCAGTAAAGCTCTAATGATCCTGACGATTATATGGTAGGTTATACTATTGACAAGGCATACACATTTAAACATCTTAAATATTTTAAGAAATCTCACAGAACTTTGCTAGTGCCTGAAAAACATCACTTATCTAATTATACAGAGTATATATTTGCATTATAAACTTTGAGTTTTGGCTTACCATGAGAATTTTTCACTCGGGGCTAAAGGCAACCCATTACCTCAGTTTATTTCTATTCTTAACTCAGGATATGTCCAATGAAAGTCACAAAAGTGATAAAGCCTTAGATTTGCTTATGCAATTTCTTCTCAGTCCTTCCAGATTTTGACCAAAAAAAATCCCAAACTTACCAAATAGAAAAGTCAAGTGCAGAGGTAGCATTTTGCAATTAATGAAGAGGAGAAAGAAAGATTAACTTATAAGAAGCAATATCTGCTTTCATGTGAAAGACAAACCTTTATGAAAAGGTGTTATGTTTTCAACTGGATTCAGCAGTTTGTGATGCCAACATACCTCTGGTTCCTAGAGGACTAGGTTTATACCACACGGAGTAACCATAACAGGGCATCATTCTCAGGGAGAGAAAAAAGCATCTCAGAATGGATTGGACAGCTACAGGAGCAAAGAAACCATCCACCAAGAATAAAACAATAGGGAAAGCTATGTGTAGATCTGCATCAGTATGTGTCCAGGATATAGCCCAGGATTTAGCTACACAGGATGCACCTTGGGACTCACAGTGCAGCATCCCCTCTTGTGTTAAGTCCTTAGGTGCTTCATCCCAGAAAATTAAACAGTGAGAACTCTTCTCTTTCTAATTATTTTATGTAATAGCTTAATGAATATTAACATGGGATATTGGCAATGATTTTGTGAACCCCCTCACCACCTCGGGGAGATTCTGACTTACAATTCCTACCACACCAGAGATGCTATTAATATTCTGCTAAGCTGTATTATTCTTCCTCCAGTTAAAGATCTGCTGCTGTGAACTGAGGAACTTGAGAGCTATTGAGTAAAGAAGAAGGAATGAGGAACAGACTGACTCTAGCTTTCCAAAAGGAAGAGTCTTGCTTCTTCACCACGACGGGATAAAACCAGTAATAATGTTGATTCCGTAGGTCAGAAGCCAGATTTTTCACCTGCCAGCTCAATACTCTTAAGCAGCATACTGGGAGAAGTGGAGTCGTATTCCACTGTGTTCCGTTTCTTCATCCACGCTGGCCCAAAACCATAGTCATTGGCTCCACAACCACACTTCACTGAGAGCAATGAAGTGCTTCCCCGTCTGGACTAGCTTACAGGTGATAGGGGCATTACCTGGGAATAAAGGGAGGGGAATTTATCTGACAGGGAGCTGAATCCAGGTGTCCAGCACAGCGTAACAATAGCATTCAGTGTCAAAGGTGTGTGGCTCCTTGTGTTTTAGGACAGACCTTCCATTTGTGTTCCATAAAAACTGGTTTAGAATGTGTAAGTCCACATCAAATGATTGTCAGTGACAAAAAAATACCCAAACAAAACCAAACCAAACCTTCATGTTCTGAATTCTTAGCGGAGAGAAGACACAGCTCTGTGCTTGACACTTCTTACTGGCTAAGTCTAAACAAGTCTTCCTTTTGGGTGGAGGCTTCTGGTTCTTTGAAGTGTCTGATTTCCTCCTATCAGGTATGCAAGTTATCGAGGTACTTAAACTGTTTTAATTGCCTTCACAGGCCCCCTATATTTTAGACTTTGCAACCTCTTTGCACACAGAACAAAACCTCAGGGTAAGGTACCAACATCAGTGAAAATTTTACAATAACTAATATTGTTTGGAAATCTAACCAGCTGAATACATCTGCTATAGAACTATGTGGGAGCTTAGGGGCAAAATCACTTTCAAAGTGCATATAGTTTATGCAGCTTGCAATAAATATCATTAACAATTATAATTCCACTTTTATCAAACAGACAAGAATAACTCATCAAAAATATTTTAAAAGGCCTTTGCATGATCTTCTCATGTCTAGTATCATATTCTTGACAACTGAAAGTTATAAGCTGTTTAGGTAGACATGGAAATTCAACTAAAAATTAAGAAGATCATTTAGAAGTCCAATCACAATTCATTTTTGAGGGGGAATTTAAACATAAACCTGCTGAACTCACAGGTTTTGATTGATTAAAAAAAACCACACAGAATAAGTGTTCTTGCATGATTGATCCAATTGCTTGTTATTGAATGTTTCTTTATTTCATAAAGGACTTTTTTTTCCCATGACTCATGAATGCTCAGTAATCCTGAGCTGTGCTGTAGGTGGTTCAAGCTCATGTAGTAAACTGAGCTGCTAATACCCATTACCGTATGCTTTGTTCCATTTCTGCTACTTCCTAACCTGGGAACCCAAGAACCCATCTTTACTACAGTAGAAGCTCCTCATCCCACAGTCTGATTAGGTTCAAATGCAGAACCACATCCCTCAAGAGAATTTGGGGTAATTCTTGCTGTTTCCTCACTTGGAGCCATACACTGACACCATTTCTTGTCAGGAACAGGCTGGTATTCAAGGGTCAGCATACTCCTGCCTTCTTCTCCTTTTGCTTTGATTTCCCATGTTTATAATTAAAAGGAAAAAAAACCGAAAAAAAGAAAACTATATTTAAAAAAAGGCCAAAACAACTTTTTTTCTTGGTTTGAGTTTATGGTGTAGACTGTTTATAAAAGATTTTGTTAAAAAAGCTAAGAATGAGTAAACTTCGAACTCTCTTCTAGGGCATCTTTCTACCATCCTGAAGTTCATAATGAGCAATAATTCAAACATCTTGTAGTTGTCAGTCCTTGAAATGATGTAAACAGGCATTTTACATGTAGAATGAGAAACAATGGGCCTACAATTTTACCTCCTATAATGTAGGCAAAGTCCAAAATTCATGGCTAGTAATATCAAGAATAAAGTATATGAATATCACTCTGAATTTGTTACTAGTCATGATTATGTTGTCATGCAAATAAACAAGATGGTTCATTGTTGTTTGTGTAATTGTGAACCGACATCGCTGTAAGACATTGAAATTCTTTTCAAGTGTTCTTTTTTGTACAGACAATAAATCAAGATGAGAAAAATAGAAAATACTAATGTGAGATAAGATAATCTAAGAAAAACAATAAATCAAAAGATACTTTACTTGGAAAAGGCAATCTCTAGTTGCTGAAGAAACTCCTAAACTGATGTCTGCATAATGACTTAAGTTTCTTATTGAATTTTTAGAAGGAATTTTCGCAACTTCAGTCTTCTGAAATAGGTTGGGTCATATTCATAGATATTCCAGATGAAAAAATTGTGACATAGCAGACTCCACCAGAGGAAAATTGTCCCCAGGCTGCAGAAGTCCCTAGACAGAGTTTCCTCACTCTAATAACAAAGCAAAATAATTTCATCCAAAAATTAAGCACAAGACAAACAGTAAAGGAGTAAAACTGTGTCAGACTGGAAAGGCAACAAGGTAAATTCTGCAACTTAAATCTGTATGAGGAGAGTCTTGGGTATCGATTGAGAAGTGAGCTTCACCCTAGAGAGGACAATAAACTAAATATGTTCCTCTAGATGGTTCTCAACTTGACTTAAAGCTTACAATGCTTCTACTTCCCCTTTTCCATGTTTTTAATGCTTCAGAGATATGTTCCAGTTGGGAAGACAATGTGAAGTTTTAGCTTTGGGCCAGTTCTGAAAATCTTGTAACTTCCTTTGAATTCTATTCCTTGGAACTAAAATATTTGTTCCAAATAAATATATTAATACCTAAATTTCTCTAGTGACTTGTGATCCCAATAAAGATGCCTCACAACTTCCTTAACTGACGAATTTTTCTTTTGTGACAAGACAGTTCCCTTTAATATTGAAGGAGTCCTTCAATAAGATTAGCAGTTGTGATGGTCAAACTCAGACACGAACTCCCAACCAAACTCAAGCACACAGAGAGTGAAATCAGGGTTGGATAATATGAAAGGAATACAGAGACATTCAGTCATCTAGGGTTGAAGTTAAGAAAGCTAAAGCCGAAATGGAACTTAACCTGTTCACGGATGTCAAAGACAAGAAAGGCTTCTGTAAGTATGTGGGTGACAAGAGGAAGGATGTGGAAAATGGGGGCCCATTGCTGAATCAGAGGATCTGGTTACATGGGACATGGCTAAGGTACTGAAAGCCTTTTTTGCTTCAGTCTTTACTAGCTAGGCTGTCCTTCAGGAATCTCAAGTCGCAGAGACCAGCAGGGTAATCCAGAGCAAGGAAGATGTATCCTTAGTGGAAGAGGATCAGGTCAAGGAACACTTAAGCAAACCAGACACACATAAATTCATGGGCTCTGATAGAATGTACACACAAGTGCTGACAGAACAAAACTGCTGTTAGTCATTGGTTTGACATTAGAGCCATAATTAAAGTCAGGCAGTAAGAACTGCACCCAAACAGACTTCAGTATGAATGGGCAAGAGGAGAAAAAATAAAAAAAACTATGAACATGTTTCTCCCACTTGGCAGAGAGGAAGCTAAAGCACAGTGATTTGGTGACTCTATTTTCAACCATATTTTCTACTAAGCACCTTCTCTCTTGAGCACCATCCAAATCAAGTATTCTATCAAACATCTTCTGACTTTATTTCTCTACAGCATGGCATCTTCCACTATTTTGCTTTTAAGTGCTGGCAGGTGCCAGGGCAGACCAAGCCCTGGGCATCAGGCATCTCCCTGGAGATGTGCAGGTGCCAGTCCAGGCATTGACTCATGGCTGGGCAGAGCAGGTCCCATGCCATGGGTTGGGTGAAGGTAGAGCCCAGGAGAGGGGTCAGATTCAGTCACGGCAGGCTGTGCATAAAATTGATGAAGTTAAATGTTATGGCTAGTAAATGAGCTCACCAGTAATGCACCAGAAACACACTCTTCTACACCCCTAAAAAGCCACGGTCAGGATTCATAAAGGTACACTCAGCACATATCAAAGGCTCCCACAATAGCATTGCTATCCCAGGATTCCTAAACAACATTTGCAGCGCTGCAGTGACTCTGGAGTAAACTGGGCTTGGGAGAGTCGGTCCTTCATGCTGATGGGTGTGCTGGGAAATCAACTTGTCACGCTTGTCACACCACTGCTGTGACAGAGACCTCTTCCTCTGATGCTGCCTCTGCAGATGCAGTAAATCGTTTTCCCTGGCTACTGTTTGTGAGAATGAAGCCAGGGGAAAACTCTAAGTTATTACAGCGGTGACAATTCCTGGCAAAGATGAGTTATAGTAGAGTAAAAAGAGCCAAGGAGCTGGTTTACGTGTTGTTCTGAACAGTGATGGATATTCTGAAATTAGTCGTGTTTAAGAGCTGAAGGGAAAGAAAGCATTTGCTGTTTCCTTCTCTTATTCTTTCTTCTTTTGAAAGTCTCTCCAAATTAAAGTTCATGTATAACATGCATGAGGTATGTATAGCACTGTACTATGTTGTACTGTATGGAAGGTTTTACTTTGCATGTATATTTCTTCCATTGGTATTTGTTGAGTTGTTTTTTCTATATTAGCATTTTTTCAGGCTTATTTCAGGCTTCAAATATTCATGTAAGTATCAAAAAAGGATTTGTACATTTTATTAATGCATTACATTTACTTTAGTAGAGGGGTTCTGAAGACTCAAAACAACAGCATACCTATCTTTACCACACAGTTAAGAGTGGGCTGAAGGTCTCTTTTTGGGTAGATCTGGCTGTTATGATTCACCTTCTTAAGCCTGTAGCCTGCTTTACCCATGCTAATCACAACAAACTGTACTCACTTCAACTTAGAAATCCCCCTTCCCACTTCTTGCTATAGAACTGTTGGTCATCGGTTTGACATTATAGCCAAAGTTAAAGTCAGGCAGTAAGAATGACACCCAGACTTAGGCAAGAGGAGAGAAAATGCAGAAACCTACTAACTAGTTCTCCCATTTGGCAGGAGGAGGCTAAAGCACAGTGATTTGGTGACTCTATTTTTAGCCATATTTTCTACCAAGCATCTTCTCTCTCAAGGACCATCCAAATCAAGCATTCTAACAAACAGCTTCTAACTTGATTTTTCTACAGTGCAGCAGCTTCCACTATTTTGTTTTACTGTAATATTATAAAATGCAGTTGAATCTTGGTTACTTGAAATTCAATGATGCAAAATCATTCCTTATTTGAAACATACTCTTGTTGCCTGAATATGGCATGGATCAACTAAATCTTTTTTTGCCTGAAGTTATGAAAATACCTAAGGTTACTGTTAATTCTAAGTCTACCATAAGAGAAAACTAGTGAAACTTAGACTATCAATCATAAAAATACCCATTAAGTTTTTTCCCTAAATCTCTGAAGGAAAGTCATGGGATTTTGTTACAGCTAACTCCATCCTCTGTCTCCCATCCACGCACTGTTTGATATTCTATTTGAAAAACTAATTGCTCATATTTAAAAACTTCTTTCAGAATGGTTATTTTTGATGCCACCCACCTTACTTTGCACATAACATCAAGATGAGTGAGTGGATGTAACAATTTATTCAGCAAGGGGTAAAAAATGTGAGGAAACGTCTTCTAGAGACTTTGTGCTGGTTTGACTGTAAACCAGCAGGGGAAATTAACCCCACACAAAATACCTCAAGAGATTTTAGGTCAAAATTACAATTTTAATAAAAAAGATTAAAATAAATGCAGGAATACAGAAACACCAGCCTAAACAAACCGACAGAGTCATGGTACAACCTGACACCCTGTTGACCAAGGTGGTAGCTGTGTAGTCCAGTTAGGCACTGGTCCTGAAGAAAGGCCTGGCAGTCCAGTCCCGGTAGTCCAGTCCAGTAGAGCACTGGAGTGGAGTCCAGTCGAGTCCAGTCCCAAGGAGTAGAGTAGCTGAGTCCAATTCCGAGGAGTGGAGTCCAGTCAAGTCGAGTAGAGTCAAGAGTTGAGTCGAGAGTTGAGTCGAGTGTCGAGTCAAGAGTGTCTTCTCCCACCCTAAACCCTTGTTTTATGATGTGTTTCTTGGCTGGTACCTCCCCCAGGGATAGGGACTTCCACAATGGAAGAGGATTTTCCCAATGTTCTATTGGTTGCTTTGGCAATGAGCTTGGATGGTCCTTATGGTTTCTGAGCTCGGATGAGCCTTATGGCTTCTGATATTCTATTTCAATGAGCTCGGATGATCTTCATGGTTTTCTGACATTCCAAGTCCAAAATTGGGCCATTAATCAGGATGGGTGGTGTAATGGGCCATTAATCAGGATGGATGGTGTAATGGGCCATTAGCTGAGATCAGATAATCAGGATGGGTGGTGCTTGCTGTCGGCCGGAGTGCTTATCTCTGTTGAGATAAGGAGTCCCTCAGGGACCAGGTGTGTAACTATGAATTTATCCAGCTTTTGTGGGTGGTAATAGAATATATGACTAACCCAGGAAAGACTTCAGGTTCTCAAATTTACCCATCCTTGAACAAACTGACTGTAAGCCCTCGCTTGGAGGTTATATTACACAGATAAATTACCTTACATCACATGCGCCCAGACTTTTTATCTGGTATATGTTTGTGTATTGGTTTTTCTTTTTTAATAAAATCAGTCACATCTACCTGATTTCAGAAAGTTGTAGCAAGCCACCTGTGCTCTGAAACAGCGGTACAGACACAGAGAGGAAGAAAAATGATCAGACAATGTTTTAAGCTATGTGCTGGCTCACATAATTACTATTGATACAAAGAAAAGCACATTAGTTTTGTCACAAAAATCACAACTTTCCCAAGATGGGTACTCTATGCTCTCTTGTGAGCCTTAAGGAAAAAGAAGTACACATGGGAATAAGAGCCGCAGTAACAATTATTCCCAAAAACAACTGCCAAAATTTGGGCTGCAAACATGGATTCGAATTTTGTAGCACAATGCTATTTCCCATTTTAAATGTTATTTCCTTTTGAGGCAGTTTTCCATTTTTCTTCTCATCTTCTGTGTTGTGTGATTTGGTATACTACTTCTTTAGAACTTGTTTAACAAAACTTCCGTAGCGTTAGTAGCTAAAATTGCTGAAACCTTGGACCACGAGGTCTAACTTTCACCTAGATATGATGAACTTTCACCTTGTCAAGGAAAAGTAGGACCCACAGCCAGTTCAAGCCAGAAAATGAGAAAGCTACAGTCATTAACAGAAGTGCAGCCTTAGAAAGCAGAAAGGAAATGGCTTGTCTAGAGACAATGAAAGGACCCAGTGACGGGAAGATCCCAAACCCTAATATTACAACTGGTCTGGACTGTCACAGAACAGGCAGGGAATTCAGGTTATAATGGTAGAGTTGCCCAGGGCTTTTTTTGTTCAAAGTCCCTCTTCAGAGGCACCCAGATCAAGCTGTAGTGCTAGTAATAAAAAGGACTTTATAGAAGAATCTCTTTTTGGCTTATTGGTTCAGAAATTTAGAGTTGAACCCTGTTATGGTGGCAGGTACGCGTAATTTCCATAACATCTGTAAGTTAGGGCATTGGCTGTTGGTTTTCTTTACCATGTTGTCTTAATTTTAAAGCTCATTAAGCTCATTTCTAGCTTTCCAACTTATTTTAATTCAACTCTTTCTAAATTTACAACTGTGGAGTCACTGAAAGAAAAGAAGTGGGTGGATTTGTGTGCTTTTTTTTTTTTTTCACTTTCTGGATATTCTGATCCAACTGCCATCTCTTGGGAATTTGCCTCACAAATATCAGAAAAATAATATACCTTTTTCTTTCCCCTAAAGCTCTCAAAAAATTGAATCAGCAAGCCCCAAATAGTTAATAACTTTTTGATATCTCTTTCAATCATTTTTAAAAACCCTCACTTGTCAGTGACAGCTTTGCAACTCTGTCAAAGAAGGCAAACTTGACTAACAATTGTCTTTTTACACTTTCATACAAAGCTAAATTTTTCTTTCTGTTTCTTTCTTAGTCTGTGGTGAACAAACTTTCACCAGATGGGTAGAGAACTCCTAGAGATGATTACTTGATTATTTCCTAACCTCTAGTAAAACATCATTGCGCATCTGTATATTCGTATCATCAGTAAGATTATTTTGAGAATACATAATGAGTGGCATGACAAGAACTCATGAAAAGGAGAAGAATTTTGTGACCAGAAGTGCCTAAAACTTGCTCAATCAATAGAAAGTCATTAGCAGCAACGAGAACAGTATCACTCTCAAATATTATTTTAATATTTAGGTATCTCCTTAAAATTAGTCATCTAGAAAAATTAGAAAAATAAACTAGTCAATGGGGAAAATCAGGCACTCACAAAATTTAATTGATTTAATTAGTTTCAAATGTATTTATTTTGGTTTGATGAATCATGCTTGAAAGGGGTTTATAAGAGACAAAGGCAGACTTTCACACAAGTTTACACAAGCAGATGCATTGTTTTCAGAGGATTCAGTGTAGATGATATGGACTCTACATGGATGATCTGAACAACCCATCAATGCTTTTCCCTTCAATCTGGAATCACTACAGGGCCAATCATTATATGTAGAGACGGGTGGACAGATTGGTCTTTTCTTTCTCTGTAGCAAGTAACATTTTCAACTATTTTTACCTGTTGAATTTTCTCTCACAGCAGTGACCTAGAACAGAGTTTACACCATCAGTCCCTCTTTATGACTTGTGTTTGAAAATTTTGTTATGACATGGTTTCTAAATGTCTACAAATACAGGGCCCTGATGGCATAAGTTTTCATTTCAAGTCTAAAACTTTTACATTTCTGGGATTTGGAAATGTATTGCAAAAAGGAAAATGTTACAGATCATTCTTTAGGGGCCAAATAAGCAGTCAGCCAAATCATGTTATATGCAGAAAATACAAATTAAGCCTGCTTTCAATAGCATTATCTTACCAAAGTGAGTTTTCATAGATTTTTTTTTTCTACTGAGGAAGAAATAAAGAGGAGGAGAAACGAAACAAGGAAGATAAGAATAGCAATGTTATGATGCATTATGGCCACTGTAAATGATCATGATGAAAGAATAGAGACCATAATCTTAATTCATAGAAATCAGAAAGGTGGGATTGTAAAGGGCATTACAGGTTGCTTATGGTGAGAGGAAACCTTGAGAAAGAATCAAAATAGAAAAAAAAAAAACCATGTAGAGATTACAAGAATATGACAAACAATATAAAACCATATGCTCATTCTTTAGAAATTAGTTGGTGGCTGTTATCAAGTCCAGGACTAAACAAGTGGTTGCAGTGGACTTGTGAAGAAAGTAGAAAACACTGGAAAACACAAATTTTATGTGTGGTGAGTCAGAAGAATTTAGCAACAGTCAGAATGTGGGAATGCCCAATTCAATTACTGGCTTGAATAAACCTAGTACAACTGCTGGGGATTGCGGGATTGCACCCATAATCACAGGTTTCACCATTAGAATTACAGTCTAGAAACTGCTTCTCCAAATTAGACTTTCATTTATGTGGTCATGTTTGTTTTGGCACTGCAATATGCAAACAGTGTACTATATATTGCTCCCTTTAAGTCTTTTTAACAAATACATTATTTGTGGCTTTTCTGAAACATTATTCTAGTTGAGTTCAATTCTCTGTTAAACGGCACAGTTCTTTATTAGAAGTATATCTAGCACTAATTTATCCATGCTACAATTGTGCTAATGACTTGTAAAAGAGAATGAAATTCCCATCTTGAGATATTAGATTTATTAATATTTTCTTAGCTCCTGCATGTCATATTGATGTTCTGAGATGGGTAAAATTGTTGCAGTTTAGAATTCTTACTATATTAAATCATATTTCTTGTTGGTTTATTGTAACTGACAATAAAAAAAAGTATTGGTCCTTCTACTTACAGCTAATGACCAAAAAAAGGGAAAATTAAAGACATATGTTTAGTACACAACCTGGAGTTCATCTTTAGCCTAAGTCTAATCTGTAGTTAATAAATGATGGTACAGATTCTATTAGAAAAGTAAAGTATGTATTCAAAACCTGCTAGCATGTTCTTATTTTGTTGGTTTAATTTTTTTTTATGTCTAAACCATATGTAAAGCTTATTTCCAAGTAGAATAGTTCTCATTTGTTTTGCTTTTCCATATCTTCACCTTTTCTCCTGCTTTCTTCTGAGATCCTTGTCCCTGCCTTTGCTCATCACCTTGGAATCTTGTTCTGGTCAATATTTTGCTCTTTCTTTGAGCTGAATTGACCCCCACAGAAACCAGAGCAAAAGCAGAAACAGCTTGTGGAACCAACAGATTAAATTCAACAAGAAAGAACAAGAGTAGGTGATAGCACGCATTTAGTCAACTTTTGACCAATTTTACTTCCGCTGCAGAGTGAAAGCATGGCCAGATTGCCCTCACTACATTCCTCTTCCTGGTTTCATAGTGCATATTCCTCAGGATCCTCTCTGCCAATAATCAAATATTTCAAAAAAAAAAAAAAAAAAAAAGGGATATATATGGCCAAGGCATCATTTTGCCATGGGAAAGATGGTAAAGGATGTCTGGTTTCAGACATTAGTGTTAACTAATGCATTCAAAATTTTTAAGGCAAGCATTTACACTGAGAGACTGCTAGCTGAGATTATAAATAATGCTAGAACCAGACCTTAGGAGATTTAGTTATAGCTCCTCTTTTGTACCATCCAACCTAAGTGTCTTAACCACAGATATCTTTCTTTTTAAATATGTCATAATGTTGAAGGTTTTTCCTACTGGGGGAGGAGAATGGAACAAAAAATATCTGAAAGATTTAGTGTAAAAGGAAGAAAACCCTCACATTGCTTTTCTCTGTTAATAGCACTTACACTACTCATAGTTTATGCCTCAGCATCCCAGGTCTTTGGGTAAGGTTTTAAATTCCGTGATTCTGTGATACATTCATGAACTATGACTTAAGCACTAGAAAATTTATAAATCCTAAGAGCTGGCTGAGAGGGTCTTTAAGCTGTTATTGCTATTTTCAATAACTCTAGAAATACTGGAATAATTTCAGAAACTGGAATAAATTTAATCCTGTAATCCTGTACTAGGATAAACAAGATGATCTGCCTGAAGATATTTGATCAGGCTGACCTTGGCCATAAACAAAATAGTAGAAAAGATACATTACATTGTTAAATAATAAAATATTATGAATGCCATTCAAACTAGTCTTTGGAAAACAGGTTCTCTCAAGGTAATGTGATTTTTTTTCTGATGAGATTACAAGTTGAGTTGACAAAGGAAGTAATATCAGTGTATGTAACCAAAGCTCAGTCAAAACTTTGACTGTGTACTGCAGAGCAATTTGATTAAAAGTCTAAAATGCTACAAATTTAAAACAGTGAACCCTACTTATATTATCCATCAACTAAGTGACAGATGTCAGAGAAATCATCATCAAGCAGGTGTTCTTTTAGTGTGATCCTATAGACAATGCTTTCATAATATTTTTTAATGAGTTTTTATCAACCCAGAATATAACATAAAAATATCATTAACAAAGTTTGCAGTTACCAGGAAGAACTAGAGCTTGGCAAATAACAAGGAAGAAATGTTATTGACAAAGGGCAATCTTGATTGCCTGATAAGCTATAAGCTTGCAAACAGTATGTGTTTGGATTTGAACAAGAAGAGAGAGAGAGAGAGAGAGGGAGAGAGAGAGAGAGACAGAGAGAGAGAAACTAAAGAAGAAAGAACATAAATGATACCAACAGGAGAGGAGACGCTAACACATGAAAGAGTAATTCTGGGAAGATCCATGGGGATGGTCCTGCTCTAAAATGATCTGAGTTTCACATGAGATTCTGTGTTTTGAAAAGCTAACAAGACCCTTGAATTTAGTTAAAACGGGGTACTGAGCAAGTGTAAAGAGTCAATAACACTTATGTATTTCTCCCAAAGTAAACTTTACTGGAATACTCAAGTAAATTCCTTTGCCTGCAGTGCAAGAAGGATTGATACTTGGAAAGAGTTCAGAGAAGATTTGTGAGAATTACTAGATTATAAGAAAACATGAGTCATAGCAAAAAAATCCAGACACTTTATCTTTTGAAGTTACGAGGTGATCTTGGCCTACTTATACCTATGTGAGGAAAAAAAATTAAAAAGGGTTATTCCAAAGGTCATGACTTAGCTCCAGTAATATTTAAGTCAGGCTGGCCTGATATCCTGTGTCACAGGTCAAGGTAGTTAATCACACTGGTCTATTTTTGAACATGTAACCTATGACTCATGCAATAGTGCTTATTTCAAACCAAGCAGAAGTACAAATTGAATTTGAATAATTTGAAGTAAGGGTATAGATGGTTATATTTTTGAGACAGATTTCTGTAAGACATCATATTTTAAAAGGTTTGTCTGGACTGGATAGGACCCAACAAGCAGGAATGAAAACTGAAAGATTTGTTAGAGTATAAGAATAATGAGGCTTAGTTATGGATGACATACCTCAAACATACATACATGTATATATGTATATATATATATGTAAAAACCAAAGCACTAACTTTTTTTTAGGAAGCAGAATAGCTATGAAAAAGATAGTGTTCTTTTCTCATTCATAATTAAACTGACTTTTTTTTTCCAGTTAAGGTTCAATACTTAATTCTTTGGGATAATGAGGAATGAGAAAAACAGTTCAGTTAGAATATCACACAAACCACCTCTGTCCCAGATTCCAATAAAACATGGATATCCATGTGAAAAATGAAGTCAGGGCAATTGATCACTTAGTTTAAAGAGAACAAATAATTCGTAGTCTTAGCTCTGCTCTGAAAAAATGGAGTAAAATTAACAGGTGCTGCCTGAACTACAAGTGCAGCTTCATGTAGATACACAGAGGCAGCTTCAGAGAGAAATGCAGCATCACATCTGCAACAAGAGGCAAATGGTTAGTCATGCTACTCAATAAGCTGCAATCATTGAGCCAAAGAGGATACCTCTTGATGTTCAACATATTTCAGTGCACAAAAGGGAACACAGGAGGAAGGACAATATCACCATCAAGCCTCGCCCAGTTACAGGATGTTGCTTAATAAATTGCCTGTCTTAGCATGCTTTGCTTTATGATTAGAAAAGCTAAATTCAGTTCTTTCAACTTTCTGATCTGTATGGGTGGAGAACCAGTCAGAGATGTCTGCAGAAGGAAGTGACACATGCGTGAAGAGCTGATGATGAATCTGGGCTCTTGTTTAGATGGGGAGAGGCAAAAGGAAGAAGTAGCCGATAAACATTCAAACTTTTGAATGTCTTATCCAAGCCTCTCTGGTCTGGAAGGAAGACTGGAAATAACTCAAATAGGATTTCTTGAAGGTTTTCCAGAAGCACTTGGTTTTGGCTGGGTTAGTAGTACAGCAAGAAAAGACTTTCTGGGATATTTTGGCACTGCTGTTTCTCATCTCAGACTCAAACAGAACATTTGTTTTTTCCTCTCCTCTCCTTTTTTCTACCTTCTCTCCTCTCTCTCTCTTTCCCTCTCCACCCTTTTAACATTTCCAAACAGCTCAGGCTGTGGTTCAGCTAGAGATTAGGACAAAACCTTTGCTTTGGTTGAAACAGAGTCACCAAATTACCTACATGCTTTGCCAAAGAGGACTGCTACTCACCAAAGTCCAGGACTCTACAAGCAAATAGTAACATTTGGTACAGAAAGGAAATGGGAAACTAATGAATATTATAATTCAGGAAAATATATTTCTCTTTCTCCTTAAAACTATTGTATATACAGAAGCTCAAATGTGTACACGCAGAGCCAGATTCTATCCCCAGCTATGCACACAATGTTCCCATTGAAGCACGGAAGCCACACACATGCATTTGAGGGCAAAATGGGGACTCGACAGCTGGATGTTTTAATGTAGCCACATTAATTACGGAGCTCAATGACCACTGCATACAACTGACTCTCCGACCAGACTTCAGAGCAGATCAGCCTTGTAGTGTCTTTTCCATCTCGTTGATGGCAGACGGTGATGTCTGAGGGAGGAGAAACACACTTTTAAACACCTGTTGATTCTCTCCTTGCACACTAGCATTGGTACCCATCCTTCCTTCGCCAAGGACTGATTGTTACATACATGGCCACACACAAAGCCTGCCTGGCAGACAAAGAACTCATAAACCAAACACTGTAATCTACTTTGCTGGCAGCACTCAGTGCTATGGATGCAATTGGGATAGTGGTGTTGCTGACTTGGCGAGAGCTTCTTTAGCTGCTGTTAACATTTCAAGATTTGGCTGCCACCAGGCCTTCCCAGCTGCCTTCTTTCACTGGCTTGGTTCAAAGGCCCGAGTGAATTGAGTGCATATAGACTGGTTCTACTTTGTTCTGCTATGCATATATATATACACAAAATTTGCTGCATATATTGAGTTGAAAGTGGTCTGTTATTGACAGTTGACCGAATGAAAATAAATTTCAAACTTGTAATAATAAAAAAAATATTTTAAACTGATAAAAAATAAGTGCTATTAAATATTGGGAAAAAAGAATATAATGAAAAATGTGTGACATAAAATGAATACATAGGAAGTATTCCGTATTTCTGGCTGTTGCATGAGGCCTTAAGAAATGCTTGTCTGAAAAAAGGTAATGTGCTTTTTTTACATAGAAAAGAATATGGCATTATACATTGGATTCTAGCCTCACCTTTGGTGTCTGACAAAAAACATGCATCTTGGCCTGAAAGTCTAGTTGAATTACAGCAGGTTGAATTTTGCTCTTTGTGATTCATTAACTGCTTATTTACCTCTTCCTTTGTTTTAATGCACAACAACAACAAAAACATTTATTTTCAGGGGAAATCCCCTGCTTAACAATAGAGGAAATTAAAATTACTTCTCCCCAAGAACCTGCACCACTGCACAGCAGTAGAAGAGTTACTTTTTAACAGTGCATCATCAAATTGTGCTTTGTTTGCCCAGTGTTGAATACATCTTTGAAAAGTGGAGGACGAGGTGAAAGTGTCTTTAGAATACAAGTAATTAACTTGGCTCTCTTTTTTTAAAGAGGCAATTCAAAGTCAGAAAGACTGATTACATTTTACTAACTGGAAATCCTGCCCTACAAAGTCAGAAGGCTATTAGCATCAAGAGGAATCACACAGCATGGGAAAGAATTGCCACCACAAAAGCATACTAGATCGGGGACATCAGCAGCTAATAACAGTTCTGGGGGTTAGTTAATTCAATTGTGCACTAGTTGATTCTGATTTTTTTTTCTCCCTAAAACTATTTTACATATATTTCTATTTTAAATATTTTTTTTCTTCTGCTTCAGAGATTTGAAATGTTTCTGATTTATTGACCCTAAGAAATACCCAGATTCCACTATGGGAGATTCTGTGTCCCCAGGCTGAAAATCTTGTTCTGTTTTGTAAATTAAAAATAAATTATAGTCTTATAATGTGCTGTGAAATTAAAAACCCACACCACAAAACCAGTTGTATTTCTTTAAGGAAAGATGCTGTGCTTTTCACAGCAAGGAACAATTCCCAGTGCAATTAAAGTAACAAAATAATAAAAGAATGGAGGATGGCTCTAAAGTACTTGCAGCTGAGATATTTCCATTTGCTTGATGTAGACCTCTCATTCCAGATGCTGGCTGAGTCCTCACCCTCTGTCTCTGATCCTTTATGAGTGTGATTCATTCATTCACTTCTGTTCTCTATACTGTTAACGGAATTGTCATCCCTTGAACCCATCTTTGTGTAACCAAGGTTCTCTATTTTCTTTTGCCCTCTTAAAATAACATTCAGCCAGTGATGAGTACACCTAGATTCATCTCTTCACACCTCCTTCACTGTTTTCTAAAAAAGGTATTTGTACTTATTGCTCTGAAAAGACTATGAAAAGAAAAAAGAGGAAAAAAGGAAGAGATTCTGCTGACCAAATGGATTTGCTAAATCACCTTCCTTTTGCTGATTAAATATAATTATAATTATAATATAGATTCTTAATATATACCCATATATATTTATAAATATAATACAGATTTGCTTAAATAATATTACTTTTAAAGATGCATTTCTTGTGTATGTCACAGCACAGATTCACTAAGCACACATTCCTCAAAATTATAATTTCCAGGATGTGAGAACCTTTGTTCTGAGGCTTAATCTTTAGCATTAAAAACCTGATAATGAGGTAATGTTTGGTCCCTGATATAGGTCTAAAAAAAAAAAATTAGTTTCTGGCATTTTAGCAAAACACTTATAAATATTTAAATTATGGTGTTTTTTAAAGGTAATGATATTTTGAAATAATATACACAGATATACTGAGTGTACATAGAAAGACTGAGAAAATTAATTTTAAAAAAAACATCATCAAGCTTTTTAATTTTGGTAGAGGAAGTCAGGTAAAAAATAGCAAAATATTTATGGTTAAATTCTTTTTCTTGTCTTTTTGCCTGACTTTTCTCCATGGAATATGTTTCTGAAGCGGTAATTGCACATGTATAAAAACATCCTCTGCTGTATTTTGGGTAAGTCTGCTGAAGATGTAGCTATGTGTAAGGAGGGCAAAGCCATGTAGAAATATCCATGTTAACTTTAAATGAGCTACCTTAGAGACTTGGTTCAAAAGAGTTTCTTTAGTGGGATCAAACACTATGGGATAAAACATGCATCACTGTCTTCTAGTACACATTTTAGCTCATTTAGGATTGGTTCTTAGAGCTTAGTTATGCACTGCCTACTCTGAGTCTACATTTAGTGAGCTTAATGCTTCAATAGACAACTCTTGAAGGATAACATCCTGTGGCTCAGTCCAAGTCTGCGCTGATGAATTTCGATTCAGAATGTGTGAAGTTCGGACTGCATCAAATACCTTGATGCAGAGGACAGCACATGTCACTTTTAATAGCGCAGCAGGGAGGATACTGCCTGCCTTGCAACCTGGTCAAGAAGCTGAAGGAGCAGATGGAAAAGAGATTTGCTGTGCTGACTATCTGCTCTAATCTAACTCCCCAACAGTGATGGGTTCATATTATGCTGCTTTATGATTTTACTACCTCAACTGCTCCCTTTAACTAGAAATTCTACAGCTAGACAGACATTAGGGATTTTCAGTTCAAGATTTTTAATATTTTTACTTAAAGTAAGTGAATTTTAATTCAGCCATTGAGATGGTCAGGAGCAATGTAGCCAACCCCTTGATATTTTTGAGCAATCGCAATGTTCTCACCACCTGCTGGGTCATAGATGCAAGTCTCTGTCTAAGATATATCCACAAGTGTACACAGATACATTAACTATTAATTTTAACTTTGTAAGAAAATGGTATTATTTCTTTTAAGTAATTTTTGTGTGTATCATGTTAAGTTTATTCTTAATCTTTATTGATCCTCTCACATAAATATTTGATGATCATACTCAAGCATATGATTACATCTCATCTCTGTAGTGAAGCATACTGATCAATATTTGATTCTCATTCACTGCAGAATTGTTAAGGATCCTGAGTACACAACATACCATTTTCATCATGAAAGGATGTTATCCATTATCCTGAGCCATGCCATGCTTTGGAACACAACTCTATCTCAATATCAAAAAACAGTGCAAGACTTCAAATTCTATAAAGTTGTAAGTGGCATTCATCTCAATGAACTTTTAAGTATTGATGCAGAAGGCAGGTACATCTGGGTTACTCAGCTGGATTCTTTTTATTTTTGTTGTTGGAGAGCAAATGGCATTACTAAATCTTACATTTCTTACGATATTTTAATCAGGATGAGATGAAGTGCTTTCTAGGAGTAGCTGTTTCTCATAGAAGTCTGAAAAAGGAGACTGGAATACCATTAGATGTAGATTTCTACAACACAGATACCTATACTAGAGACATTTTGAAACCTACGATTGTTGTCTGACTGTAAAGGCATCCTCTGAAACATAGCCATTCAAGAAAGCTACACTGGGCTCTTATGTACATTAGATTTTTAAGTTTAATTATCTATTTACCCTGTGATTTACTTCAATTCTCCAGACCTACCTCTTGGCCATATTTTTTTTCCAACAGATAACGCAAATCATATCCCTCTTTCCTCTCCTCATGAAAAAAAAAAAAAAAATGCAGTTATATTTCCATAGGCAAGAACTAAAGGAGAGAAAACTAAATATAATGAATTCTGTGTAGTAGATATGTTCTAATAATATATGTATGAAAAATAGCAAGATACACAGATGAATGAACTTCTTGTATCCATTACCCTTCTCAGGTTGTAATATGTTACTAGTGTAGTATTAACTTGTGATAAGAATGTCTGCTGCTAGTAAGATAGGAGTTGAAAAAGAAAATAAATGAATTTGATTTGTATTCTCAAGGCCAATTGCCAGCCCAAAATGCATTATGCCAGTAGCCAATGCTATGTTAATTCAGCAGAAACTTAGTCCAAAGACCTTTGCTTGTGTCTTCCAAGCTGCAGTACTAAACCATTCAGAACAAAATAAATGCGAAAATAGGTCATAAAAGAATTACA
The DNA here is from genome assembly GCA_013397565.1 of Ptilonorhynchus violaceus. Classification (NCBI taxonomy): domain Eukaryota; kingdom Metazoa; phylum Chordata; class Aves; order Passeriformes; family Ptilonorhynchidae; genus Ptilonorhynchus; species Ptilonorhynchus violaceus. Next base: position 455,153 of record VZRJ01004659.1, on the reverse strand, counting down.
GTCCCAAAGGTAGTTGAATGAAGCTCAGATGCTCTTGGCAGTATGACAAATGATGTGCATATGATCAACAAAAAGCATAGAAAAGATGCAAAGGATAATGACATATTTTGCTATTGTGTTTGTTTTTTTTCTATTTTGTTCATTATGTACAAAATTAGAGGTAGATGCCACAGCCAGAAGACAACAGCTCAATACAAAGTAAAACAGAATGCCTGCCCAAATAGCTGGATTAAATAAACAGGGAACAACAGCAGGAGCAGCAACACAGAAGAGAGTTTGAGTCAGGAGAGGAAAAAACCCAGACCCAACAAACAAACAACAAAACAAAATAAAGAAAACCCTCATCTTTACACCTTTTTAGTGATGAAAAGATTGAGAAAATAATAATAAAACAAAAATTAAATGGTAATCAGTGTTTAATTCTTACATCTGCTTTAAGACAAACTCCTATCAGAAATCTCTGGGAGAATACTGCAGCTTCCCTGGGGACCTGCTGGCTCCCACCTTCACTTGACTGCTCAGCCACCCTTGCTGTGTCATCATCATCACTACCTGCTGGACACAATGAAGTTGTTGAGAAAAAGGAATTTTCTTCCTTACCAACAAACCCCATATGAACCCTACAAAATTCCTTTCTATGTTTATAGAAAAGATATTTATAAAAGTGGAAAAAAATATAAAATGACACAGCTCCTGACCAAAAAAAATCTGAAGTTTTTTAAAAGATATTCTATGCCAAATAAAATTCTAAACAAAAATATTCCACCAGTTCCAATTTATTGTTTTCATGATCATTTAAACCTGTCCTTACAAGAATGTTTTGCACTCTTTGAATTCACCCAACCTTTGCTGTGGGCTGTGCAGGAGGATTTAGTAAGTATAGAAGCCTCATGCAGATATGTTCATGTCAGTAAGTTTTTGTGTTTTGATTCCAAGGCAATGGAAATTGCCTTGGAAAGGCACCATCTTGGTAGCTACATCTTGGTAGCTGTACTTGTGAGAGAGTGTCCCTGAAAGCTGCATTTTGCACAAGTGAATTAATAAAACCACAAAAAACGTTTTGCCTTGTTCTTGTGAACCCCTGCAATGTAACAGCTTCAAAAGGTATTATTCAGGTGAGCCTGTGGAATAGACAGCAGGGTAAGAACTTCAACTACCTTTCACTATCTACCCTTCCATTTTATGTTCTGAGTTTCTCTCTTTATTTCAAAGCTTCCCTGTGAGAGCAATATGGCAGATTATTAAATAAAGACTGAAAACAGTGCAATAATGTTATTCTTTTCTTCCTTTTGCATTTTAAAAGATTGGGGTTTATCCATCTTTGTATTCTTCATTCCCTCAGCAAAACTAGGTACCTCTGAAATTTTGTGTTCCGCCCTGGATTCAAATTCAGCCTGGACTTTATATCTATCTATATATATATCTATATCTATATCTATATCTATCTATATCTATATCTATATCTATATCTATATCTATATCTATATCTATATCTATATCTATATCATCTATATCTATCTATATCTATTTCTATATCTACATCTACATCTATCTATATATCTATATCTATATCTACATCTAATCTATATATCTATATCTATCTGTAACTGAATCTATAATCTATGTTATCTATATCTCTCTATATATATATACATATATGTGCTTGTATATATTTAAAAATAGGTTTTTTGGCTCTGACTTTCCACATGACCTTGGACAAACCAGTTTACAGTTGTCTGATTCAGTTTCCTCACCTGCACAATTTTTAAAGACTATTTTCCTTTCTCTGATACACTGACATTACAAGCTGAAACTACATTATTGCCAGGAAGCCTATCACAGGAGTTTAAGAAATGAACAGAAATGGATGAGAGATTGAATCCCTGTAAAAATCCCTTAAAATAGCATTGGTGGCTTTTCCAGTTTAGGAAAGGTTGCACTACTAGTGCTCGTGGCATCACTGTTACGCATGTAAGGAGTGAAAATTTCTCTCTAGAACTGACAAAGCCACAAGCTATAGATTCACTACATAAACAGATAAAATGTTATTTTTAGTACATGTTTCTCCTTTCTCTTTGTGGGTTGTATTTGTAGATTTTGTTTATCAGCTCAGCACTCTCCACACACACACACACACACACACGTAAAATTCAGGTGATGGTTAAAGACTTACAGGTTAAAACCATAAATAAGCTATAGTCCATCAATAGTTATAATGTGCCCCATCTTTTTCTTTTATCAGCCAAGTGTGAAACACAGGCACAGCCACTGAACACTGGTTTAATTGAATCACAGTTGCTTAAGTGCTCTCAAGAGGTGATAAATTAAAAAGTGTTTTATCCATGAAAGAAATGGGTTTCTGCAAGTTGACGAAGCAATACGCCATGAATCTAGTAATAAATTGTTGGTTATCCACTAAGACCAAACTGCTACCAATAAAAATTATCTGTGAGCTTTTAACAAGGAATGAACAATAAACAGAAGATTCTAGCCCAGACATGACTTTGTTTTCCTTTTTTTGGTCAAATTAATGTCAAGTTAAATGGAGAGCTGATAAAATTATTTCTTGAAGGCAATTATTTCAGTTAATCTGATTTATTTTGCCCTGAATAAATGTTCCCCAAAGAATGCTGATTAGATGATTTTATGGCTGTTTTCCATATTTTGAAACTATGACCTTTTCTGCAAATTTCTTTTTCTGAAAAGTTCATATTAATTTTTAAAAGAATTTGCTTTCCCAATTCATATTCTACTGGTTATGTAAAGTCACTGAATTGGGTAAAAGATTTACAGGTTTAACTGCAAAAATATTTTCTACATTTTAATGCAATTTTTTCTCTTAAAATTTCCTAGGTAAAATCCTGACCTGTCTAAAGCTAGTTGATTTTAGGAAGGACAAGATGCCATATTTTATGTCTTGGAAGTAACTTAAAAATGCAGTGGAGTAAAACAGAAAAGGCACTTTAAAATAAGTAAAAAAAAATGATATCGATTAAATTTAAAAATATTCCCCAATTATGATCTCTGCCTTTTCCTCCTGTACTGGTTTTGGCTGGGACACAGTTAACTTTCTTCACAGTAGTTTGAATGGGGCAATATATTTTGTATTTGCGACTGGAGCAGTGGTGGTAACACACTGATGATTTAGCTATTGCTGAGCAGTGCTTTCGTATCATCCTGGCTTTTTCTACAGCAGTGATGAGGCTAGGGGTGCACAAGGCACTGAGAGGGGACAGCTGGGACAGCCTCTCTTTTTTTTCCCTTAAGATCTTGCACAACCCTCTCCCTCCCTTTTCTCATTTCATATGTGAACAGAAGCTTTTACTATGGAAACGAAGTTCATAGCCAACAGCTTTATTAAAAATAAAGTGTAATCATATATTTTCTTCAGAGGCCTGCTGAATAAGTGGAAACAAATACAAACACACCCCAAATAATCCCAGACTGATAGATGCTTAGAGCTATTCCTCTTTCTTCCCTGCCTGCACACGGAGACTGATGGTGCTATGGCTCCTAAGGGGATCCGGTTGTGAATTGATCCAGCCAGACCTAAAATGCACTTGCGAGTTGCCAGTACTTGCTTTGGATCACACAGAGCCTTCACAGCCATACACCCAAGGGACCAATACCTGGCTCTAGATCAAATGACACAATGTGGCTTGTGTGCATGCTGCTTAGGACAAGCTCTGCTACAAAGCCCTGGCAGAAGTTCTTCCAAATAGCTGTAAGCCTGGGTCACCTCCAGGCTCCATTTGGCACCTCTGTGATTTTAAGACGTCATTCATTATTTCTGGAGATTCTTCAAGTTTTTTTCTTTTTTCTTTTCTCTTTTCTCTTTTCTCTTTTCTCTTTTCTTCTTTTCTTTTCTTTTCTTTTCTTTTCTTTTCTTTTCTTTTCTTTTCTTTTCTTTTCTTTTCTTTTCTTTTCTTTTCTTTTCTTTTCTTTTCTTTTCTTTTCTTTTCTTTTCTTTTCTTTTCTTTTCTTTTCTTTTCTTTTCTTTTCTTTTCTTTTCTTTTCTTTTCTTTTCTTTTCTTTTCTTTTCTTTTCTTTTCTTTTCTTTTCTTTTCTTTTCTTTTCTTTTCTTTTCTTTTCTTTTCTTTTCTTTTCTTTTCTTTTCTTTTCTTTTCTTTTCTTTTCTTTTCTTTTCTTTTCTTTTCTTTTCTTTTCTTTTTCTTTTCTTTTCTTTCTTTCTCTTTCTTTTCTTTCTCTTTCTTTTCTTTCTTTCTTTTTCTTTCTCTTTTTCTTTCTTTCTCTCTCTCTCTTTATCTCTCTCTCTTTCTCTCTTCTTTACTCACTTTCTTTCTCAATTTCTTTCTCTTTCTCTCTTTCTCTCTTTCTTCTCTCCTCTCCCTTTTCTTTCAACATATAATGCCCTGAAATGATGTAAGGACTGTGTTACAGCCTATAAAATGAATTGGAAGCCCTGATTTCACAGAATCACAGAATTAACTGGGTTGGAAAAGACCTTTGAGATCATCAAGTCCAGCCTATGACCTACCACCACCTTATTTGAAGGAATGTGAGAAGGCTTTGCAGGGAGACCACTGCTACTCTTCCCCAGCTGACCACTGGGAACTGCCTCAAACAGAGGTGTCCCCAGAAACACATCGGAGTATAATCGCAGAAGGAACTGGTTGGTTCAATCAAAAAAAAGGATAAAGCTGGACAGGGAATCAGAGATGTTAAGACCATAAAGATATTCTCATCCTTCTGCAGGGTCCCCTTCTGGAAAACTCATTTTTCTGTGCAGGTTTCTGGATAGTAAGAGTGAATCTTTCTGATATAAGAAAGACAGGCCTTTGATAGATCACAATAGCAGATATTTCTGGTTCATCAGACAAACTAATAAAGACATTTGGACATTTCTGAAAACTTGAGGACACTGCTTGGGAAGCACTTCAAATTTCACTACAGGAAACTAAAATTGAAGGATTCAAACTTAGAAAAAAAGAAAAAAAATTACTTTTTTCAGTCTGTAGCTATTTCAGAAGGTCAACAATTTTTTATTGATGTGGACAATATCAATAAAAGAATTTTATTGATATGGAACAATATTTTTGTTGGAAAAAATTTGTTAATCTCTTTTTCTATTCTGTATCTTAAGAAACAATATCTTTTGTTTATTTATCTGGCTGGTAGTATAAAGTTATAAGAGTTTTGCAGCAGCAACATATAACTTTCCCGTTAACAATACTGCTTCATGTTCTTTGGCCTCACCTCTCAGGATTCAGAATAAGACTGAATATATTAGGTCTTTGGGGAGTGTGTGATAAAGATTGTGCTTGTTTTCACATTTGTGTGCTTAAACAAGGACTTTACAGTTCCACCCAGCTTAATAATGAAATCCCAGCTGTTAGAATCTCATACAGGAGTACATTTCTGAGTGGATGTTAGTGACAAAGTAGTCTCTCCGTCGTGAGTGAGAAGGGCAACACAAAGCAAAAGCCCAGGAGTGATTCTTGCTAACGAGACGTTTCCCCAGGTCTCGGACACAAGTTCATTTCATTGTCATTGGAGAAAGACAGGCACTTCCAAAGCGCTGTCTGGACCATGGGCTCAGCCAGTCTCTGCAAGGCATGGATAAGGATGGTACTCTTAAAGCACTCTTGACAAGTGTTTCAGGAATGATAGGAAGTATATAAAAAATAAGAGTTACGTTTTCTTTTTTAATTTGTATTTTTTTCTTATATGTTTTGGTGGTTTTGTGTTCAGCTGATGAGGGGTTTGAACAACCTTTTCCATTAAGGAAGTATTAATGGGGGACTAAGCAATCTGTTGTGAGAAAACTAATTCCCTTTAGATAATGCTGGCTACACGTAAGGGCAAAATCCTTCAGCAAATGCACTAAAGCAAAAGTCAAACCAAAGCCAAAGTTAGAAGTAAGCACATTTTGAGCTAATGCAGATTCATCCTGCAGCTGCAGAGCAAAGCCCCCTTTCCAGTTTGTGAAATCATGAGGAGTGTGAAGAACCACACACAAAAAAAAGGAACATTTGGTACTCAAAGCTGGTCTTGAGGGGTGAAATAAGCTGGAATTGGGGAATGCTCTGCAGGCAGCTGTGAGGCTGTCTCTGCTTCCCAAAGGAATGACCCTTTCAAAGAATAACCTGCTTCACCTGCTTGGCCTTTGCCCCATGTCAGGACACAGACAGAGACAAAGACGTTTCATAAATGACTAAACATAGCAGCATGGTAGCCATTGCCACAGGAAGCTTATAATTCAGAAAATTATAAACTCAGAGGAAAGGCCGTGTTTCTTTCACAGTGCATCTCAGTTGTAAGCAAAAGGGAGATAAGCAAAAAAACAAGACCACTAAGTTTTGAAGGGAGCATCAACAACGTTGAACATGGAAGCAGTCTGAATATGACTTAATTTGCTTAGTTAGTTACTTGCTCAGGAAAGTTGAGGCTTTGCTTTTTTTCTCTTACTGCCTTCTCTATACTTCATTTCAGGTTTAAACCTAGAATGATAAATTGGTACAGTGTAGTTAAAATTATTCAAGTGCTTTATACAACTAACATTCAGTGTGATCAGAATGGAGATCAGACAAGCTTAAGTGTCAGCATATGCTCTTGCTTTTCATTAAAATTTAGGTTTCTGAGAAGTGACACATTTTAAATTTTGATCAAATTGATTTATTTCCATTAGTTGTAAGTGCCAATTAATTGCTTGCTGCATTAAAGAGAGATTAGATCATTTAAATAGAAAGATCCAAACACAGTGTTCCCTTTCATTGTAACCAGCCCTTTCAGTCATCCTGTTCTTAACTACTAGAACACTAATAAAATCCTAATTTAAATAGGAATATTACCACTGACTTCAAACAAGACCAACTTGCACCCAGTGTAACTTGTCCTATTTTAGAACAAGACACAACCGTCTTGTGATTCTGCTCAACAGAAATTGATTTCTTCCTTCCTGGAGCTACATTAGCTCTTGCAGGTCTGCAGAATTTGGTAGGGCTGTATTATAGGTTTAGTGGCCTCCACAAGGGCTTTAATTCAACATGAAGGATATACCTAGATTAATTATTTTTCTTCTTCTGGGGAGGGGTCCGTATTTAACTTAAAGTTTTGAATAAAGCTAATTTTTCAGATGCTTACCATTGATTTACAGCAATCCTTTGCTGGATTTATAAATTTAGAGGAAAGAGATGTCCAAAATGTTAAGGAAAAGACAAGTGAACTTCAAAGGAAAGTACAGAAATTTGGCTACTCTAGACCAGGAAGAGAAAGGCAGAGAAGGAATATGCTTGATCTTTATAAAAACATTGGATACTGTTCCATCAACTTTCAGCAACTAAAAAAGAGTGAATACCTGTCCTGAGTAAATTTGGGCTGAAAATTGGAAAGAGAATCCTACATTTGTGAGCAAGAAAGTTTTAGCAGACATTTCTAAGTTGACTGAAGGAGGAAATACAGATGGCTTTTACAGAGGAACACTTTCTGCAATAATTTATTTGTCATAGGATATGACAATATACTTGTATGTCATATATTGTCTATTTGTCTATTGACAAATAGATCCAACTCTGACTATCTCTAGTCCTCTTGTCTTCCTTTCCTATTATGAGCACATAAAGTCAGCAGAAAAGGGTATCATATTAACGATCTCAGCTTCATCGTCAGATGCAACACAGATTACAATTAAATACCTGTGGGTTTTTTTGTTTGCAACTTTTATAAACCTGTTTGGGGTTTTCTAAAGTCAGCTGAACTGTGCTCTTTTTTCTCATTTCTAGTGAGGAACAGATATTGTTATAGCACAAGATTTACTGACCTAACCTTACCTGACCAGAAGGTAGGCTTTTTATTTAATCTGTTGCCTGAGATTGTCAGCAGAGGTGTGGGCAGCCTTGAACAGCAGTGCAGCTTCTTCTCAGATGGGTTTCCTAGACATAGGGAGAAGTATCTCCTGAGATGCTTATCACATATCCACTGAGTCCAGAGGAAACCAAGACAGTTACCAGAGGCTACAGGCCCAACCTTCCATCAGCTAAAAGGAATCAGGAAGAACCCAAGCCCTAACTACCACCTGTATCCACAAGTATGAGTTAAAACTTCCATTGAAATCACCAGACTGTGAAGAATAGGCTTTTCATGGTGCACCTGAGGATGTGAATTTTCTTTCAGGTGTGTGGTTTGAGTGGTGCCAATACAAGACAGTGAAAGTATTTTTTGTAATGATCTCTGGCAGAACTGGCTGCTTTAAATTTTTTCAGAATAGCTCATAATGTGCAGAGCAGATCCTCTTTGTAGCAAATGTTCAACTTTCTCTTCTCCTTCCTCCCAACCCAACCTCCAGCCTACAGAGACAGGTGCAGAGAGGAGCCTGTCAGACCCTTTCTGCTGATTTGTTTGGACTTTCTCAGAGCTTTTAGGTAGTTGATCATCCCTATTCCTCCCAGTCCATGCATATCTCTATGGTCCACTCCTTATATCCCTCCACCCCACATTTCTCCCCAGTCACTCTCTTTTCCTCCATTTGCTCCCTCCCCATCTATTGAGTCTTTCCACTCTAAGCTCCCGACAAAACCATACAAGCCACCTCAAAACATCATGTCCTTATTTTAGCCCTTTCCTTCTCCGTGAAATCTTGAGGTCCAAGGCAAGAGTCTTACCAAATGGGACCTAGTCTTGTGTGGCTGCTCATCACTGACATGAAAGAGGGACCAGGCAGTACTAACAAGGAGCCACCACTTTAACAATTAAGGGAAATCACTCTCTTTTGGGTCACTTTTTGGATCAATTGGTTTTAAATTATACAGAACCTAGTTTTTAGGTATGCCAATTTGCAACATGCAGGGTAATAATAATTTTTAAAAGTAGGCTCATTTCGAAGTCTGTTGAGAATAGACTTATAAATTTTCCATAAAATCAAATGCTTTGATGGATGAGAGGGCCTGGGTTTAAACATGCTCTTTTTGGGAAATGGTGGTATAAACACTAATAACCATAAAGCAGAAAAAGTTGAATACTTACTGGTAAGCCTTCCAAGTAAGCTATCTGATTTATTCCACAAATTTTAAATTCTAATAATCTTTGTCTGTTGAAAATCGTGTTGCATTTAGTGGTGGGACTGTATTTGAAATATAAGAAGTGAAAACACAGTATACATAGATTACTAGATTTAGAAAATTGTTTGCTCCCAAGCAGCCAAAGATGGAAAGTGCATGAAGATATTGACAAGGCCAAATACTCATTTTTACTGTTAGAAACACCTGATTTTAAAGTCTGTAACTGTGGAAATAAATATTCTTTTAACACTAGTTTTGTGTGCAGCTCAATGTTTGTCACTGTATCCATGCTCTATAAATGTTATGTAGTGTAAGTTGGAATTTTGTTCTACATAATTTTTCTGTAGTGATGATTGAAATAATAGCTAAGAAAGAGGTTTCTAGGGTGTGCTTATTATTTAGTTGTTAAGCAGTTATACTTCTTACTATTTGTTGTAAGAAGAGGCGATATTTCTAAAATCAGTGTTCCCAGAATTTCTGCCTGGCTTTCCTCCCAGGTAGTTCAGCAGAAGCAGCTCATCAAATTCCAAGACTCCTCCAAATGTTTTGCCCTTAGCTATTGTGTAACAACTCCTGAGTAGTCTTATACTCATGGATTCAAAGGGAACAGCCACAAAATACTTATTTTTGGGGAAAGGATGGTCTAACTCCTTGCCAGGCTCAGCACACGTTCAGATGAAAAGCAAGTTCCCACCGGGGGGCAGCGTGATTGGCACAGCCAGGAAGGCTGGATGGGGACTGCCTTGTCAGCATAGACCATTGAGTAGGATTAGCTGTATTCCTAAACATATCCAAACATCTTGGCTCTCACACAAGGAAACAGGAAAGCAAAAGTCTTGGGACAACGCACATTCCTGTCCTTGCCCAGCACTATGAACTATCAGCACAGTGTTACAGCTCACTGCTGAATTCTCTTGAAGACAATGAGCAACTCGGCTCAGCCCTCTCAAAAGCAGAAGCTCATGGAGGGTACCTGAAATGGCTCTTTCTTCATTACCTGGAGGCTGCCATGAAGCTTGTTATAGCCCTTTAGCAGGGCCAGCTCCTACCTGCAGCTGCCACAGCCTCCTTGCTTCAATTTGCAGGCACACGTTCTCTCTCTAAAACTTTGTTAGCAAGATCCTTTTGATTTCAATGACAGTATTTCTTTTTCTAATTTGCTTCAAGTAGCTGAATTAAATTATGGAAGGAGTGAACCACCTAGGGGACTCTTTAGAAAGAATAAGTACAGGCAACCTCTACCCTCAACCCTCCACGCACACATGTGCACATGGGTGCGCACACACACACATGTGCACACATTATTTGTGACTCTCTTTCCACCTGTGCTGACATGGATGGGAATTTACAACAGCATTGAAAAAGTTACAACCAGTACCTCAGAAATTCCACATTTTACTGAGCTGTGTTATTATGGCACATTTGTCAGGCAGCCAAATGCTATGTAAGCCCTGTAATTGATTTACAGCAACATCTGTAAGAATATTTGAGGAGAGGAGGAAACTAATGTCCTCTTTTGATTCCAGCAGTCCAAAGAAACTAATGGTGGTAGGAGATGCACAAACAGAAAACACAGAAATAAATAGCAGTTCAAATGGTTATGTGCTAAATGTTACAAAAAGGAAGGTTAAAAATAACAAATAAATGCAGAACTTTTCAGACAGGAAAATAACCACAGCCTTTCCAGGCATGTTTTAACTTAGCCATATAAAACACCTGGCCCTAAAAAAGCAGGCCCTTTATTTTTTTTTTCCTGAGGAATATATGAAGCTTGAGCAGGAAGCCCACATAAGCTTAAAACTCCTTTGTGAAAGACCTAATTAAAAAAAAAAAGAAAAATCTCTTGCAATTTATACAATAGTTACTTTGTTACTGCTATGAACTATAAGAGCAAATTCCTACTTTTCCATTTAAGAATGTTTTGTGAGGAGAGAAGAGATCCAACACTATCGAAGGGCTGGAGAGCTTTGGGTGGAGGAAAGAAGTAGGAATGCCTTTCCCTGATCCTTCTCCTCAGCCTCTGCACCTGATCAATGATCAGGTATTATCGACTCTAACAAGTTTCCTCAGCTGCCTTGTATCCGATTCAACCTTTTATTTGCACGTCAGTTTAACAGGAGAGGTGACTTGGGCACTGCTCACACAGGTCGTGAATCTGAGGTGCTGTTTGAGGTCTGCCGGAGCAAGGCATCCCCAGCGCGGGAGTCACGCAGAGCGAGGCTGCCCCTGGGGCTCCCCTGCCGGCTGCCCGCGCTACAACGCCGAGAGCCCACGCGGGGCTTGCTCAGATCCCGCCTCGGCTTACACAGAAAGTGCAGGGACCAGCCTCCCACAGCTCTCAAAGCGCACGGGGAGCAGAACATTTCTAATCACGCAGAAAAATAACAAGCCTGACTCTTTATGATTATAGAAACTTGTTGAGTCAGTACTTCTAAGAAGAAATCAAGGAGAAAAACATGCTCTGGAAGGAAGGAGAATCAATCCACAGGGACCTGCCAAACTCAGATCAAACGGATTTGGGAAAAGGGATGTGCAGCAGGGAAAGGATAAGCAACAGCTCTACCAGCTCCAGCTGTGTGCCTGGTCGATGTTGCCCTGATAACCCAAGGGGCTCTGCACTTTATATTCCAGTTCTGAATGGAAACAGGAGAACTCAAAAACAAAATTGAAAATAATTTTGAGACAAGTAATTGCGGAGTGAAAAATGAAAACCTTTCTATTTTGTCGGACTTTTTTCATGTTCTGATTTAAGCCATTTAGTAAAACAAGTTCAGTGAGTCACAGTTGCTTTTTGATTTAATTTTTTTTTTTAAAAAAAAACCTCCAAACTTTGAATGTATATACTGCTTCAGACAAAACTGCAGGAGTGTGCTGGTAGGTGAAATAACACAGTTGTTATATGCTACAGAGCAATAAACAAACACATTTTTAAAATAAGGCACTTAAGAACCTCAGTTTATGTTAAAGGATAATTTTATTAAGTTAATGCAGCTTTCTGATTAGTCATATTTTCCATCATCGCCACCATTTTACTACTTTACCTACTGTGTGGTCACATTTACGTGAAATTTAATTCATTCTAAGAACATTTCTACACATGGGCTTTTGTGCCTTTGCCAAAATCTGAGAGCAGATTAACTTTTCCCTGCTAACAGCAAATACCTATGAGGCTGCTGCAAGCACCCCTGACACTTTCCATTCTTTAGCTTACATGGAAGGCTGTGTAAGCTAATTAAAATGGAGGCCATGTTTCCCCTTTCCTGAGGGAAGGTTAATAGAGAAAGAACTTTACACTAATAAAGAATCTGATCATTCTGTGGCAGAGGCCAGGCTACGGGCAGCTGGCTGCTGTAGCACTGATGCTTTCTTAATGCTGCTGGTGTACAGACTGGCAGCAGGTAACAGAACAAATACAGTTTATTTTAAGCCCGGAGAGTGGCTATTTTCAGTTATTAATTGGCTTGATTATGTATGTCTTCTACCATTTACTCAAACAGCAACTTCTTCATTGCTGTCCTAGTCAGCCACAGCTATTAGAAAAACATAGAACAAAAGTCTCATTTGGAGATGTGTTAACAATTATTATGTGGTACCAGTGGATCAAATATTTTTTTTGTGTGAGCTCTCTGGTTAGTCAATAGACTGCAAAACTTTTCTGCATGCAGTAAGGCAGGTCATGAGGCACCTCCAGATGCCAGATGAAGGACCACATCTTTCTGCTTACTTCTAAGAGTCTAGAATCACAATGAAATTGAAAAGCAGTTCCAAAAACTCCAAGGTACTGTGTCCTGCAGAAAATGCACTCCTTCCCCATTCAAGGACTCATAAAGGGGGAGCTCTAACTCCTTGATAAGGTTATTGAATTGTGTTATGAGAGTAAACATTAAAACCTGCACAAGTTTTTCTCTTGGAACAAGGAGACTATTCAAAACCCTTTACAGATCTCTCTAGCTCTGCCTTACAGTAGCTCTTGACTACTTCCCAAAGATGTAGTGTGCCAGCACAGGACAGAATTAGATATGGCTGTCAAGTGCTGGCACATCTGTGAAAATCAGGATGAAACCCCACCATTTGTTGATGAACAGAGCCCTGAATTCTCTATGTTACAGCAAAGCAAAATGCAAGCAAAACAAAACCCAAGGACATGAATGTCAATTCCTCCACAACAGTATTTTTTCAGTGATTTCTAAAATAAGTAGGCTGAAGACTAGTAGCAAAGGTAGTTTCTTTAACCGGATAGGAACTGATGAAGTTTTGCATCATTTTGCCGTAAAAGAAGCTGAAGCCTCACTGTCCAAGATGTTATTTCATATGTCTCTGTAATCAGTACCTGAATTTTGATAATCCAGCAGCAGACTGAATAACAAGTCATAGCTTCTCCATGCACATCTACAAAGGAAGTGCTGAAAATAAGCAGGACACACATTGCTAAGGCAAACGAGAGGGCTAGACAATGTTGCATACCAGCCTTTCAAAGCAGAGGCCTACAAAATCTCAAAGCCTGTCTTACATTCAGGGAATCTTACTACTTCTGTCAAGTAGTAAGAACTTCATTTCCAATGCCATATTTCAAATTCACATGGCTTAAAATTAGCCACCATTCATTTCAGAAGAGAGTACGTACAGGTGCTCAGACTGCAAACTCCTGCACTGCACTTGCTGGTCAACAGCCCATGGTCAACAGCCAAACTGAATGGGAATAACACCAACGCCCTTGTTGATGGCTGAGGTAGAGGGATCGTGTGGAAGTGCTATTCAGTAGTCCCTAATATAGAGTAACTTATGCTTCTGTTCTCTGATGTGTGGGAAACAAAATCCTGAACTGAAGTCACAAAGCCTAAACTTGTTTTACAAGCAGTGAACTTAGAATTGCTACTAACTTCACTCTCAGGTCCTGCTGTGTCCATGGCATTCTTGAGTCACATTGATCACATGCATTCTGACACAGTGGACCCCACGGACCACATGACGCTGGGAAACTATGCATTTCACCAACAATATTTCGTCTTGAACACAAACACAGAATAACAAATGGATCTTGTTTCTTGTCTACCAGAAAAGGAGATTTTAGATGCAGTAAGACGTAACTCTCCAGATGATGTGCTCTTTGGTACAGAGCTGGTTTTGGCATTTGAAAGCTAAGAGGGTGAGTCGAATTAAATACACAAAAAGCATTGTAAAGAGTACAAAAATGCTCTTTATTATGCTTATAATATTGTATTATAAATATTTCATCCCTGTCTCCTCAATTATGCATTTTCTGCACATTCATACCAAGTTCTTCCTAAAGCTGTGACAAGCCTGTCTGTCTCCAACGCTTCTCCCCTTCTCTTCCAGCACACAACCACTGCTGACTTACTGCCTGCAATTGCACTGTGCTCTGTAAACTGAGTCCATTTGTCCCAACCTGTCACCACAGTGACAGGGCAAGCAGAGAAACTGGAAACGGAAGAGTGTAGGTTACCAGAGAGGGTCCCCTGAGGACATGGGAGCAGTACTGAGCTATGAAAAAAGAGTAGCATGGGAAACAGGAGAGGCCACCTGTGCCTTTCCCTAAGAGGTCGGGTATGCATGTATTTATTTCAGTGGAACTACTGACCCCTAAATACTTCAGGACAACAACCAGGAGAAGCACCTTCTGCCACACATTACTGAGCAAAGACACTGCTGCTTTTATTACCAGCTGTAACACTTCCCTGAAATATAAAAAAGGAAGGTATTTCATAGGTTTTTAATTGGAGTAAAATGGTATGTACATGAACTGCATCTTGTTATACATCATTTTTTTCTCTTCACTGAACAGGCTGAGGCTCCCCTCTCTCCTTTTCTTAATAAAATAATTTCACAAGGCTGGTAAACTAACATCCAACTAGTCACACACATTCTCCATGATAAAGTAATACTGAGCAAAAAAAAAGGCAGAAGACTTTCACTGAGAAAGTATAATTCTCTGAGATGTGTCGTATCTGCAACAAGAAATCTTGCAAGTAGCTAATAAAATTTTTGCTTATGTTTATATTCAAGAAGCAACACAATCCCCAATTATAGTCCTGGTTTGTAGAACTGGCAGAACACAAATGTTTGCAGTGCAAAACTAAGTTTTAATCTTCTTTGAAGCGGCTCAAGCAATAAGGCTTAAGTGTTCAAGAGATCCCTGAGACTGACACAAGAAATGTTTGGTGACACTAATGAGCCCTCGGTTGGAGAAAACTTTGCACCCAACTCTGCCATTTGTCAAGATCCACTTAGTTAAGAATTCTAAATTAAGCATTTGCTCTGAAATACTGTAGCAGTCCGTAAGGTTTTTTGTGTTTGAAATAGTAACAGCCTTCAGTATGCAGGTATGCCCAGCATCATTTCATGCACACCATTTAGTTTACTAAATTAGGAAATGCTTGCTCCAGAGAGATTCTGGTAAATTAATAACTCCATTTATTGGTCTAAAATTATTAAAATTATTATTCAGGGCTTGCAGAAATTATACCTCAGCAATTGCTTGTGTGAGTTCAACTGGTAAAATATTTTGTTGTGTAAAGTATTAAGGGGATACTGCCCTTAAAGAACATTCTACAAGTGAGCCCATGACAAGATTCCTGCTGCTGCTGGTCATAAAACTGCAAAATGCCTGTTTTGTCTTTTAGCGACACTTGTTTCTCATTCTGACTCTTGAGATGCAGTGTAAGCTTTACTCAGGATTGGCTGCAACTTATCTCCCTATCACATCAACTTACGATTTAGCTTTCAGCTGTGTAAATAGCCAGCTCCGTAACATCTGCATCTTTAGAGGGGAGAAGGAAAAAAAAAAAAAAGAATGAAGGCAAGCAAACTTGCAAGCCTTTAAAACAGATTTCTGCTTACATCAGTGGTCTGAAAAAGAACTAAGATATTGCAAGTATCTTGCAATTTACAGATTGCCACTGTATTTAAGCACAATCCACTTATTAAACACAAAAGCTAGCAGAAAAGAGGACTTGGGAGCTTTCATTTCCATTTCTGCGCATTGAAGGCATCAAATAAAAGTTGACTCATTCGTATGTCTAGATTGCTAAAAGAAAGTTGATGGAAAGCATTTAAAATTCAGTCATTGACACTGAACATTTATTTAGGTAGAGACATCCAAGCCTTTGAAAGTTTAGTATCTTTGCAAGGGAGAGGATGAAAAAGGAATAAAATGACATTGCCACTGTTCTCAACCTCCACTCACTACGGAAAATAAATTTAAAGCTTGTTTTTCATGATGGACCTTTAACATGGAGTTCTTAAGGAAAACATTAAATCTGGAGTTACTGGTTTTAACTTCAGTATTTTTTAATATGTCAAAAAAGCAACGTCTGGTTATAAACAGGAGCTATGAAATGCCCCAGCTCTCCTCTCCCTAAAAATGGGGTCACTGGGGAAGGGGGTGCAGGGGAGAAAAAGGAAAGCTATTGAGAGAATCAAATTTAAGATTTCTTGCCTTATTGACCTATAGGTTTGCGCTTTACTGAGAAAAATTTAATCTCTTTCAAATGCACTTAATTATGATCAAATACCCGTATCACTGTCTGTCACCACATCAGCACATCTGGCAGCAATGAAGACAAATTAACAATAAGTCAAAAAATCTGGCAATATGATCGACTAAAGCACGCAAAATCCATTCTGTACACTTAAGACCACCAGTGACTAAGATTGGATTAACTTCCTGTCTCTAAGGCTGGTGCCTAAATTAAAGGGGAATTGCATTGCAATCTGGGTACCAGGTTTCTGGCTACAAACAACTAAAAGCCCTTAGCTCAGCTACACCAGGCAACAAAATCTTTGCTCTAGATTTAGTCATGGTGCCTGTGATGGCCTCTCTAACAGCTGCTTTTAATTTAGTTTAAAAGAAGCTATTTGGCAACCATGTAAGTTTGCACCTTCAAAGCAGGCAGATTTAAAAAGCCAATGTCCTGCAGAATTAACCATTTTGGAGCCTCGCTGTTTAAGTGTAGTGATGACAACAGGATTCACAGCTTTTTTAAATAGTAGGCATCTGCACACAGAAAAAAAAAAGTGTTTTCACTCAGTTTTAATTAATATTTTAAAGTAAGCAATCCTCTTTCTCTGACTTTGTATAGTTAAAGATATTGGGTTCATCACTACAAATATAATTCGGAAAGAGTTTACAATTACTCAACTTGACTGAGCAACTAAATAAAGCACACATCTCATCTATAACCAAAGAAGAGCAGCCAACTAAGGAACAGAAGCATGAATTAAACCAAAGAAAACATTATCCTGTTCTTGGATTACCTCCTCATGTTGGGCAGGGAGTGGTTGCAGAAGCAAAAAAGAGGGAGAAAGGGTATGGGAAAGCAAAGACTCAGGCATGCAACTGCGTATTTGGCAAACACTTGACACTAAGCCACTCAGAGAAGAGGGAGTTACCAGGCAGAAATCCAGTGCATTTCTGCTTCTTTTACTAAATAGCTTGATATGAATTTGTGCATCTACAGTGTGTATCCTCCACCAGATGCAGGCACACTAACAAAGGCATGGGCAAACCATTGGTACAGAGCCTCGCGTGCATGAAAACTGAGAGCGTGTGGCACGCATCTGATAAGGCGAAATTCACAAAGTGGAAGATTTACAGACTTGTTTTGGTTCAAACAGCTTCACCCCACCTTACAGTAGCCATGGCAAGACCACACCCACTCTCTGAAAATGAACATACTTTACACAGTAAATCTAAAGGTACAAGTTTAAATCAAATAAAGGTGCAAACGTGCATCAGAAGGCACCTACATAAGCAAAACTGTCTACAAACATAATTCACACTTTTCATTCTTCATACACTAATGTGGGTCAGAGACCACATGGCAGCATATTTTATTAAAGTAATGTGCAAATAAGATGCATGATACCTGCAAACAGCATGGAGTTTCCATTTGTAAAAAGGTACAAGTAACAGTACAAAATTAGAATGCTTACTACTCATTTCAATAAAATGAAGTCTGAAATAGAAACACATACACTGTATTATTTACACCATTAATTTACAAAAGATATTATTTGCATAAAACAAAGCTATAAAATAATTACAAATATAGTATTTTTATAAGGAATGTTTTCCCTGTAAAACAAACGTAGAGCATTTTGGCCATTAGGCTTTATTGGAATAAAAAATACATTTTTTTCTTCTGAAGTCATAGAAACCACATGATGCTTTCTTCCCTTCTCTCTCCTCCTTATTCCCTTTTTAAATAAAGTTCCATACTGAGGTAGTAGTATGTCAAAGTATTTCTTTGGTTCCAAAAATCAATGGTAAGTCCAAAAGGAGCTATGTATCCAAATCACAGGATTGGAAAGTAGAAGTCCTAAAGTTTTCAAAGGACTGTTTGCAAGCGTAAAAGCTGTTTTCTCTTCTAGAAACTGTCCTTTCCTTTCCCTCTTCGTCTGCCTCTGCATCAAAGTCCAGTGAGACATGATGATTATTACGGGAGGTTTTCGGTTGGCAATTTGCTGGCTGTCTACAGCTTGAAAGAGAGTCCAGCTGAGGCTTCCATAAAGGCTTTCCAAATGTTCCTGAAAAACAGTAAAAGAGTGAGCACAGAAATACTGATGCTAACAGCTTTGTGTTTCACCATAGTGTCTGTAAGTGACATTGGAATGGAAACCAAGGATCTTTTGACAAAAGAAAAAGTTCACCAAAGTGAGATTTTAGTAAACTGTTGTTTTACCCTTTAAAAGAAAACATCCATGTGATCACAAGCATAAGGCAAGATTTCGCCACCGGAGACATTAACAACACTTTCAAGTAGTTGTATAGTCACGCAAAACTTCATTTCTTTTGTTTTCATGACTGCTTCCATACCCATTTTTCTTTGGGGAGGGTGGTGAGGGGGGAGGTGGGAACACAGACCAAACTGCAATCACAAGACACTTTCTTGTGCAAAAGTCACAGCAGCCTCCCTGCTTTGTTCTTCAACAAAAGAATGGCACATGCAGTCTGCCATGCAGTTCAGAAAAAATAAAATAGAAATTTTAAAAAAATGTAACCCTCCAACCTCTATCAGGTTAAGTATTGTCCCACAGTGCAATCTGAATGCTAAAGCAATTTTTTTCTGGCCAGCATTTCCCATTAATAATAAAGGTCTAGATAGCCACATGCTCCATTCACAACTGATCATCCAGCCAGCTGTGAGGACGGAGAACAGCAGCAACTCAAAGAGAATTCCACATTTTGGTTCAATTTTTATTAATAATTATCTGGGTTTACTAGTCAGGAAACAATCAGTGTGTGTCACTTCACCACTAGGAAGGTGTTAGTATCAACACCTCTGCAAGAAGGGCCTTCTCTTTTTTCACTGAACAAAGACACAGCTGTTGCAAGTCACAGTATCTGTAAGGACTTATTTTCAGAGGACAATGTGCCACAGGCTGACTTTGAAGAATTCAAATTTTTATTAATAACACTACAATTTCTAATAAATTTTGAACCCAAAATGCCATACTTCTGCTTTTGCTTAGTTGCTAGAAGCAAAGGTTTCAAGTAAAACTGTAATCTGAGAAGTTACTAAAAAAGGAATTGGACAGAATCCCTATTTGCATCAATGATTTGTAGAGCAATTTTGACCTAATTCAATGTGAAAGGATATTCCTCACAGCACCAAAGCTGCACGAGTCCTGTCTTAAAATCAAAAATCCAAGCTATGAACTTTCTGGCTCATGCATCAACAGTGATGTTAATGCTAGCTGTCTCCTTCACTGTGATTGCACAGGCAGAAAGGGTGTTGAAGACATTTGAAGTGCTGAAGAAGCAAATCCACAACTAAAGACAAGAAATCTATCACAACTTCTTCCACAGCCACCACCTCCAAGATCTAGCCATAGGCTCTTTGCAGACAGAGTGTTAACGATTACAAAGCATCCAAGGCAATAACGATACAACTTAGGTGGGGTAATATGCCCAGAGAACTGATGAAAAAAGTAGCTCTGCACAGATTTTTATGGCACAAAGAGGACTATGTACCCTCGAGGTGACATTAACTCCTGGATATACCAACATACAGTTGAACTACTTTGTGCAGGAGACGTGCTAAAGCCCTATCTGCACAGTCCCACCACAGTAATAGTGGCAGGCAGCCAGGAGGCTGGCCGTGTGCAGTCCCAGGGCCTCTGCCAGATGTCCTGGCATCTGCAACATTTTACAGTTCAAACATCTGGCTTTTGAAGGGGGAAAACTTCAGAGCTTGTGCCTCCATCCCCACCCCCCAAGAACAAAGAGCCCAGTGATGCACATTCCCCCAGGTCCCCTTCAGAGCCAGCAGACCCAGGCCTTGATCAGCCAATGCTGACACACCAGGCGGCAGACAATCCACGGTACCAGGGCTGTGCTTGGTGCTAAGATATCACAAGGATGAAAGCAGTATGTGGTTTTATATGCATTTGAAACCAACCGACCAACCAACCAAACCAACATCCAAAATTTAATGAGATCCAAGGGTAAAGCAATGCTTTTCTCCTTCCCCTATTGTCGCAGGAAGGGGTCCGGCACTGATATCCAGCTCCAGTGTGCCTGCGACCTTCCTACAGAGTGTCCCGCAGAGAACAGTTCTTCCAGGGGCACTTGGCAAGCCTTCCTAGGCGACGAGTGACTTCAGTAGGTGTAGCAGTGTTTCAGCTACAAGTAATTCAGCTCTTTTGTGACATCACCCCGGGCAGACTCGGAGAAAGAGAGACAGGAGCCTTCGTATGGCTATTCCACAGAGGTAGCTTTATTGTCCAAACCACCTGCGAAGAGGAGGCCAGGGACGAAAGCTCCCTGATGTCAGGGGTCGAGGCATTGGTTTATATGGTGAAAACAGGGGGTGGGGCGGAAACCAATCAGCCAACGGGGTACACACTATTACCATGAAGAAACAAGGCGTGTTGGGAACTTGCTATAACCCGGAGGAGAGTTGATATCTCTGGCTATCTTCAAGAGAGTGCTGGAAGCTCTAGCCTTGAGGGCTCACAGCCCTCCACACCCCACCTCTCCCTGCAATCTGGATCAAAAACCCTAAACTAAGCTTTGGGAAGTCTTTTGTCATATACACCATGAGAATTAGACTAAGAAGGGCTAGAGACAGCATTTTTACATAGTCCATTATTTTGAAGGGTAAATAATTCTGGCTGACTGTTATATGATAGAAATTCAAGTCTCCCCACCTGCCTTGAGCCCTCCTGGGAGCTTGCATACCTTTTGCCTGTCAGGCAAAACTTCTGGTATGCCTGAAGTTCGTTAAGGAGTATTTATATTATATATCTAACATTTATGGAAATCTGCCAGCTATAAAGAATCCCATCACTGATGAGATTTTTATATAAGTGTGAGCTGTTAAGATCTGGTAATCTAAATATTCTCATTACACAGTTTTACTGTAGTCACTTTTCTGTTCCTCAGCTTCAAACATCTGGGAAAGAAAAAGCTGAAAAATCAGTTTTGCTTAGTGTTGTAGGTAGGAAACAAGACAGCAAAGACAACAGCAGCTTGAATAAAAAAACAATAGCTAGAACATACCCATGAAAGTGCTGTTACTCATAATAGATGAGGGTTCAAAACTTCTGTTTAAATCAAATGTGTCTGAGTTCAGACTTTTGCATTTCAGTCCAGTTCCTTCATTTTGAGTATAAATAGAGTTAAGCAATCTGTTACTTGTAGCCTGTGTCCCAATAATGCCAACACACTGGTCAAAGGGATCTTCCTGTGGAGGTGAGTATTGATGGCATTCCTTTTTCTTTAAATACCCAGACTCATAAGGGCCCAAGCATGCTGTTCTTTGGTCAGGGCTGCAACCTAAAGAAAATGAAAAATTGATTTTATATAGATTCATTGTAATAAAGATTGAATTAGGACTTAAACTTCCCCCCGGTCAACTCACTTGTAGTGTATGCATCAAATGTGTCAGAACCATAAGTGTTTCCTTTTAAATACAAAGTTCCTGAAGTCCCCAGATAGTGGCAGAGGAACGGATCTGCAACACCCTCCAGGTCTGTTTCGCTGCTGTTATCTAGATGGCAAATGCCTTAAAAATAAAGTTGACATGTCAGCACACGGTCTTTTCTTAATCCTCGGAGTTTCTTGACTAAGTTTTAGGAACCTCGTGTTCAACAACATTTCATAGTGTATTTTAGAGTTTGTTTAGGTTTAACCTAACCTTTGGATGAGAATTCTAATTCCAGCAACTGTTCAATTAATTAGCTTGACAGAAAATGCATCACAATTTGCTTCATGACACAGTCTCTGAATAACAAAACAAACCCAATCACAGGGATCAGAACCAGGGACTTCCTTCTTCTAAAGCACTGGAAAAAAGATTCATGCTCTGTCTTACAGCCACGTTTTGGAGCACAGAGTGTCAGTGTGAAAGTCCTGCACGGAAGAATCTGAGGGAATCACTGGCTGCTTGAAGAGCTATACAGATTTTCAGTTCAATGGTTCCTAAAAACTGTGGACATAGTCTGTGGTTCTTTATCTACAAAGAGGCTGTTCCTCTCACTACCCTAAAACTGCAAAACTATCTCACCATCATTCCATTCCCACTTGTCCCAACTCCTGATTGTATGTCAACCCCAACCACTTTCCCACCAAGGTGCCTTTTCCTCTCTAGAGTACGTACTGGATTCTTAGGGGCCAGATGTATAAGTATCAAGTACTGCAGCTTTAAACTTGTAGTCACCTTAAATCCTTTACTGATTCCGACCCTAATGACTTTTTTAACTGGAAAGTTTAAACAGTTATACTAAAGTTACACTGGTATTACCACACATGCCTACATTCCATTAAAAGCACCCTTTTCGAGCTGTAAGAGAAAAAGACATGCTGTGGTAATTCCTTTTGGACACTCTTGTTTTGCAAATGTGATCATCAGTTTAAATTTACCCTTGAGACTAGAGAAAAACTTCCTGATTTAATAAATGCCATAACATCACTTAGATGAACAGAACCATGTTCCAGTTATTATCTTGTTGAAACAATCCCATGCAATAAATTTCACATCTTCTATTAAACTTCAGTAAAGATGCTTCTTTAGTGTTATTTCTATCAGTTAGAAAGACAACAGCCAAACTTCAGCTCCTCAAGCCACATGGAAAATCTACTTAGCATTCTCTACCTACCATTACTGTCCCTCTGCTGCAAGAAATACCCTCCCACAGAAGATGTGAGGAACTGGTGATGACTGCCATTTTCAGATGAGCCATATCCATCCTGCCTTTCAGCCAGTGTCCCCTGGGATGACAGGTAGCTTGGAATGTCAGCAGGCAAATTTGTTTCATCTGTGGGGAAACACACACAAAAGCCATCAGCATACTTCAGTTTGTAGAAGCATTTTTAAACTTGTCAGCAAAGCACTGAAGATAACAAAGAATTCACTTTTCTGCCTCTGAGTCAAAGCACACAGATGTTCCTACAATAAAGTCACTGCAAAGCAACCACAAACTTTTTTCTTTTCCTTTCCAAGGCAAACCTTCAGTTTACACACCTGTATTTGTGATGCTGCAATCTTCATTTCTCCTTCTGGTGTGGTAGATGATGACCACCCACACCAAGGAAGTGCCCACCACACAGCAAACCACAGCTATGATCACAATGCCGACTGTGGCCCATCCATCATCATCAAGTGATGGGGCAATGTTTTGAGGAGAGTCACAGGTGGGAGTAGGAATTACATTAAGACGGATGTTGCCTCGTTCCGTTCCAAGCGTATTAGACATTTCACAAGTGTATTTCCCAGCATCTTCTACATCTGTATCCACAATAATTAGTAACTGATTGCCTGCAGCGAAGAAATGTCTTTCTGTTACCACGAGAGGGCTGTCATCCTTAGTCCAGTTCAGCCGGGGTGGAGGGCTACCACCAGCAATGCACTGCAAGACTGCAGTTTCACCTTTTGTTACAGTTCGATCCAGCAAAGGCCGCAAAAATGATGGCGTTTCTGAAACGATAGTGCAAGCCTTATACTCTAAATGATCTTGCAAGAATAAGAATGTGTCCCTTTCCTTCACATCTCAAGAGGAAAAGCTAAATTAGATGCATCAGTAAGGCCTAATGAAGCTTACTCTCATTCTCAGAAGAAACTCAAGGATTTGAACTTAAAGCCTACAATTTACTTTTCAATTGATCAGATCTAAATGCTTGATTACCTTAAAAGGTAAAAAGGCCAAATCATACATGCTTAAGATTGCAGAGAACTAGAATAAAAATGGTTAACAAAATGTCAAGAAATCAAAAGTTAAACAAAATCTACTGTCTCTAAGTGAAAACAGAAGCCCCTTTTTCCCCCCACCCCATGCATACCAGACGTATATACACTGAGAAACGTAACTAACTTTTATTATTTTGCATGATAATAGTGATTGTGCTGTTAAGGTTTGGCAATATCTTACCTAGTACTGTTAATGTTGCGTTAGCTGAAATGCTCCCAGCAGTGTTTTGAGCTGTACAGCTGTAAACACCTGTATCCTCAATCTTTACATCAACAATAAAGAACACATCATCTTCAGGCATGACATGCATGCGCCTCTTGCGCGCCGCAGGAAAATCTGTTCCACCATCCTTCTGCCAAGCAATCTGTGGAATAGGATGCCCAACTGCAGCACATTCCAAACGTGCCATCGCCCCAGCTCGAATGGTTAAGTCCATAGGGATTTTTGTAAATGAAGGTAGCACTAAAGAAAAGTTGGTGATACCAAAATGAGTACATGAAATATACTTTTCCTTTTTTGCACAGCATTTTCTTAACACCCTTCATGGGCCTAAAAACACTGGAGAAACATACAACCCAAACTTATCAGCAGCCAGCAGAAAGGGAGGAACTGTGATGTGAGACCACCTAGATCAAAATCTCATTTTTGCTAACAGCCTCCTACATGACCTCTCCATAGCAACTTGAAACAGAGCATACACTTAGCTCCTGTGAGGAACAGTTAATGTTTTTCCATCTTGTAACACAGATTTTGTCAGATTTGCTATGAATCGGGTATTAGTTTTTTCCTATACTATGCTTCAGCACACTGAGACCAGATGTAAAACTGAATGGTGACCTTAGAAGTAGATATATTTTTAAGAAATAATCTCATATTAAGGGATTTTCTAAGAGATGCAGACAATGAGAATAGAAAAATTACCTAACTTGATTAAGTATATTCTACTTAAGATTAAGATAATTCTACTTTTAAGTCCACAAGCAAAAAAACCATACTTACTGTTTACAGTAAGTTTGGCTTTGACAGAGTAGGATGAACCAAAATGATTCGAAATAACACACTGGTATTTCCCTTCATTGCTGAACTCAACATTGCGCAGCCGAAGGATAGTAGTGTACTCCATCACTTCACCGCCCTGTGCCCGGAGGTGTGCATAATTCTCCATTTCAGCATCTTGCAGTAACTCGTTGTCTTTCTTCCATGCAAAAGTCATTGGGGAATCACTGCTGCTGGCTGCCGAACACACGAAACTCAAATTGGAGCCTTTGATTGCTGACTGGGTTTCTGGCTGGACAGTGATCTGTGGTTTAGGAAAATCATCTGACAGAGGAAGAGAAAAAAAATATATGTGAGGCCTGAGGACTCTTTCCAGAGAGAGTTTGTAAGCCTTGTTTTATAGGTTTGAGAGAAGAGTCAGATAAGTATTTATTAAATGGATACACAATGCTTTTGTTTTAAATTTCATTAGCCTTAGGGCATTTAAAGATACTGTATTTATGAGTTTATTGTGCCAAGCCATCTCTTATTGAAGAGAAAGTACATTTAAAAGCACACTGTGTGCATAGTTTGTTCAACATCAGCACTAAAGATGGAAGAACCCCCTGACATCCATAAGAACTATCCTGAACGTCAATCATGAAGCCTACCTTTCATCTTTACAACACCTCAGGCTGCTGTGAGTTTTTCTTTATTGGAAGCATAGTTCTTCTGCCATCAGAAACTGCAAGTTATAGTCGAGGGTTTTACTCAAACTCACAAAAAAAATCATGTACAAAAGTCAGTGGTCCAGTGATCTGTGTCTGTTTGGTCCAAAGGGGATGGAAGATCCCTTAAGCAGGGCAGGACATTTCTAGTGGTCCCTTTACTATAGGAAAGTTACCTTCAAAGTGCCATGTTGTGAGATTACAGAATTAGTTGCCTTCTGAATTATTTATTCAATTGTGTGTATACTGCATGTACAAAAGGAGTGGGCAAGTAAATGCTTGGTCTCCCAAAAGCAAAAGCCTTAGCATATTCCCAGCTTTCAAGATGTCTCCAACCTCCTGACAAACTTCACAGGAACTGCAGGGAAAGCCCTGTGCCCAAATATTCCTTCCTGCAGACCTTGCAGTTTTACTTATCCCCTTTGCCTCCCTACATCTCAACTGTTTGGGAAGAACATATTGGGGTCAAAGTGTTATTTCCTTTAAGAACCTCCACGCCGTGTGTTACAAAAGAGAATGAGATGTGCAGATAGCCTAACCTTGTCTGCAAAACACCTGCAGGTCTGAAGCTGTGCTCCAGTAATAGGGCAACATGGATCTGGGACTCCAAGCATGGGCTTTAAGAACCTCTCAGGCCATTTGCTTTTCATGCTTCATACCCATGGCTTAAAGTCCTCCATAACAAACTATACCATTTGCAAATTGAATTAATACATTCACACTCTTTGCACAGGGATAACTATGTAAAACACTCTAAGTACTTAAATTAGCCTTGTGAAACGACAGGAGAACATATTTCAATCTTAATTATTTGACAAGAACAGGTGATAAAAAGGTCACTCAAATAAGCATAAGGTACAGAATACAGAAGAACACACTAGGATAAGACTAGCACTATGTTTTGTCAGAACAGAGTAATTTGAGAGCATATTTGAATGAATGTATCACAAAGACACATACACACACATCTTTTAATTTCAGAGAGGAGTCAACACACTCCTCTTAAAAATTCTATAAAAGCAAAACCAGCCATTGTAAACTTGCAAGGCAAGGTGTGTACACCCAAATATCTAGTGATTACACACTTTAAAGATTTAAGAAAAACACTCAATGACTGTATTAAGAGATTTTAGTTACTTCTGCATGACAATTATGTTAAGTATTAAATGCAACAACTGACTCAGTACATTCCTTTCTGCTAATACATCTTGAAAGATTTGAAATTAATTAATTAAAAATAGCATTCAGCAGCTAAAAGAAAGATCACCATTCCCCCTGGTTTTACAGATGAAAGATATATATTTAAATCCTCAATTTAATTTTTTGACAGAATGCATTTCTCATAAATTAGGACGTATACTTCATACATACTCCTCTAGCCATTGAGTGATCTCTAATTCCCCGCACTATGTCAACTTCTCCTTTTCAGCAATACCTAGAATCTGTTCATCATTTAACTTATTCAATATTTGACCGCTAATAGGAAGGGAAAAAACATTTTGGTACACTATTTTATATTCTGGACCTGCTTTCCCACTGAAAAAGGGTATAAATAGCAACAGCAACAATAAACAGTTATATTTACTAGGAGAGGAAAGTTATTGAGAGGACAGTTACCGTTTTGCCTCCAAAGAATATAAAGTTTGAATTTTCTTAAGTAAGACAAATAAAATG
The DNA here is from genome assembly GCA_013397565.1 of Ptilonorhynchus violaceus. NCBI lineage: Eukaryota > Metazoa > Chordata > Aves > Passeriformes > Ptilonorhynchidae > Ptilonorhynchus > Ptilonorhynchus violaceus. The sequence continues at coordinate 427,549 of VZRJ01004659.1, read as the reverse complement.
TATTCAACAAAAATACATGAAATGCAGTTAGCTTTTAAATTTCCCAGTATTTTCAAAGTTCCCACTTAACATATCAAAGTACTCAAACACATCTTTACTCTGAGTGCTTATCTTCACTTTGCTTTAAATAGAGAACATAACATAGATGATAATGAATGCTACTAAACACACAGAGAGAAATTTCAGTTTTAAGGCAGATGCTATCACTTCAAATTCTCAGGTCATAAAGTAAAAATATTTCACTAGCATTTACTACCCAGCAAACTGAAATACAAAATACCAGTAGTGTAACTGTGATAATCAGATATTTTTAAATACAGTTTTACATACAGACAATAACTTACACAGTCCAAATAATTTTTAAAGCGAACAAGCACACATAAAAAAGGTCAGAGCTGAGTCGAATATGGCTTTTTTTAACCTTCAAGTTTTTTCAGCTCTGAAATAACCTCAAAACTAATGGAGTATGAAAAAAAATTACAAATAATCAAAACCAAAAACTGCATCTTAATTTTGCCAAAATCTGTCTCACTTTAAAACAACAATTATCTAAACAATATCTATCTTTTAAATCTAGAGGCACATACATTTACCACCACAAGCTACCGAGCTTTCACTTGCACGCTATGCCATATACTATGTAAGCAAGCTGTACTTGAAATAAGTCAGACTACCATCCCTCCCCATCTTGTACAAAGCCACAAGCTTTGAGCATCACAGCTTGGGAACAGAAGTAAATGTTAATAAATATCAAATCCTCTCCATTTTGTTATAGAAATCACAACATACCAAGGAACCACAAAAAAACCCAAGCATACAGCAAAATCTGTTTTATGGAATGAGAAATAGAGGCTACACTCACCACAGACAAACCCATCCAGGCTGACAGCAAAAATACTTCTCCCTTTCAGCAGCTGAGGATGGGCACAACTGGCATTTACAAAGTTCTGAAAGTTGTTCTCTAACATCCACTGTGGTAGCCATTTTAACTGGCAGTCACACAAGAGACTTGATGTGTTGAAGTGCCTAAGAAAAAGCAATTAAAATCAAAGCCTGTTTGTCTGGTTTTTTCTGTTTGTAATACAGACCTCTATGAGCATACACTGGTAGCAAAACTAAGTTTTTAGGTTAAACACACAATATTGCAAGAGAAAGACAGCAAGTTTGTCCAGCTCACATCAGCAACACCGTTGTCATGACTCCGACATTCCTACATCCACAAAGCAGACATGTTATCCTGAACTCCCACCTTCAGCTACAACTATGAATTCAAGCAAACAAGCCTGTTTGTAGTGTCTTGGATACGAAACTCCAGGCTGCAGCCGAAGACACAGAATGGGCATGCAGGAGAACAGTCCAGAAGACAGGCACTCTGGAAGTCAACATCTGAGACAAATTTATTCTCTCATTTCCCTTTCAGTCAGAATTAATCTTGGCGAAGATATTTAAAAAGGGGAGGGAGGAGAAAAAGAATAGTAAAATGTCGAAATTAGCTTACCTAAGCTATGGGAATAACTACATTCACAAAGGGGAAAAAATAAGAAAGCAAAGGAATATTCTGGTAAACATCTAGAATCAGAAGTTTAAACAGGAAACGTTCAGAGTTTTGGCTGAAAACTCCAGATCACCCTTAAAAAACATATTAAAAACCCAGAGTCAGTAATAAAATACCTCTCTTCAAATCTCACCTGTTGTTGGAAAAAAAGCAAAAATAATTCACACAGATCCACAGAATCACAAAATATGCTGAGTTGGAAGGAACCCACAAGGGTCGAGTCAAACTCCCGGCCCTGCATAGAACCATCTCCAAGAATCACATCATGTGCCCAAGAGCATTGTCCAAACACTTATTGAGCAATGTCAGGCTTGGTGCTGTGACCACTTCCCTGGACAGCCTGTTCCAGTGCCCAACCACCCTCTGGGTGAAGAACCTTTTCCTAGTATTCAGACTAAACCTCCCTTGACGCAACTCCAGGCCATTCCCTTGGGTCCTGTCACTGTCACCAGACAGAAGAAATCAGTGTCTGCCCCTCCTCCTCCCCTCACAAGGAAGTTGGACAGTGCCATGAGGTCTCCTGTCAGTCTCCTCCACGCTGAATGGACCAAGTGACCTCAGCCTCTTTACACAGCTTTCCCTCAAGGCCCTTCATCATCTTTGCTGCCCTCCTTTGGACACACTCTAATAGTTTAACATCTTTCTTGTATTTTGGCTTCCCAAACTGCACACAGCACTCGAGGTGAGGCTGCCCAAGCGCAGAGCAGAGTGGGACAATCCCCTCCCTTGCCTGGCTGGCGATGCTGTGCCTGATGTCCCTCAGGACACGGGTGGCCCTCCTGGCTGCCAGGGCACTGCTGATTCATATCCAACTTGTCATTGACCAGGACCCCCAGGTCCCTTTCCATGGCACTGCCTTTCAGCATTTCATTCCCTAGTCTGTTCCTACATATTCAGGGTTGCCCCATCCCAGGTGGGGAATCCAGCACTTTCTCTTGTTGGACTTCATACAGTTGGCAATTACCCAGTTCTCTGATTTGTCGAGGTCTCTCTCTAGGGCCTCTCTGCCCCTGAGGGAGTCAACAACTCAGCCCAGTTTTGTACTGTCTGCAAACTTGCTTAGTATCCCTTCCAGTCCTGTGTCCAAGTAATTTATGAAGACGTTGAAGAGCAGAGAGCTGAGGATGGAGGCCTGCCGAACCCCACTAGTGACAAGTTGCCAGTTTGATGCCACCCCTTTCAGTATAACCCTCTGCACCCAACCCGTGAGCCAGTGTAGCTCCGCACTGATCAACAGAAAAACTGGGTAAGAGGACAAAAAACCACCCTCAGTAGAATACATTTTCCACAGTGACTGCTTCACGACTTCTCTGCAGATCTGTCCCTTTGCTACTACAGGAGAGAAGGACCCAATTACAAGCACTGACAACCAGGTCTTTACAAAAGAATTACAGCATTGCATTTCACTGGTCCAGTAAGCTTTAGCTCAGTGATAGCACTGCTGATCTTACAGCATATTACATCAAAGTCTCCCTTATGTAAAACCTGTTAGAGTTCAGCCAAATTAAAATACGGACTTTAGAGACCACATATGTAGCAGAAAATGAATGCCTCCTATCCTACACTCTCCCACCTAAACACACCCAGCATGTAAAAAGTAAAAAAACCCGTAACACTGACATAACTTTTTTATGTTACTTAAGAAACATTACAGCAGGAGTTTATCACTGCATCAGGCAACATCTTACAAGGCTTTTATTTATACATTTATCAGGATATATATATCTAACAGAGGTGACGTCTTTTGATAGAAACTTACAATTCTTTGAGTTTCTTCATTTGTGAAAACGCATTTCCTTGAACTGACATAATTGCATTGTTACTTAGATCTCTAGGAAAAAAAAGAAAAATAGGATTAGAAGAAAACAGTAATTTATTAAACTGAATGTGTTTAAGACTCAAGGAATAGTTTACTATTTTAACGATATACAAAGGATCCTCAAGCTCAAAAGCGAAAGAGACACAAACAAGGAGTTTCATAGCATGCTTAATACATAGCAATTTCTGCATTAATTCTGAAGTTCATATTCAGCCTAACTCCAAAACTGAAAAGCCTTCTAAAGATCACGGGAGCAATCATAGTAAGTGTATTTCACCTCAAGTCATAAGTAAAGCTTGTTAGTCCTACTTTTATTTCAACTAGTATCAAAATCAATTTTTTTCAAATTTTGAGTCAAATGTGAATTTCTACTACTTACAAGTGTTCAAGTGCATCCAAACCAGAAAATGCTTTCTTTGTAATGGATCTAATCCTGTTTCCTTGGAGTACCCTGAAAAATTTAAGCACATGATGCAAAAGAGATGCAATTAAATAGTAGTATTTTTGAGCTGAATAATTGCATTTTTGGCATTTGTTTTTCAACTGTGACTAGCATTCACCACTCACCCATCTCCAATGCAGCAAAATGTCTCACATCTAAAAGATACTCATTTATTCCCCTTGAATAAATACCTACATTTTACAATTATTTTAGAAGACATTTAAGGTGTTCAGTTAAGTGACATGAAATGTGTAACTATAAATGTCTTAATTTCACAAATCTGGATTTGAAAATTTCAATGCAATGGAGCCACTACCATTGGAAGACTATCCCTGTCACTATGCCTTTGTCGTATGATACACTTATTATTTGTTAGTATGGGAAAATCTCATTCTTTGTTAAATATTTCCATAAATATTAATAATACTTAAAATATTTCAGATTAAATATTCCAGAAAAATCTGGTATTTCTTTTGTAGAAAGGAACACGTTATAGAGAACAAAGTGGTAAAGAAGAAAAAAAATCATCTCTGCTCTGGAAAATTTAATATCCTTAAGTGATGGGCTTGTCCCTTGAAAGACACATAATCTAAGATAATTTAAGGAATGATGATATATGAATATTGTAGCAATACTCACAGCTTCCTAAGTTTATCAAGGCCAGAGAAAGCACCATTCATGTCTTCAATAGTCCATGATATTTCATTGTTTTTCAGATCCCTGTTTAAGAAGGGAGGGAAAATTAAACCACAAAAGGAACAAGGTACATACCTCTTCACAGCATGTATTATTTTCAAAAACAACCCCTAAAATAGCTGTTAGTCAGTTTTGTGTGTTTTTTAAGAGAAGATTTTCCTGATTAACTGTATCATTTCAATTTTTACTGAGAGACTTTAAAGACTATTAGTACTTTTCCTACTGATAATTAAAAAGATGACAAACTCAACAATTTTTAGAATTGTGAGCAAACAAACTGACATGCCCCTCCAAGTGTATTCAGATACAGGACTATTACAAGAGAAGGGAAGGGAAGGATCAACTATTGTCTCTTTGAAATGAAACACACTTGCGTCTTTTTAAGTCCATAATATTAACACCAAGAGAATCATTTTAACATCCCAACACATCCACAACACTTGCTTAATTATCTGTGAAGTATAAAGAGATTAGTGTACAGAATGGTGTGTTAGCAAAGAATCAACAGGGTAGGGCTGGAGGAGAAAGAAAAATCTAGGAGAAAAAGTCTAACACTTAATTGCTAAACACCTCGCAATTCTCTAGCGTCCTCTCTTTATGATCTACAACTCTCTGTATTCTTAAGAAACATAGCGTACACCCCTTTAACTTGCATCTTTGCTAGATGCCCTAACTATGAGTATGTGATCAAACCTCTGAAAGTAAAGTGTTAGCACCCTTTTCAAAGCCTAGAGGCAAAGGCAATTGTTTCACTCATATGGCTAACAGATGGGTCAATGGTATGCAATGGGAAGATTTTAATGAAGCAGAGCTTATTTAGATTAGTTTACTTCACTCTTCCCCTTCCTTTAAGAAATGCTATTTCAAAACATGCCTAAAGCAATTGTCCAGTCATGACAATAAGTTCTGTCTTCTCATTTCTACCATGAGGGAAAATGTTGATTCAGTTAAGACACGACTATGATTCAGATCCCTAAAACTGTGGATAGCGGGGCTCTGCTTGCTGCCTTCAAACACAGACATGCCTTTCCCATAATAATGCTACTGAAAGTTTGGATCACAGTTACCACCATCCCTTGTGCACAGCCTTAACAAGAGAGGAACTCCTCCCTTTCCCAACTATTCTGAAAAGAAATCTTACTGTAAGAAAAACATACACCGATCAGGGGAAGTTAACAAAAGGTTCTTGTCTATTTCATAAGGATAAGAAATAACCTATAAACACTGAGGATTTTTCTTAAGGTTTTTGACCTTACAAATTGAGTTCAACTTACAAAATCTGTAGACTGGAAAGTCCCCTGAAGGCACAATCAGCAATGTAATTTACTTTGTTGTTTCCTATGTACAGTCCAACCAGCACGCTTAAACCAATGAAACTTGAATCATCTAACCTTGCTAATTGATTGAATGTCAAATCTCTGCAAATTTAAGGGGGGAAAAAAGCATTTTAATATTCATATTGCAGTGCTCATTTAACTCAGTTCAACCCACGTGAATTTTCAGGGGGCAGCCCGTTTTTTCCCCCTTATGATTACCACAAAACCTACTACACCATTTTTGACCACACAGCTTTTTGCATTGTTTTCAAAAATTCACAAATTACTGCAGAGTGAATTTCTTTTATTTGAAAATGGCTGTGTTACAGCTTTAGTACAAGCACCACAATGAAATGAAGCAATCACAACTGACTTCAACTTCTTTCAACAAGATATAACTGTCTTATACAGAAAAGCTGTTGTCACTTTGGAAACTTTGCTATGAAGAATTCACAGATCAGTGGTAAGAAGCTCATGTTTTCGCATGTACCTGGCTTTTGAAACTGAAAGAGAATAAAGCTACTCACAGCTCACTGAGTTTTTGGCAAAATTCCCAGGCATCAGGACTGATCCTGCTGATGGCATTTTGGCTGAGATGGAGTTGCTGCAGCATCAGCAAGCCATAAAGCCAGCCTTTGGTTACCTCAGTTAAGTTGTTATGGTCCAGCTGCCTACAAACACACACAAACAGAAAAAGACATAAGGTTCAGAAACTAAGAAGCATACATCCTATGCCACCGGTCCACACTTCTGACTGCACGACACTGGCTAGATAGCTGAAGCCTCTATTTACATCTAGAATTGTATGCATGCATTTAAAATGTGCTGCTCTACATATTTACTGACTGCTTGCTGCTTTTCAGACCAGAACAATTTAATTCAAAAACATCTTTAGATTTTGCCACACAATTCTACTAATTTTGTGCAAATCTACTTAATATGTTATCAGCAGAACCTACCACCAAAAGTTTGATACTTACAAGACTTCCATGTTGGTCAAACCCCAGAAAGCGCCATCCATGAGCCTCGTAACCCCATTTCTCTGCAGTTTTAATGATTTCAAAGCAGGAAGTCCTTGGAAAGTAAGCCCATCTATTTTTTTAATTTTGTTGCGATTCAGCTCCCTGCATCGATAAAATTTACAGTTACAGCACAGTAATTTCACCTGCATGTCAACAACCTTTCTTCCCTCTCTGGACACAAACTTTATTTAAATGCTTTTCTTGCACATAAAACAAAGACATTAAGCAATAAAAATCGAAGATTTTATTGTAACACATTACGTTCAACCATGCTAATACTGTTCTGCCTTTCTGATACTGCGGACAAGTACTTGGTAGTTCCTTGATCTTCAGACTCAAAGAATGCTTGTAGACTTAGAATGTCATGGTTAATCCTGTTTGCAAATTCAAAATTGAAAGCCAATTCCTTGTGTTTATCCAGCAGTAGAGCTGTTAAGGTTAGTTTGCAATTGCAATCAATCATAAGTCAAGAAAGAAAAACTTAAAATTTTAGTTGTCATAACTAGACAAAATTCAATATCCTGGGTGACCTTGCTCTTTCTTAAACTGTAGCCAAGCACTCATTACCTGTTTCTCCCTCCTTCTCCCCAACCAGTTACACATAGCACCTTCCCTCTTTCTCAAGTGGTCTTGGCACTCACCTTTCTGCCACTACACACACCCTTTGCAGCTCAGAAACTGGGATCCATGTGTAACTTGTGAGGGAGTTGTTTGGCATAACTAGCTGGAGGGCAAGATGCATTGACAGGACCAGACAATACTAAGAAAAGGTCCTCATACAATGAGTGATTATCTGCCCCTTCAAGAAAGTCTTAGATGTATCAAACTAGGAAGAATCCTCTCCTTCCAAAACTTACCTCCACACGCAAAGTAGAAGTCTAAATAATCCTCTACCTATAGTTATACCATCATTATTTTTCAGAGTCTCAGCCTCGTAAGAATTCAGCTTTCCTCTATGGCAGTCTGACACAAAACCTACCTGATAACAGACATGAGGGAGAGCCCTACTTCTCCTCCTTCTGTGTTTAAATAAGAATAAGCAGTGAAGAACATTCAGTAAGAACAGGCTTTAGCTCTTCCCCACTCCTCTCCGAATACTTTCAGGTAATAACACAGACTTTCGGCCTTCACTGCAGATAGCTACCTAAAATAACTAGGTCAGCATACTGACTATGAAAAAATGGATTTTTTTTAGGCAAGAATATAATGAACATCAAAAATTTCAGGTGAATCTGAAGATCAGAAAGTCTACCAAGATCATCAGCAAATCCTGAGCTTTGCAGGAATGTTTTCATGCTCTTCCCCTGAAGCCTGAGTAAAACCCTTCCTGCATTTGTATACAGAAGAGACACAATCACTGTTTCCAGAAGTGTCAAGCACCCTAATATTTCAGTGTTCTTATGACCTTTTACTTTCAAGGTTAACCTAAGAGACTTTGTCATTTTTAACTCCTGACTATCTGACACGGAAAATAATTATCCAGGATTTGATGAAGTGCAGGCCATGCTCTTGTCCATTTTCTGCACTTTTTAAGTTTTCCAATAAAAAAAAATTCCACAGTCTCTCTCAAATAACTTTATTATTTATTTGGTAAAACATTTATAGACAGCATTGTATCAATGAAGGTCTATTTATCCAAGCATATTGCTTATTGTCATACCATCTGAAAGCAAATGAATTTCCTTCATTTCACCGTGAAAGCACAAAATAAGTAAGTGACTGCTGCAGTGAACTAGTTAAGTTTACTTCACTTTTTTCCCCTGTGCTTTTTACGGAAATATTGCTATTACCCCTTCTCCAGCCTTTTTATTTTTTTTTTTTACTTTTAATAGGCAAACACAATTTAAAACACAAAGACTGTTCACATCTCACCAACATATAAGACTAGTTTTGTTCAGTACAATGCTGCAGTTAGTAAGGGTTGTAGTAATGTTTTCTGTGTCTGTCTCATTCTGCCTCTGGTTAAATTAAAGGCTAAAGTTCAAGCACTGCCAGTACTTTGGAAAACCTGAAAACAATTAGTCAATTGTAGGTTGCACTTACAGGTGCTGCAGATGGGAGAGTTTAAACATCTTTTGAGGGATTGCTGAAATTTTGTTCCTGTTCAGTTTCAATACTTGAAGTGTGGTAGACAAATTGTCAAAGGTACCAGGCTCCAGAGAGGTTATTCGGTTACTGTTAATATACCTGTTGAAACAATGTCTAGAAGGTTAAATTTACAGTTATTTAATAAATTCTTAATACCAAGTAGTGAAACACAAAGATCTTGCTTGTGGTACTTACTCATTTATAAATGGAATTTTGTTTATCATATTAATTAGAGCTTTTGACAGCTTATTCAAATAGTATTTCACCACCAATATTTTGCTCTAGTCTGTCAGAGTGTGATAATGGAAGGAGATAATATGTGGCAATCCTGTTACTTTATTCTCAGTATATCTGGCATTGCAATATTCCTGAATAATAATTAAAGCATATTCACAATAATTCTATCAAACTTCATGTAACTACAAACTAGCCTATCCATGGGGAACTTAAATTCATTTTATTACATAATTATTTCTCTCAAGAGACACATCTGTTTGTTTCATCTCAAGATAATGGCCTTAGCTTTTTTTTATTAACTAAAACATCTCATTGTAACAACAACAATATATTCAAATTAGCAGCTTATGTTAAACTAAACAGGTGAAAGTAGGAATATTTAATGTCCTTCTAATTAAAAGACGACTTAGTACCTTAAAAAACAGCTGCCAATCTAAATTATCCAACAAGATTGTTGAAAGTCACATAAAAGCAAAAAAAAAAAAAAAACCAACAATTTTTACTCACAGATACTTGAGCTGTAATGATGGAAATGATGAAATTTTTAGCTCCGATATGTTGTTGTTGCTCAAGTCCAAAGTTTCTAGACTCTGAAATGGCTTCAGATGTTCAGACAAAATGTTGGCAATCCTGTTACTGGTCCTGAAATTCAAGTGTAGTAGGCAAAAGACTGTCATTTCCAGAGTAAACACAACTACACGACTCTGGCAAAAGTTAGCTCTTAACTCCCCTACTTGAAAATAACTTCAAGTTATAGAAAACCAATAAGGTATGTTCTCTATGCATAACATGAATTTCTACCATCCGAAATCACAAACTGGAATACTCTAAATAAATGTTCATTAATATTTCTTAAAATATAATCCCAGGAAACACTGAAAAAATTGCAATATAATCAAGTTACTGCAATTCACAGCTTTTAAAACAAGATGTAAAACCCTATAACCATCTATTACTGAACAGTAGAAACATCTGGTATTTGCATGGAACAGTATTTCACAGTATTGCAATGAAATGAGGTTAGAGTTGTTTTTTATTTTATGCAAATTAATATCATAGTAGCTAGACATAGTGTTTCAGGGTTTTTGAAAACTCTGTTCGCATGAAAGTCCTACTGAATTTCCAGAAAAAAACACAGAGCTAGATCAGAAAAGATGGATGACAGTGCACCCCCTCTAACAAACATTTTATAATTGTGCAGTTAGACCTAGTATTTCATCCTACAGATTCTTCTAGTGAGTTGGCAAGGAACAAAAATTCTGCTTATTAGAGCTCATTACAGGGGTTTTGGACTTCATGCCTGGTCAAACTTCAGCTAAGCATCACACCCAATTCCACAACAAAAAGTCTGCAACGATTTGAAGATGTGGGTATCCTAGTCTGCTATAAGGAACATCCCTTCTTTCACTTTCAGTGACATGTACTTTTTCCAGTGATCCTATTTCAAGTTCATACCCAGCAACCTACCAGTTTTTCCATCTCACTTGCATAATGTATAAAATCATACATGCACATCAGCAACATTAATAGGGTTATCCGTTTGGGGCTACCAGTACATAGGTGAAAGCAGATCATGACCAATTAAACAAATGTAACCCAAAATGATTCTTGTTACCTTGGTAAGTTCAAGTCAGTTCCAGCTGTGGTACATTCTGTACCTTGTACGATGAATTATCAAAATTTAGGAGCTTTCCCCAGATCCTAGAGATTGCAGGCAAATGCAATTTCAGTAAAACTATCAACAAGAACATTGATTCTGGAAGGTGTTGCCTTTATCGGAAATACTTGCTCTGGATCAAATAGTAAGCCACACACTAGGGTAGCATGAACAATACTCATGTATTCAAGGGATATGGGGGAACTACTGCTCAAGACAAAAAAGTCCTAACTCAGAAACTGAACCAGAAGTGAGATTAATGGGCTTTCTGACCACATGTGGGAATGGGTAAGTGATCTTGCAGTCCCTCCAATGTTGAGCTTGTATCATGTTTCATTCCTTAGGCTGTCTGGTAGAGGTACACTGCATTTTTTAACTCCTAGCTGAAAGTATTTATAATAAATGGAAACAAATTACTTTAATAAAAAACAACAACAAACACCACCACCATGTGTCAGTTCCACTGGCCAAATAAGAATGTGAGTTAGATAACAGGTCACAGAGCCTTGCCTTTATGCATTAGTTTGTTTATAAGGCAATTACTAACAAGGTATTAAAACTGCCAATTACTTGAGTGACGAATAAAATTTTCCTTGCAGTAAAAGTGTGCTCCAGCAGAAGCCAGCAATTTCCTGAACTGCACGCCTCCTAAATTGCAGTGTGAAAGTGTTCAGTTATAAGACGGCTTGCACAGTGCTGTCTTTGTGTCAGCACTGCTCCATAAAACAGAAATTCCTCACAACTGGCAGGATAATAGCCCCTGTATTACAAAGTTTAGTTGGACCTAATGGAACTGAGTAAAACTCTTACACAGTCTTCAGATTAGCACTTAAACCAACTGGCAAATTACCTGACACAGACCAGGTTACAACAAAAACGACTGAACAAAAAAACCCCAGCTTGTTTGTTTCAGGGAACATTTTTCTTTTTTGGAGATGATAAGGCCAAATTGAGGAGTGAAAAGCAACTTCTTTTGCTCACTGAAACTGCACTACACATCAAAGTCCTAGTCCATCTCACAATCAAAATCAAACCAGCCCTCACTGCACCTTCCTGCTTACTCCTATTTGTAGAAGTTACTCAATTGCGAAATAGCTGAATGGTTCACTCCCTATTGCTCCAACACTCTAGTCCAGTTTCTCTTCAAAAGAATGCAAATGCAATAATTCACACCTGGAAGGAGATTATTCAGCACTGAAGTTACCCAAATAATTCTGCTTTAAGACCCAACATTATTCAAAATGAGAAAGTTCAACTCTAATTTAATTTTTCTTCATAATCATCACTTAAGCAGATTGAATAAAAACAATCTTATTTTCCTCATAACTGCCAAATCACCATCAAAACTGGTCAAGGACATGCTTGAAAATGGAAGCCTATCGAATTGTCAAGACAGAACCAAACAGTATGTGTGCGGGCACAATGACATAGAAGTTTTTTCATTGAGAGGAGGGTGGGGGGAAGAAACCCCAAAAGAAAACCTTTCCAGTGAAATGCTGCTATTGCTGAGCTCAGACAAAAGGAGCTGCACCCACCCCATTTAATTTCACAGACCTTCAGGGGGAGATGAGAGAAACAGAGATCCCCCGCAACAAGAAAACCAGCATATCAAGTTCTCCCAGAAATGAACTTGCAGCAATGTGATAACAATTTCTTCACGTGGAAGGGAACAGCAACATGCTGCAGCTTCGTTACAACTTCTCCTATTACAGCTAAAGCAGCAAGAGCACCAAGGAATGCAGATAAACCCACCAAAAATACCTGCATGAATCTGAACATGCCTTTTGCAATTTTAGTGCCTACATCCTGACTTGCAGCAAAAAAACCCACAAACCAACGACCCATGAGTGCATACAGCCTGATTTAATTACTTTTACATGAGCCTGTGTGAATACCAGCTTAAGACATGTATCAGTTTTTCATTATGGGTATGAGAAACCTTAGCTTTCCCTCTCAGCATTCATGACTTGAACCATAACACTAGGGCAGACCTCCTATAACAGCCCTACCAATCCTGATCTTAAGATTCATTCTATATAAACAACAGCTACAATGTATTTGACATACTGACTTGTACTTTCCTTACCTTTGGGGAAATACAAAGCAGGACAGAAACTTCTGTACCCATTTTGTTGAGGATCTAGTTAACACCTTTTAGATATAAAAGTTCTTAAGTGCTGAAACACGCCCCGCTCCCAGTTTTTAAAGATCTGAGTCATACTATCTCTGATAAAGATTGTCAGTATATAATGTTCTCTACCTAAGAGAAATATCCATGGTAAGCTTTGTGGTTCTGATACTCTAACATGGAAAATCCAACCCAGGAAAAGATTAAGGCCTAAAGTCCTGTATTTTGTTTCTGTTTGAAATCTCAGCACAAAAAAACACTCTTGCACTTCCAGCATAACTCTTTTTTCCAGCTATATTCTGATCTGTGGTGTTTTGAAAACCTCTTAGTCGGATCTCACCCTACTATCCAGACAAGGAGTACGTGTAGGAGCCTGGAGGCGGAACAACTTGGTAAAAAACAAGTTGTCTAGAAAGATGATTTTGGAGAACTGTCCATGCAGCCTGTTCCGCAAAACTGTTAGATGCAAAGTAACTATTTTAACGTATGTCTGTATCTGTACTAATACAAGTACCTCCTGTCCCTCAACTAAGCCCTGAGAGGCTGAATATATTGAATCTGAATCACAAACAGGCAAATTAAACCACAGTGGAATCTCTTCCTGGAAACTAAGAGGATACGTAAAGAAAAAAAGCATTCTGCTACACTTTCTGACCAATGCTGAGGCCAAGACATAAGAATTCACAGATACTTAGTCTCACCATCTTGTGTTCATATGGCTTCCACACCAGAGCTGTTTTGGAGGCAGCCATATCAGAGGACAGGCAAAGTCAACATGACTGTCCACATCTCAGCATGTTCCGGGCGGTCTCCATTTCGTGCCACTACAACTCACAGCCTCCTTTTGAATTTTTCTGGGTTTTTCACCTGTTCTTCCCATCACTCACCAACTGACATCATTTGACTCCTGGCATATTATTTCTTGTACTCCCCCTCTTCCCCTCCCAAACTCCTTGGGGAACAATGATGTCAACACAATGAGTGGAAGAAAACTGAAGGAAAAAAAAAAAAATGTACTAAATACATGATCAAGACTGTAAGTGGAAGTGCTGGAAGACACATGCTTTGTGGCTTTTAGGATAAGACCGGACAACTTTAATGAACAATTATCAAAAGAATCTCAGTAACTACTACTTCAAAAAGAGCAAAAACTCTTTTTTTTCTTCAATTCCTACTCATTTGACTACTGAGCCAGATTGTAATTAACAATTACATCATTTAAAATACTGAAATTACGGTTTCAAGCTGAACACTACCCTTACAAAAAAAAAAAAGCCCCCGATATGAATAAGACTACATGATCTTCTCATCATTAAGACACCAAACTGGACTGAATTAAGAAAATCGGGGCAGGGAAAGAAGGGGTAATATTTGCGACTGTCAGACATAGAAATATTACAATTGTTTTTCTCCAAGACAAAGTTGCCAGAAATAGAGCCAGGATTCTCGCTCACTCACTTCCAGTTCTACTGGTAGGTCTACAAGTCTGATGCCTCTTTCACACACAAGCGTTCCTTGTGGCAAGCAGCTGTTCTTTTTTTTGAAGGTCTCCTTCATTCCATGATCCATGGCTCTCATTCATCTTTCAAGCCAGGTGTCAGCAAGACTCTGCTTTTATATTTTGTGTTTTTATGGTATACGGGCATAAAGTAGAAAATGAAAACTCAGAACTCTGTAGGCTACTGACACCCTGGTCCAAAACTTGAAACCAAAGGTTTATTGATTCCCAAATCAAACATAAACTGGGAAAGGGGAAAGAGAAAGATGCAGACTGAAACAACGCTGTGATCAGATATGTTTTCGTCATCAAAAAGAAGAGAGATGCAAATCTAAACTTTCAAACATGATACTTCCATAACAATTCTCTTCTGATTCCAGTCATAGTACCAATATGCAACCAATTAAGCTTTCCTTCCAAACTCTCTTCATAATACCCTGAAGTCTGTTTCCAATTCAGTTTTCTGGCTTTTCCAAAATAATCACAAGCTACTTAGCATGTGATAGGCAAGTGGATGTCTAAGTTCATCCCTTTATTTTACCGACTGTAAACAAAAGCAATGCAGGCGTAACTCTTTTGGCAAGAGCTGACAACAGGAATAATAGCCCCTAAATTGCAGACTTGGTGTGCTCTGTGACAGTTATTTAATGCTAAAATCTTGGACAATTTTAAATATGACCTAGGTTAAACCCACCATAGTGGCCCCCAGTATTACAAATCATCTTTCTAATTTAATGTAGAGGGTTGCTAAGTAAAAACACCTATCCTTTATCGTTACAGAGCAACCCTCCCTTTTGGAGGGTGCAGACCAAAGTCTAGGCAGTTTAGACTGCACACCCTTCTAGATGTATCCCTAACTTCAATCATGAATACAACTTGAGAAATGTTCTCCTATCTACTGCTCTTTCACTCAAGGCACAAGTGATTTCACTGCTCTACTGCAATAACCACCCACCAATTCTCTAAAACATAATCCAAACACTTATGCCTGACCTCAACTTCATTCTCACTTCCCTCGTTTTCTGTATTGTATGCCCTGCAACTTGGTACCTCCTCCTTTGTAAAATTCCTACCACTCTTCCATTTTGTCACATCGGAAGAGTGTTCTCTAGTTTTATAGTCCATTAGTATTCTTTTTAATTCACCTTTAACAGTATGATCAGAAAATCATGACAGAATTTTCCACTGCAAATAGCTCATAAAATTTGCATTCTTTTCCATTCTCATGGCAAAAGCATTCATCCAGGCTCTCATTCTTTATATTTTTGCTACAACAAACTCTGGGTTTCTACATACTTCTCTTTCCCATCATTAAGCCTAAATTGTTGCCACAAAAATTGAGTTTCCGTGTCTCAAATTCCGACTAAGTCAGGTTCCTTTTCAAATTTTTTCATGTACTTCCTCTTAGTCTCCAAACCAAATGTCAGACTGCAAAAACTAATTCCAGTAAGTATCTTTGCTCTGGCTTTTTGCTCACAACTTCAGCCCAAGTCACACACGGTTTACCACCACTCTCATTTTTGGGACATTCTCCAAGTAGCCTTAAGCCTGAAGCCCAGAGTGGCATTCCTCTATCCTTTCTTTCAATCCTTCTTCAAAACAAACTCTTCCAGGCAGCATCCAAATCTTAATCCTTCCCATAATAAAGTGGTAGCTGAAGAGATGACAAGGATGTAAAATATTTGACCAGCATTTTCTTAATACTGGGATCCAGACTCCAGTTTAGTATGCTAGCTTTATAAACACACAATACCACTTTCTCTGGCAAGCGCAGAGGCGAAAGGCATCCACTCCTACTGAATGTAAGCTTTCATTTTCAGGAGTTTCATCTAAACATCTTTCTTGTGACTGCAGCTTTCTAAATGCAAACCAAGACAGCGTCCTCCTGGATTTTACATGCAGCTTCCATTCCCACACTTCCGTGAGATGACAAAGAAGCAGATTTCCCATACCTACCCCTATTCCAAATAACCTTGAACACATGGATTATGAACAAAAAAACCCCTTCTGTCTTTGCAGAAGGCCCTTCACAGGAGTTTAAGCTATTGTCACAAAGAGCAAACTATCACTCTTCTTTCCAAACTATCAGCTGGGACAAATGCATAATTTATTTTGCATATTTGTTTCAATTAGTTGAATTTTATCTCTCAATATGACTATCTGAAGCCTGGTCTGGGATACCCATTATCACATAACATACATAGATATACTTTTCCACATTTTAAACAGAAATGGACACACAATACTAAAAAATTAACCTCTTCTAAACAATATACAGGATTAATTACCACTTCTCTTCAGTGATATGTTTATGCATAAAGTATGATAAGTAATTCAACTGATTTTGTAGTGGCTGATCAGAAAGCTACATTTAAAATTGAAACAGTTTTTCTTACTATGAAAACTTCTGACCCTTGCAGTCACCGAGGACAGGCTACTTTAGAGTTCTTTTGTCCTGTTTTCCTCTTCTGACCTTTTTTGTTAATACCTTTTGTTCATTTACTGTTTTGAACATCCAGGACACAAGACATGTCTTCAAAGTCAGTGAATTTAAACTCAGCACATATTGACAGAAAGACATTACAAACCAAAGGCTGTAGAAAACCAGCGAAGTGGCTTGTGGATTCTGTCCATCACCTAACAAACAACTGGACACATTTCAAAAAACTGCCTCAATTCTGGCAGCACTTTTAACTATCTCAAAACTCAAAAGTGAATGGTCACTGCCTTAAAGGCTTCCTGTACAGATGGAGTTGGAAGGTTTCCCCAGCACAGAAGAAAAAAACCTCCACCATGTTACATTTTTGTTATGTCCCTTATGAACAGAAGATTTCACATTCTGAAAAAAAGTAAAGTGGGAACCTAATATAAACCACACATTAATGTAAGACTTGAAAAACATTCCTGAATTGTGAGTCATCCATGCTCCCTTTAACTTCCACACCGGGAATTTTGCATTTTCCGCTCTGGCTTTACTAAGAGCAAATATTTGTTTGTGTTCTAGACTAACATGATCAGTCTCAACAACATAAGCCACAAGGGTATTTTCATTTAAATCACCTACACCATATGCACTAATGCCTTGAAATAAAATATCTTCCATTCAAAAAAATGTAAAATTTTAAGTTTATTTAAAACACTCCATTGTTGAAAACTAGTCTAATATTAGAATTTCACTATACACACTAAAGACTTGGGCATGTAGAACTTTTCCAGTCCCTACTGACAGCAAGCCGACTACTACGTAATATATGCTGGATCTGAGTAATGAGAAACATGGGGGTTTTAATATTAGTTCTACACATGTTTTGATAAGAACAATAAATTCTAGTTGGGAGAGGCAGGATACTTTAATACTCAAAGCTGTTCTGTCTCTTCACAGTCACTGCTACCTTCCATTTCCCACAGCACTCAAGGATACAGTGTACTGATGAAGTCGGATGGTGTCTACAATGACATATTTTAAAAAATTCTACAGGTAAAAGCAGCATGGGTTTCTTATTTAAACTGTATATCCTTAAACAAAACCTTAAATAACATTGCCGCATTTGCAAATCAGTGTATCTTTTAATGTTACTAGTGCTTTGTAAGGAAAAGTAGTTAACATTTCCAGAAGAATTTTAAAGTGAAATCTCTACAGCAAATAGTAGCTGGTAGTTAAACACCAAGCAGGACTTTCATACAAGGCTATCATACTTACATTATTTGGTTTCAACCTTTTTCTGGATTCAACGTAGGTCCAAAACTACAACTGTGGTAAGACCTAAAAAGGCAGTATAAGCTTTCTTCTCATGTGTCAACATCATCAGTTTGGGCAGATTTTCAGGATAAATAGGACAGGACTGGTGCATCTTGGATAAGAAACGTCATTAGAATGGAAACAATATTCAGAAATTTTGCTTGTTCTCCTGGAATGAGGGCACTAGTGCCCATTTTTGTACCTGACACAAAAGCAATCCACCTATCTTGAAAAAGTAATAAATAAATTGTTTTTTCTCCAAGACATGCATTTTCTACTTAAACCATTCTAAAGCAATTCTACATTAATTTAACTGTTTTTACATGCAGGAGTGTAAATTAGAAAACTCTAACATATTTTGCTTCTAGGGATAGATAAATACACCTACATTACTGTGTGTGGTGTCTGCACATTATGTATCTGTGGTAATCAGTTGCTAAATCCACTGTTCTCCTCAAAAGCCTATGTTGTCCAGCACCTGGGGACCCTTACATCCTGGCTAGAGCTACTGGCTAGTGCTGACTGGAGAGCTGACAGTATCTAGCAAATACCTGAACTTCCCTCTTCCAGCCTTCTCTCATAAAAGGGCTTGGTGGCTGTGCAAAAAGAACGCTCCGCAATTTCATCTTCAAAAAACTGACCTAGGCCTACTGACCAGATATAGCCCAAACTACCACTCATGTAGCTCACAGTAGTTTCCAGACTCCCAGGAGGCTCACAAATTCTCCTATGCCACGTAACAAGATACATACTCATCACATTAATAAAATCATAGATGCATCTCCAGCCATGTAAGGAGAGTGTGCCTGAATATCCTTGTGATACTCACTCCTTCATACTGACACATCTTCTCAGGATGGTGGTGGAGGCATGCGCCTGCCTGATACTTTTCACTCCCAAGATGTTCAACCCTCAACTGGCATCGGTGAATACAAAATGTTGGCATCGCTTTTTCATGTTACAGACAGACTGGGACCATGAGACTGGCAACATCTGGTATGTTTATCCTGAATAATTCATTAGTATGTAAACACCTCATTTAGATAAAATATCAATTAGATAGCTAAAAATGAAGTAACTCCAGAAATGGAAACTAGACTAACATGATAATCCACCCATGCTTGTTTATACTGTTAAAGAATTCAGACATGTATTGCTGTGTGGGGATACCTGCACTATTATAGAGACATACCAGCAGTGTAGTTTCCTCTGCAGGGTAAGAAAATTCTTGCAGAATGGATAAAATTCTAAGGCTCCCCAGCTGAGTGAGAATTCTTAACAAGTGAAAAACAAAATCTTGCAAGAAGAGAGCTTCTTCAACAATGAAGATATTGGCAAGAAAAGAGGGTACCACTTCCACAGCATTCCTTGAAGATTCCTTGGAAAAAAACAGCTGGCATTTCAACTGACAGTAATGAACCAACATACATGTATCTCATAAAAAAATGTAATCAAATCAAGTTTCAGAACACTATCACCCTCTTTTCTGCTATTATTTGAAAGCCAGAACAAAGACTCAATACAGAAACAGTATTGAAGAAAGGAGCTTTGGAAAGGCTCCACAAGCTCCTTTCTTATAAAAGCTTAAAATCCTGGAGAAAAATCAATGTTTCTCCGAAGAGTGGTTCTAAAACTTGTATGTTAATTGTTCCATATGTGCTCTCTTCACATAACTTAGATACATTAACTCAGTTCTATTCAACCCCTTCAAAGAACATCCACCCCAGAAAAAATATATGCTCATATTTTTTTCATGTCTACAAAAACCCCATTAGATTATTTGTCCATCTATGCTACCACTACCTTATATATATTTTTATGCCAAACAACTGCTGTACCTTTATTCCTCTTTATTTATATTATTTTTTATAAAATTAAATATCTTTATATAAATAACATCCAGCCAGTAAGAACAGGAGGCTCAGGGAAGACCTTATTACTCTCTACAACTATCTGAAAGGAGGTGGGGGGCAGTCTCTTCTCTGAAGTAACAAGCAACAGGACAACAGAAAATGGCCTCACGTTGTGCCACGGAAAGTTTAGACTGATATTAAGAAAAATTTCATCATGGTAAGGGTTGTCAAACCTGCCCAGGGAAGGGATTAAGTCACCATCTCTGGAGGTATTTAAAAGATGTGCACATGTGGCTTTTACGGACATGGTTTAGTGATGCACTTGGCCATGCTGGATTACTGGTTGGACTTGATGATCTTAAAGGTCTTTTTCAACTTAAACAATTCTATGATTCTACTCCATGTTTTAAAAAAAACCTTTGCAAAAGAAACAAAGTGCTTTATTTTTGAACACCACCACTCTAATGTTATATTCTATGTTCATCTGTTTTGATATAGAACAATTATCTTAACTATTGTACACTGATATTCATAAGTTAACATAAAACATTAAAATACTTAATTATTTCTACCATATTAATCTCACAGAATCTCTGCTGCAGTCATAGAATAGGTATTAAATTTCAGCTGTAGCACAGTTATACTCAGTAATCTCCTCCTGCACACATAGAATTAGAATGAAAACAAGCTAACGCTCAACCAGAACAACTATAACTGCATTGATAGTGTGGTAATAGCTTTTAGAAATACTTTGTTTTTTCCTTTCAAGTGTCAGTATATACAGTGCAGAGCACAAATCTAAGATTTTTCCACGTTCAACCACCTGAGTAAACGCACCAAGCCAGGAACCTATGGATATGAAACAACCAATTCAGCAGTGACTGATAATCATTTATTCTCTGAAAGGAATACAAAAATTTTTTCACAGCTGCAAAAGAATGATTTTAGGTTCCTCCAAACTTGTTAAGTTTCCATAAAAAGGAGAGATG
The DNA here is from genome assembly GCA_013397565.1 of Ptilonorhynchus violaceus. NCBI lineage: Eukaryota > Metazoa > Chordata > Aves > Passeriformes > Ptilonorhynchidae > Ptilonorhynchus > Ptilonorhynchus violaceus. Next base: position 406,510 of record VZRJ01004659.1, on the reverse strand, counting down.
CTAAGAATTCATCAGAAGTAAAGCAGGAGGATATAAACCATTTTATTATGTTAATATTTCTAGCCTTATGGTAAAAAGGACCTTAGCAAGGTGGTGAAATATATATATATAAAAATATATTCTTTAGATCAATTAGATGCTTGAACCACAGAATGCTATGCCACTGTGCCAGTAATGCCAATGGAACTGCAAAATAAAAGATGTGCTTAAATTCAACAGTTATTTGTCAGACACAGTCTGCTTTTTCTTTCATTCTTTTCTGATTGTGATCTGTAAGAAACCACTTCAGTCTCAAATGTCACTTAGTTCTTATTCAAACAGAGCAGTCCAGACACAGCGGCTGCACCAGCTGACTTAGCTGACCCAGGCCTAAAGTAAAAACAAACCCCTATAAATCACCAGATGTAAGCAATTGAATAGTGATCAATTTAATTAACTGAACAGCTTTCCAAGGTTTACTGTATTGTTTTAACCCTTCAGGCTTCTTCAAGAAAGGTAACTTCAACTTGTATTGAAGGACAGGATTTGGCCAGAGGGCTACATATTAATAGCTTTAGACACTTTAGATTCCCATTGATAAAACACAAATCCCACACATGAAAACCAGTCCTCTTCTTTTTTTCTAATTAATAGTATGATAGTAACCATTTTTCTACGCGTTCCCTCAACAGGTTATTCAAACTACATCACAGAAAAAAAATACAACTAATTTATTGTGAAAACGTCAGGACTAAGATTTGCTTTAAAATTAACTTCTTTGGTTATGGGTCCTATATGCCTTTTACAACTTTATACTCATATTACCAATGCTACACCAAGTAACCTACTCATTTCTTTCACACAAAACAATGAACATGGACACAATCATGTGTCGCAATTATATGTATTAACTGCTGACATAAAAAAATATGCCACACATTAAATGGGCTCAGAAAGAAATTTTCAAGACATTGGCAAAACATCTTCTAACCTAGATACTTGTCCTGAAGCCGCATCTCGAGGGGATTTCCCTGTGTTGCCCACTGAAATTAATGGAATTCTGCCATGATTTAACACATCAGGATCTCAGCCAAGATGCATAATGATAGAGTGTAAGTCTTGTTTTAAAGACAGCATTGCACAAGTTTGTGTAACATTTACTGATGTTTGTACAGTGCCTAGCACAACAGGACTGAGGCTTCTGGGCACAACCACAACATAAATTAATTCTAATGCAGTCTTTGTATCTGAGGGAAGCACAAAAACTACAAGGATTAAGCTCAATTATACACATTTTAAAGAACTTACTATATAATATGACATAATCAACTTCCTAACCACAAGCTGTTCTATTTCCAATTATTTCACTTTAATCTCTGTAATGCACACACTTTCATGAAACCTATAGAGTGAGTTCCCCTAACTAGGGACAAAAGTAAGATCTACTTACAAAGACAGAAGAGTTATATTTGCAGAGACTGGTCCCAGATCTGGAATGACCTCCAGTTCATTGTTGTTCAACTTCCTATTAATATTACAAAAAGGAAAGTTAGCTTTGATGATAATCAGAAGTATGTACATTGGACTTCCTAAATTGTTGAACTGTGTCACCTTGAAATTAAAAAATAATTCTAGTTTCACTTAATGTAAAATATCAGAACAGTGAGTATCTTGGTTGTTCAAGCAACTATCCCTAGAGAAGTAACTATACAATTAGCACACGCAAACACAGGTTGGGTATTTTTGGTTGGGGTTTTTGTTTTGGTTTGGTTTTTAATTAAGACAAATTAACTTACACTTCCTGAAGACTATGAAGGTGATCCAAGATACTGGTCTTGATTGAAGATAATTTGTTGTGACTTAAGTCCCTATGAGGTTACAAAAATAAACAGCCTGTCAGCTCTGCCATACAATATCAGGTAAAGCAATACAATTTCAGTCCAAATTATGTTATTACTTGACTCCAAGTACATAAGACTTTTTTAGTTTGGTAAAATTAGAATAGAAACTCATTTGCATATACAAGGTATAAATATAAAAATACCAAATACAAATACCTTGATCACTGCCAGCAGTGTCAAAGAAATTCCTGTATCTCTGATACAGGAACAATGTAGAACTCTTCACTGGAATGTGTATAAGACTCATGGAAAACATCTTAAGATTTTGACTCATACACCAACAACCCTTCTCCTACATCCCTTCACAACAAAAGATCTGGCTAAAACAACCACTTGGTTACTTTAAAAAGGAAAATTCATAAACCAATTGTCATTGCAGTGTCATTCCTTGGGTTAATCCTAGTATTTGTAACATTTACTCTTCTCACTCATGTCTCTAAAGCAGTTAGTTAGCAGTTAGCAAAGGCTAACTGTATTATGAGTTTTAAGATGTCCATATACTAGTGATATCAATACCACACTTAAATACACGTGAAGAAGTTGCTTCTACACTTAGTTTGTGCCACTTTGTATTGAAGATCTCCAGTATATATTGATGCAGTTTATAAGCAATCTTCTTAGCATCTTTGCAGCATTTGCTACAAAACAAGCCAGGTACTAAAAATGCAACGCTGTTGACCACAATAAATACTTTTCCTTACACTACCAGGCATCTTTACCACATGCCCTCTCAAACATTTGACACCATACAATAGAATCCTAAGAAATATCTGCTGTAGCCTAAGAAGCACTGGAAACATCACAGAAATAAGAATGCCCATACAGTAAAAGGCAGAAAAGCTAATTGCAGGAACTCAAACCTGCATGTCTATAAACATCTGCACAAGTGGTACAGACTAACAACTCATCTTGTAACCATGACTAGTTCTGATGAAGGCCTACCTCTTCTTAGTCACTCATCCACCAAAATGTGCACTTTTCTGTTCCCATACTACAGGCTGTCACTACGTCACCTGCATCAATCCAGCCATTTACAAGCATTTGTTCCAAGTTAAAACTCTGCATTTATCCAAGCTAGCAAACAAAAACTACATTATTTTTAATGAGGTCTTAAGTTCACTCCAGCGAGTGTTTGTAATGCAGACATATAAATAAATAAATCAGGACACCTCAGGAGTGAGCAACTGTAGCATAAGGTAAAGGGTGCTTTTTGAAAAAAAAATTTCTCACACTTCATGGCACTTTTCCCTGTGCTAACTAAGCACTAAAGAGTCATCCACCATGCCTTAGGTCCTCATCAAGCCACACAGGCACGAAGTGCTATTTCAAATTGAATCTATGAGAAAACTACAGGATTCCTTACTTTTTCTGGGTAAGATGACTCAGTACAGTCATCTGTGCTGAGCATGCCAAACAGAGGCCTGACTGCCATGGATGTGTCTACTCTCCATCTACAGTTCCGGAAGTCAAGGAACCTGATGAACAGCATATTCTTGCTGCACACAGACAAGAACTGGCTTAAACAAAGCCAAATTCAGTGTCTGTGCTAGGTGTTCTGCTCTGTGACTAAGCCCTGAAAAACCACAGATCCAGGGAACTCCAGTTTCTCTGCACCCACAACTCCATATCCTCAGATACACGTGTAATGCTGCAACCCAGCCAAGCACCTAGCTTCCTTCAGCAGAACACATGGATAGTAAAACTGTGTCTTAGACTCCCCCAACTGACTTGTTCAACGTTGCCAGGACAGTTTGTCACTTTCGTCCTCTCTTGCAACTGGCAGTTTAAAAAAATAGTAATAATAAAAATCAAGTATAGAAAATAATTCCGGGCACGTATGGGTACTAGAAGGGGTACTATCAGTACTCAGCTGCAAGGTGTGCTCTGAGCCAGCCAACTGGACCGGGCCCAGAGGGCTGCTGAGCTGTGGCACCAGTGCCTGGCTCAGGGCCACAGGCAGGGAAAAGAGATGTGCTGCATTTCTCAAGTCAGGGCTGCACAGGAGAGTGCACAGGGTGGCCCTGCAGGTGCGAATGGCATTTTCCAGCACAAAAGAAGGGGGCTGAGGGAGAGCCACCTAGAGAAGGGGAACACCCTCTACCACCTTCAGGTGGCCACAGAGGGGATGTTTTCAGAGACCCAGCCCGGGACTCAAGCACCTAATATCTGTGCCTTCTTTCAGGTGTCTAAACCCCCTACAGATTTTCCTCTTAATGATGGAAAACCAATACAGTGTCAATGTTTTCAAAAGCCCACAAATGTTAGTTTCACCATTATGATTTTGAGTTCTCCTGTATATTAGGTTAATCATACTTAAGTCAGAGTACTGCATCTTTCATTACTTAAAGATCTAGTGAAAACATTCTCCTTACCATATACTGGAGAAAAATTCCTTTGTGTAACATCTGAAAGCATTTTCTGTATTTGAAATTCTCATAGTGCATTCTTAAGTGTAAACGCTGAAAAAGTATGTTACGACAAAAATCTAGACAGCGATCTCACTGGGTCCCTTAAAGTAGAGACAGTTTCTACCCTTAAACTTAATTCAATATTTGGCTTTAGTCTGTAGAGATTATAAGAACTATGCAAATAAACAGCTAAAATTCAGTTATGGCTGTTAGTGCCTAGTATGTTACTCTTGTTCATGATTCAGACAAGAAAAATTATTTCAACAAAGAGCTTTCAACATTAGTGCTAAAAACCTGCATTTCTTCATTTCACCTAAAAACTCTGCAAAAGGTTTATGTAAAGCATGTTTGCCTAAAGGACCTACCAGACAGTAACAGACATGAGTAGATTTGTTCTGCTGGAGTTATAACATGTTAAAAAAAAAAAAAAATCTGGCAGAGTCCTTAAACTATAAAAATCCTGCAATTACAACCACTGCTGTGCATGATCACCACACTGGAGCCAGACACTTTCACTCATAGCTCAAGCTCACATCCATCTGGAGTCTATCAAGGCAACCGTGAGCATAACTTACACTAGGTTTCAAACGACTTTTTTTTGTATTTGTTTTTTAACACTAAAGATACATTCACATTTTCCAAGTAGCACTTACTGTAAAAAATACATACATAAAAATTTCTTATGCCTGCTTTACTTACAGCAGGTTGTCAAATACAAGTTGCAAAAAAAAAACCCAAAGCAAAAGAACAACAAAAAACCCCAACCCTCTATACAATACTGAATTGCCTGTTTCATACAGTATACATGCTTGTCTACCCATAGTTGGATAAAATACGTATTATAAATATTTTATTAAACATTATTTCAGTACTACTGGCATAAGAAACTTCATGAAAATTCAAGGAAAAAAAGTCTTGCAAGTTACATTTTAAGTTAAATCAGAGTGGTTGGATGTGAACCAAAAATATTTGCCTTTTACTAAAATATAGGTGAAGCTTAAGCCTGTTAAGTTTCTCCAACTTTCTCAAACTTACAAGCACTGGATCAGCAACATTTTTTAAATATAAAAATCTATCACCCTAGTTGCACAGCTACAAGTACATTTCAGTCCAATGCATTTCTCAACCTATCTTAAAACTAGTACGATGAAAAAGTTGGAAAATTAAAGACCATTTTTCTGTCACAGAAATGGAACTGACAATGTTCAAACATTAAGATTATTACTATGTTTTCCATTTCTGAATTTTCCTTGTCTGTTAAAACCACATTACAAAGGAGAAAATTCCCTGTTATTACTTTTGCTACCAGAATTTCAAAAGTCATAGAAGATAGAACAGAACACACCCTGAAATGTCAGAAACCAGATTTATATTAAGAAATTTTTCATAGCAATAATAAGCATATATACCTGTTCTTCACCTCACATTCCTAGTAGAAGTGATTGGACATTTAAATAGAATTGCCTCCACTTGAAAAATCATGCCATAGTTCTTGCAGCTCTCCAAGAATCTGTTCTATGAAAGGAATTATTTCTTATGTTCCATTATATTTGTAGGACCATCTTTCATAACTCACAAGTCTCAGCATTCACGGAAACTTAACTGAACACCAATGTTTGTGTGATTAAAAACTGAAAGGAAGCCTAATGCATAGAGGGAGAGGGCAAGTGCTTCTTCACACATTTTATAGATATAACTTTTAGACTCTAACTTAATTTACAACACTTAGCCACAATTATCATCTTCTTCCTTAGAGAACTCAGAAACCTGAGCCCCAAGTCAAATTTTAAAATGCAAATCCAGCAACAGCTCCTTAATCAGTCCCACTGGGGCTTATAGAGCTGCTAATTCAGCAGAAATCAGCAGAGCTGAAAAACAAAAAGCCAGGCTGTAGCTGTTTTAAGACACTGATCCAAAGTGACTCATAAATCAGCTTGCTATGTTCAAGCTTTAGTCTGGAAAATATTGAAAAACAGCTGTGAAAACCATACAGCTTTTTTTTCTGGCAATTCTGGTAGAGAACTAGAGGATTTATAAAATGTAAATACTAAAGATGTAATACAAATACAAGTGAAAACCATTTTTCAGACCTTCCCTCCTGCCCCACCGACAGTTTTAGCATTCCTCAGCGAACCTGGCAAAGGGTACGGCAATGCCAGCGGGAGTTTGCACACATGGAGGACACTGGCCAATGCTCAACACCCTCCTTCACTCCATCCCTCCTCCTCCAGCTCTGCTACACCAGCTCTAACAACACCGCATTCCTGAAATCTCAGGATACACATCCTGGAATTAAATGGAAATCTAACTTCAAAACTATCTGTACACAAAGCCGTAACAAATGTTTACCAGTTTTCAGCAGACGTTACCCCTCTTAAAGGCAAGGTAACAGAAGGTGGTATTTTTGGCTAAAATCACAGGAAAGTTGGCAACTATAGCCTGTTTACACCCCACTTTGTGAAGCCACTTCCGTACAAAGCAGTAGACTCACACTTGCCATTAAGAAGGGGACGTAACTCAGGCTCTTTTTTTTTCTCCTCCTTGTTCACTCTGAGGTCACTCATTTTATTTCAGCAGGGGATTTGAACAAAAAAAAGGCATGAAAGAATGCGACAAGAGTTTCAAAAACCTGCTCTCCATCTGGGTAAGGAGACAGATGGGCAAAGGAAGGTGTAAAGCCTAACACAGGCCTAGACCTTCTCAGGCAGAAGAGCTTTCACTCTCCTGCTTGGGAGATCTTGCCTGCATATGTTGCAAATGTGGTGTAATCGTTGTTGTTTTCTCAAGAGGACTGGAAAGCCTGCAATTAAACTACTAGCCTTTGGCTATACCCACTATGGACTTCCACGGAAAACACAGTAGACATACAGCAATAAAATTCATAAATAGTCTTCTACAATTTGTAATGTGCAGTTTGTTGCAACAATAATCCAGACTAGTCAAACCTTTTTGCATATGTGAAGCTGAACACATTAATTATCTTACAGATTGGACAATCCCAGGTCCAAGTACTGGAGTAGCTGGAAGTAACAGACAATGCCACACTCTTTCTTCTTATTATTAAGAGGGGAAGGAAGAAAGAACTGGGTACTTCCAAGGCATTTGACACAAACAAAAGAAATATTTACACAAAAGCGGCCAGACCACATGGTTTGGTGACACCTACAAAGATGTACTTCTGTGAGTTTAAAAGCAAGTGACACAGCTGTCCAATGAGTAATCACAGCAGGGTTTCTTACAACACACCAAAGCTTATTTATACAAGCGGAACTTATTTTCTCACACTTTTAAAGGAATATGAACTTACATAAGGACAATTTACACTACCAAGGGAATTCTAATTAGAACATCCCCTGTACTAACAAAAAAGCCCTGCAATGTGTTTTATTGCCGCTCGAGAACATAAGCGAAAAAGACAAATTTGGATTACTGCTAACGTAAAATGCTTTTTAAATCAACTCTAAAAAATGAAAGTTCTGTGATTTTTTCCCCTTGTTTTTTTACTTATCACATCAGAATTTTAACAGCATTGAAGTATGGTAAGCTAAGAAACTAAAGTACGAAGCTTACCTTAGTATCAAAAAAATCCCTAGGTTTTGTCAGAAAACTTATGTGGGCATACTAAAACAGTCCGAAAGAATGGGAAGGATGAAATAGAAATCAAAACCAGTTGTTGAATGTAAAGCAGATGCAGCGTTAGATCCGTATGTTTCAATCACATAAGCCAAAAAAAAAAAGTTTCTTTCCCCTCACACTTTCCTATACCAGTCCTAGAAATACTCAACTCCCACAGCCATGCCTGTGTTCAGTTCCAGATGGTGTCAATACAGCCATCCACATTTCATGAGTAAAGCAGCATGACCTCCAGACGAGGCAATTGAGCAGAATTAGCCACAACTAATTGAAAGTCTTCCTGTTTACTTTAAAGCCCTTATCTCAATCTGCTTTGAAAATGTAATAGAAAATTAATACGACTAATATAGAAGATCTTTCAGTGACAAGCGATTGAAAACAAATGTGAGAGGTCCCTCGGCCATTTTCAAGTCTTTAGAAAGCTGACATAATTTATGCTTTTTCTATCAAAGTTTGTCACTGAAAGTAACTTTTCCGCAGCTGGCACTCGGGTTCGCCACTGCGCGGGGCGCCGGGCCGAGCGGGCGAGCTCCGGTAGGCGCACCATTGCCAAACAAGAACTACACCGGAATGAAGAGCTACACGAAGAAAAGCAATAGCAGCTTTCCCAACACACAGATCAGCGTTAAGCTGATGATTACTAAACGCTGTCCAAGAAAGTCTATTAGGAACTTTTTCCTCGCCCTCTGCGACGCGGAGCAGCGCTCCCCGGCCCACTTCAGCCGGACGCTTATCACCACCACCTCCCGGGGCCGCAGCCCGCCCCAAGGGACGCTTGGGCGTCCCGCTGGGGCGGCCACCGCCGCCGCCTCCCTCGCCGCGCCCGCTGACAGCTCGGCCTCTGCCCCGGCGCTGCCCCCTCCCGCACTTCGCTGCCGCCACCACACCCGCGCTCCCC
>VZRJ01004659.1:195604-397137 GCA_013397565.1 Ptilonorhynchus violaceus | reverse complement strand
TGCTGCTGTGGGATCTTGCTGCCGTCCTCGGCCTCTCCGTGGGCGGGCGGGAGCAGGCAGTGGGCCCTGCGTGCCGTGAGCGTCACCCACGACGCCCGGGCCGAGGTGAGAACGCACGGGCACCACAGCGCTGCTCGCGCGGGGTTCCCCTTTGGCATCACACCAGGTAGCACGTGTCGTCGTGATCCAGAAGCTGCTCCAGAGGCCCCAACGGGTTCCCAGCCAGGCCTGGGGTCACTGGCATGTAAAAGGTGAGGTGAGGTTAACTCCTGCCTTCCGGGTCCTACATGGCTAGTCCAGACACCGTAATTAAGCCCGTTATGTTCCCCACAGGATCCTAGCTCCAAAGGTTCAGGGAAGTGGGCAGGGCGTACAGATTCCACATCTCTGAGGTAATCTATGTAATTTAAGTAAATACCTATTGTTCAAGTTCCATATGTAAACCCGGACCCTGCAATGGATTCAGTTACTGAAGGCTTCACACCCCCCACTACTCTGCAGTAGGAGCCATCAAACTGCTCATGAACACTGGTTTACCGCCTTCATATGTTCACCTGAAAAATTGTAGATGTCTTAGACCCTGTGAACCTGGAGCCTCAAAAAGGTTGAGAGCTCCAGTATCAAGATCTTTAAGACTGAAACTTTGTCCCAGTTTTTATTGCTTCCATGTGTATCTCATGAGACAGGAATTTTTGTTAAAGAAATGAAACTACATTTTAGTCAGGAATCATGAATTTGCAAGCCAGACAGACAAGTCCTAAGTAACTACAAACGTTCATGTGCCATTGTCAACTATTGCAGGGGCACAGAGTATGCAAAGCTGTGCAGTGTTTTGTCAGCTTGTGCTCCATTGACCACTGGTGTTCCTTAAGGAAATTATCGTAGAAAAACAAACAAACACTGCAGGAGCGCACTTTTTTCTATGTATAAAAGCAAGCAAGCAAGCAAAGAAACAAAACACTGGATAGAAATTAATTAGTACATCTTTACAAGTTACTCTCATTAATTTAAAGTGAATGAAAACTGTCCTGGCAGCACTGGCATGTCAATATTGCAGTTTCTTTTTCAGCCTTCTTCATTTGAAGACATTAGATCAACAAAACTTGTGAAACATTGAGCTGTTCTAAACAGCCAGTAGGACAGTGCCAAATTCAGATTTTTGAAGCTATCGATCATTAGTCTGTACCTGTTCCCATCAAAGTCAGTGGGAAAGCTTCATTGTCTTTCTCTAGTGCCGGCATTTGTTCTAGCTGTCCAATTGTTTCACACCGTTACACCCAGATACAGAGACACTTGAACATATTCTGTTCACATATAGGTAAGATATGCTATACTTGCTACTTCTGCAAAGTAATCAAAAATGAAAAGGGAAAGATCTTCCTGTTTATGTTGCTCCAGGTAATTATCAAACAAGCTACTAAAATTAAGATGGATTTAAAGAAACTAAGCCTTGTACTACGGTTCCCAGAGTGCACAGCAAAGGACCTCACTTATCTGGGAAAAGTGAGCTTCTCTTATCTTGAATGTTGGCAAGGGTAGTGATTCACTAGTAGGTGGCAACAGAGTCATTAAGCTGTCAGTTTTAACATCCAAGGAAAAGAAAAATTAGAAATAAAGCATTTTGAACCTATCATAGAGGTCAATAATATATACGGTGCATATGTGAATTATGGAATGAGAATCTGAGAAACAAAAGCAGGGGGAAAAAAAAGAGATGGAAAGGGCAGGAACTTCTGGTTTTGTAATTTTGAAAACCACTCATGCAGTCACGGAATACTGTGTCCTTAGAAAAACCTAATGCATATTTAGTGCTAGTAATATATGAAGCTGTTTTAAATTAAGCAAGGTAAATCAATTGAGAAAATTAGTCCATTTGTCTTTGGAGCTTCTTTTCTCAATCGATATTATGAATCCTACAGTGCTTATATCCTGTACTTCAGAGTCCATGACAGAGAGTCTTTCTTCCCACAGGGAGCTTTGCTCTCTTCAGAAGTGTCAGGGACCGATTCTGCACCTCATATGAACACTGCAAGATCTGGCAGCCCTCAGTCCCAGGGGTTTCTTCATCTTTAGTTTTAGGCTGAGAGTGCACTGTGACTGCACAAAGCAAATACAAATCCCTCCTTTAGAGGTTTGGCTGGACTGGATCTTATAAGTAAGCTTATATCAAAATAAGAGGTCTCCGAATTCCTCTACCCTGTTATCTCCACGTGTAGCAAGGAACTTTTGCTGACAGTTATTTGGCATCAGTATTAGCATAACTGCATATTCACCAGGATTAGGGCACTGATTTGACTGAAACCCCTTAAAAATAATGCCACACACACACACTTTAATTCTGAGTTGAAATAATTTCCTTGTCCAGTTTTCCATGTAGCTGCACAAGGAAGAGGTCTTACTCATGGTGGTTATGCAAAGGCGGGCCCTTTCCATGGCAGCCTGAATACAGGTCAGCCTGAGGGGATGATGTTGAGGAGGGGGAAGCATGGCTGCAGAGGAAAATTCTTGTAAAACTAGACCCTCAAGCTCTCTCTTTGGCTAACAAGTTTAGTTTCTTTCTCAACACTACCAAGCATAGTCCTCTGGTTGAGTAGGAAATGGAGGAAAGGAGGTTGTGTAGTGAGCTGTAGCCCATTGTTTGGGATGTTATGGCTTGATTCTAACAGTGTCATTTTCAATCTCTGAATATTTTAAATCAGATAAACACAGGTTTACAGATTCAAGTCCAAACATATGTTGTTTAAAGTATGTATTCACTTCAGGCAAAAGACACACCCAGAAGCTGTCTGATTTTTTTGCATATCATTAACACACTGAAATCAGGCACTGCTTTCAAGTAATCTGCTTCCAGAAAAGGTCAACTCTAAATCAGACTGGGTTTAGCAGATTATTAAAAATAATTTACCTATTGCTAAATTAAGCAAAACCAAATTAAGATACTATACCTTTTCTGTTCTGAGTTCAAATTAGAACATCTTTTATAACATTAGTAAGAGTTCAATTAATCTAAATATGGTTTTTTATTCAGTTTTCAAAGGAATCTCAAGTCATTACATCAATTACATATAGTTGTATATAGTTACGTGTAGTTAAATCTGCAGGATTAATATCAGAAGGTCAAAAGGACTGAACAGTTATATCTACTAAATGATTTTGTCCACTAAGGCCACCTCAGGAATTAAAAGTCTCCCTATGTACTCCTGGGTCACCTTTTAATCCAAATCTGTCTGGTATTCATTTCAGACTTTCTACTTTCCATAGGTAAATGAAGTGATTTGAGTAGCGTTCAGAAGCAAAGCGGAACAACATTGCTTACACTCTGACACGGTTCTGATAGAGTGAGATAGAAACCAATCTATTTGCTTTCCTGTCAGTAAATGTCCCTGTAGGAGCATTGGCAGAATTAATGTGCTGTCTATTTATTCCTAAACTTTCACAGTTCGGTTTTATTTATTGTCAAAGAAGATGTTTAGGGCTATCTGGGAGAAGGAAATAAGAGTTCATCCTCTCGAGATCATCACTCCCTATTGCAGATTCCCCAATTTAGTCCATTAAAAAGAATAATCTTAAGGCTAACAAAACTTTTTTCTAAAACCACAGCTGGAGGGAGAGATGAATCAGTGAGACCCATCCTGCTTATAAAACAAGAGTGAAGCAGGACATGCTTTTTGTGGAGGCTGCTTCCCTACATGAAATAGCTTGCAATAGGCAAGAGAAAGTTTTGCCTCAGGCACCTGTCTGGAAGTTACTAGAGTCCCACAAAAACTCCCTATTGTATGCAGAAGACCTTTTTCACTTTGTTGTTTGTAAACAATAATCACATCAAATATCATGGAATATTTTTCATCGAAATTACTCTAAATGCAGAGCTTTCCCACCCTTCTTTGCTTTTGCTTCTTAGTGATTTGGTATAGCAATTGATATTACTTTTAGAGTATAGTAGCACTAAGTCATGACCATTTATTTCAAACACTGTGATTAACCATTGCAATTTCATTTGCATTTGAGGAAAATAATAAAATATTCCTAAATAATTTCCTAGTAATTGTGAATCTCTTTCTAGTGTGTCATAACTCCACGGTGAATATTCCAAGGTGCATACAGAAATTTATTTTTGGTAGTAATTATAATTGACTTTATGTGATCCAACAGTGAAACCATGAAAACCAAATTATGCATAATTTGAATGCACTGATTACAACCAGAAAAACCATATGAACTCTTTCTGAAAACTTTGCCTAGGGCAGAAAATGTTCAGTTTTTATAGAATTCATCCAAACAGTGAGTGTTTGCCTCCATTACAAATAAACTTAAAACATCCTAAGGCAATCCACATTAGTGACGATTGTTAATGTCTTCAAGTCATGTCCTGCATGGGGCTAAGTGGGAAGTTAAGTGCTTGATTGGAAGGACAATTAAACAATCAGCATCTACAATGATGTAACTTCAAAGAGGAAAAAAAGAAGACTTAGTTTTATGTCATTAAGGAACACTCAAGTTGAAATGTTGTCTATTTGAATAAAAATGAGTAGATGTAATTTCAGGATGGTGCTACTGTAATAAAACTCGTGCCAGGTCTGTTCTACCCGTGTTTTTAGTTTGTTGAGGGTTTTTAAATAATTTTTAAAAGAAGTAAATGTTTTGTGGTAAGAGATATGAAGAAGTGGTCCAAAAGGGAATCTGAAAGAGTCCTCTGTCGAACCGAGCAGTGGCTCTTCCAGATGGTAATGTTTTTGGCTGTTCCCTCCTCCCCTTCCTCTGGGTAGGGAGTTATGGTACCTGAAGCTCAAACATATATTCCTTTCTGCAGTGGGGATGGAAATTTCTGCCATAGGAAAAAGTGCTTGAAGGCTGTATCTGCTTACATAGTCACAGGCCGATTGGGTAAGATTTTTATCAGTGTTTTGCAGCCACAATGTTAAGTATTCGCCGCCTTTGGTGTGTAACTCTCAATGAAGTCAATTGCTTAAAGAATCTCACAGTGAGAAATCAATGGGAGTTAGGCCCTAAATCTTTGAAGACTTTATGTCTGATTGTCTATTCCAGGAAGAGAATGAGCTGCAGCTGGGACTCATCTTGTGTAATTTTAGCAATTTGGAAGTTTGGTATCTCTTCTAAAGCAGTTGTATTTGCTTCTTCTGTAGTCAGTGGAGAAAGACACATCCAGGGAGTGATTATTACTTTTCTGAAATAGACAATCAAGGCATTTGGAGTGAATCAGTCTCTGGAGATTTTCACCTTCTGCATTGACTAGAAAGCCTTATGACTAGTTTAGTCTAGACCCTGTTCTTTTAGATGATTCTCAGCATGTGCCTTCAAACATACACATTAAGTAGCTAAATTGATTAATATAAAAGCATATTTCTCAAACGTCTTTCTATTATGGGTACCTTAAATATAATTGTAAAAATAATAAGCAAAATTTATCACAAATATGAATTGTAGTTTTTAATTTTATTATATCCTTGTAATAGTTTACTTTGTTTCCTGCTGATGTAACAAATTCTACTAAGGGTTTATTAACAGGTTAAATCTTACACAACTTAGTAAAACAAAGGGGAAGTGCTATACAGAAGTGAAGTATAATGTACAAATACAAAATGAGGACCGCATGGAAAATGATCTAGCAGTGCATCACAAACTAAATAAGTATGTGTCAACAATAAACAACATAGGAAGTGCTTTGGGGTATATCAGTTGGAGTTTTCTATGTCAGAGGAAGAAATAATGTTCTGATGAGGACTGAGCTGAAGTACTATATCCCATTTGGAAGTCAGATAAAAAAGGAGAGGAATGGAGAAGGCTACAAAAAGCTGGTAGCAAGCTCAGGAGGACACAGTTTCCAGCTCTTACAAAATGAATACCTGGTGTCGCAGTGCAGCAAGCAGCACTTGAGATTTTGCACAAAACTATCCCATTGCCATCATTGGGAAACCAGTGAGTCATAGCAGACTGTAGTGTCGTCTGGACTTGCTCTCCCCCTTCTGCTGTCTGCTGCCTCTTGCTTTCCCAATTATTATATAAAACAAAATAAGCAAGCACTATACCGGTAAGAAGTTGGCCAAACACACATTGCACCACTTCCACAGCTGTTCAAGTGGTTACTTGCAATAGCTATGTTTGCCAATAAAGTCTGACTTTCTGAGTTGGAGCATCAAAGAGCAGGCTGGATCCGACAGCAGCAAACACAGCCTGCAGATCTGGATGGACTGGGTGCCAGCTACAGCCCAGCAGGAGTTGCAACCAACACCAGTCCTGTGCACCAGCTGGCCAGATTGGTGAACAATGGTCTGCAACACACTCTTCGCTTTGATCTTGTTAATATGGAATCAGGAGAAACTGCAAGGGATCCTGGTATGAATCCTGTTCATGGCTGTGACACTTCGGGGGAATCTTATACAAGCAAAAGTTTCTGTGACCTCTTGTACATCTCTGACAGTCAGGCAACATGGTCCGGGAAGTGTCTGAAATGGAGATGTCACCTTCCAAATAACCCTGTTAGCTGCCAGTGAACACTGGGAAACTGAGGTTTATCCATTTCCTACGGGTCATGGCACTTCTTTTGACCTAAGTAGCTTTGTCAAGTGGGTTTTCTGCTAGGGTAAGCTAAGAGAATCCTCATCACACGTTTCCATAATGTTGTCAGTTGTGAAGTTTTTCCTTTGTTGTTTTCCCTCCCAGATTCGAAGTCTAGTCATCTCCTCTCAATCATTTCTCCCTTTCACTGACCTCTCTACACTCTCTGATCTATCAAAGAAAATATTTAGCAGGGCAGAGAGAAGAATTTGATTCTTCAAATACTTTCCTGGTAGTGTGCTGTCATCTCCAAACAAGGAACTTCTGGTTCAGGGACTCTCCTTGTAGTTGTGTTCTCTATTGCTGTTCAGCTTATAGAGAGGAAATAAATAGGATAAAAGGATGCACTGCTTTAGTACTGCTACAAGGCAAATAGTTTAGTGTATGGTTCTCCTGGGACTGTATTGACCTCAGACGTAGAAAAAGCAACCTTCTAGAAAGATATCAACACTGTTAGCATCCTACCACATCCAAGGTGGATGAGAAGACACGGTGCCAGAGTCTGGGATGTTATGTACCTTGGCCTACATGTATAGTGTCAAAATCAAAGCAGTACCACCACACACATGGTCAAGCTGGGTACAAGCCTGGCAGTGGTGATTAAGAAACCATGGCTTTCACTGAATTGCAGATGCTCAATAACTGAGTTATCCTTTGAGTGATTTATAATCAGTAAAGTCTCCATAAGGTTGGCTAAGCTACTGCTACAGTATGAATTTCCCAATTTTGTGGGGGGGATTACAAAATAAGCTATAAACTAAAGTAAACAGGAACAGGTTTGCTGATCAGTTTAAACTTTGAGAAAATTACATCTTATTTTAATCATAATGAAAAAAAAATCCACCACAAATACACCGTGTTACCACAGTAATATTTTTTGTTCTGATTTTTTGTTAGAATAAACTGCTAATGATAAACACAAAATTACTTTTCTAGAATTTTGATAAAATCTTATATGCCCTTACCAAGTACCACATGTGAGTAATATTTCAGTTATCCCACTGATGTCACTGAGATGGAATGAAAAGTGCTGAAATTTTCAGTGATGGATATTTCACTGCAGCTGTGAGCAATGTGTTCCTCAGAGACTAATTCTCCTGGGGCAATGTTAAACCCTTGGACTTGCATCTTATTAGTAAAATAATACTATTTAAAAATAGTATCAAAGGGTATCTAGCCAAGAAACTTAGTCTTGTGTATATTTCAGGATATAGATTAATATAATAAATTAGAAATAAATGTTCCTTTTACACATATATATGACTGCATGACATAAAAAATAAACCATAAAGTATTTTAAAATAAAATCGACAAGAAGAGAGCAGTCAAAGTTAAAACTAAATGTGATTGTCTAAAAAATGGCAGCAGCTAAAGTGGTAGAATAAATAAAGTGGTAGAATTTTTTTTTTAAATTTTAGGTATAGCCACCTGACTTCTCTTGCATTTTAAATCTGTTGGACTTAGTCTAGTGCTTTCGAAAGACTTCATTCTCTAATTTTCTTGAACAGATAAAATTAAGTGTATCATTAATTATAAAATATGTAAAAGCAGTTCACACAAATGAATAATTGTACCAGAGAAGCGACTACTGACTACTTTGCAAATGCACACAATTCTTTGTTGTCATCTTTATTTAGTAGCATACACTGATCTCCAGAGCTGAAATGGACTATTGAAAAATGATGGTGATTCGAAGAGCACTTCAGCATGTATTTAAGAAGGAGGTTTGGACACAGAACTGAAAGCCCAATAGGATGGATGCTGAGAACCCTTTCTGACCAGAACCCCTTCATGAACTGGATTTGAGTGTTATACTTGTAACAAAGCAGACCTGAATACAGTTGATGGGGAAGGTCATAGCTGCAAGCATTCTGAGCGTGTTTCCCTAAGCTGTCTCTAGCACTGCTCCCTCAGCAGATCAGGTGTGCCTGAAGAGCCTTTTGGTCGTGGCCTGAGGACCTTTCCTTAGCCATGGCCAACTTTTCAAGTTGGGGGAGTGAGGTAGTGGAGAGCAGAGTAAGTATCCCTGTGAATGGTTCCCCACACCATTTTCTCAAGCAGCCGTGGCTTCAGATTTTCCCATCCAACACACTGCCTGCTCAGACCTGCCCCAACCACCCTTTCCACGGTGTGAGCACAGCTGTTTGTGGTGCCTTAGATGAAGCCAGATCATGACTTTTTTGTTGGAGTTATTTTTAACCTGGCTCTGTTCGTTTGTTTGGTTTGTCATTTGGCCCCACAAATGATGCCAGCTGCCATAATATGAACCAGTGGCAAGGCATTAGGGGTCCTGGATGCACCTTAAGTGGTTGTTACCACTGAAAAGAGCATGTTAAATACATTGTGGTCTGAAGACTATCATTTAATGTGGTGGTAAATCCAGTCTTTGTGCACTGAGTCTGAGTCTAGAAACATCCCAGTCGCTTGAACTTAAAAAAACCCTCACTCTGCCTCTTCAAATGCATTAAATATTTTTTCCGTAGGCATCTTTGACCTTGAAGCTTTGCTGTCTCAAATGTTGTCTCCCCTGGTTTTACTTTATGCAGGATCATAATGGATCTAAACAAACCTAGTATAAGATCCTAAAGATAGCATTAAACATTCTACTGTCCGGTTTGGCAGAATGCAATTGAGTATTCACACCTGATCTGTCTCCAATGTGCACTTCCATTTACTCCAGTAACACACAGGTGTGGTATTAATGATCATGGAACCTGCAGTACAAGAAAAACAAGCTGATTTGCATAAACCTGGCAGGCATTTGAAATGCCAATAAGTAATGTATGTGGGCTCAAAATTTGAAAAATAGTTGAAAGCAAACCAGGCAGCATGCATCAGTGCTTGTACTTTAAGTTCTTCCATTTCTAGTGCTGTCTAAAACTTGTCTGAAGCCACAAAGTTTGCATGCATGCCACAGTTCTTTAATGCATGATTTTGTCCTAGTTTCTTGATTTGAATGCTCAGACACACATTTTTATATTGCACCTGTAAATTCATATATACACACACATATATTTTAACTCTCTGTGCACATGATGTTTAATTTCATTTACTGCATGTGTTTTTGTCACAAATACAGTAGGTTCCAAGCACAGCTAGTACAGCTTTCAACTGAGACAATCTCTGTCAGCCTCAGGCTCAACAGCCTGGCAGGAAAACCTGCAAATCCTGCTGCACCCCATGGATTTCTGTGATTTGCAGTGTTGATAGAAACATCCTCCTCGCTGAGGCGTTAGAAGTTTCCAGATGAGAAGCCTTTGCTTCACTCTTCCAAACTCACCAAATTGTTATACAACTGCAACTTTGAGTCTCTTTGATGCTAAGCTTGGAATATGTGTTATTGCCACACACATACAGTAAAAAAAACCAAGCCATCAAGTAAGGAGAATAACACTGAAGCTAATGGGTGTTTTATTGCGTGGTTTTAAAGAGGCTGGCATTTCTCCACATGAAAGAAAAGGCTATGCATTTCTCCTCATCAGAAGGATGGTGTTCTGTCCCACAGTTAATTAGTACAGTGATATCTCATATTGTCTAACAGTGATCTGAATTTTTAATTTTTTTTTAATTGATGAGCTGAAAACTTCAGTGAAGACCAATAAAGGGTCTGAAGAGACACTGGTGCAAAATATCCTGTAGGATCATAGAATCATAGAATATCCTGATTTGGAAGGGACCCACAAGGATCATCAAAGTCCAGCTCCTAAAGCCAAGGCTTGTATTCCTTGTTTTAATTTGTGGCCTTAAAGTATGGGTAAAAAAATTGTTTTATGTATTTTTATAATTAGTAAAGACTGTAAACAGAACAGAGGACAGCAAATAATAAATGCAACTTGTAGATATTAGAAATAGAGACAAGAAATAATTTAGGCCTCCGTTCTGCAAACAATTATAGAGCTGTTTAATTTTAGGAGTGCAAGTGGTCTTTTAATTCCAGCAATCTACTCCCATATAAGTCACAAAAGACATGAGCACGGTGTTTTCTGAAGATTATTCGTACAAAACGTTAAGTCCATATATATATATTGTGAAGTGTACTTTGAAAATTAGATTACAATAAAGAAGACTACTTAGAAAGCAAGAAAATTCAGACAAAAGTGGGTGTACAAGTGACAGACCAGGGAAGTGCTCTGGTTAGCTGATTGCACAGCACAGAGGAAAGGTTTGACTGTGTTCACCTGACGGGACATTTGACACTTTCCTTTCATTAACTTCGTATGAAGACGTGGGTGTGACAAACCACTTAAGAAGCCTTTGCAAATTTTGTTTGCTTTTAAGAAAGAGGCAGAGCATTCCTGTGTTACATTGAATAATAATTCTAACTGGGCTTTTAAAAAGATATTTATCCGCTGTTGATTTGCTTTTTGAGGTTGCCTTCCACTGAGAGGTCATAAGAAGCTACGAGGAGCCCTTTCCAATGCATAGCAGTAATTAGAGCTGCAAGAGGCGGCCGATTAGCGCTGACTCCGCCGGGCGGGGGCCGCGGGGGTGGCCGGGGCGCCGGGAGCGGGCGGGGTTACGCGGTGCCAGCCCGCGCTCTGGGCGGATGGCGCGATCCCGGGGGTGTCCTGTGGGGGCAAAGGAGTCCGGTCGCCCTCTGGCTAAAGTCCGTGGGATGTTTGTTGCCTATTCCTGGTAGAATAGGAAAACCCTTAAATGAAGTATTCGGCCAGACAGAATAGGTGAGCAGTAAAGGTGTTACCAAGCACTTTTTCCTTTCTGGAAAGAATTCTGGTTGTGCAATTAAACACACTTCAGATATTAACTACTTTTGATTTTACAAATTCACTCTTTAAAAGATGATTAATCAGCATATTAAATGGCACTAATCCTTCTAGACAGCCCCTTGGTAATTACTTTTTAAGAGCATCACTGGCAGATTCAAGTCTGTTTATTCCTCTGACCTCAGTACAGCAAAAAGCTTTTAGTGCAGTGAAATGCTTGCACCTTTTCGTGTTAGTTGACAGAGGTAATAAAGATGTGTTTTAATAAAACAAACCTGTTGTGAAGTCTCAAGATGTTTATTGTCTAAGAAAGGGGGAAAAAACCCTTTTAACACATTTTAGATTTATTTCATTTTAGAATTAATTTAGAATGACTACAAAATATTGAAAGAGAATGAGAAAATTAGATCCATAAAAATTTCGAAGTCAATGGAGTGATTGTCCCTGTCAGAATTTTTAAAAGCTGTCAATTTGTAACTTTTTTTTTCCTTAAGGAATATAGCAAACTATAATTAAAACAACTGCATTTACGTACCTAAAGAAGCATGGTAAAACCAATTGCACTTGAGGACTGCCAGGGCTTGGCTGTGGTAGGTGTAAAGGGAACCTCTACTAAGAGTTATTGGGGGAAAAGATTATTATGAAAAACAATTGTATCGCTGGTTGTGCTGGTGGGAAATTGCCAAGGAATATATTAATCAAATGTTTCACTTTCCGCCATTCTACCACTAAAAGAAAAGGACTTTATTTGGGGGAACAAGGTTTTGCATTTAAATAATGAAAAAAAGAGCACACAAACTTTTGTTAAGAGAATTGTTTATACAAAAAAAACCCCAAAAACCAACCACCTCTCCCCTCCCCCAAAACCAAACCAAAACAAAGCAAAACAACCCCACCCCAACCAACCAACCAACCAACCATAAAACCATGAAACCAAAACCCACAATGCAAATGCAACAATGGGTACCAGTAAGGAACTTCAGTTCTAACCAGTTTATTTCCTTGTTTTGTGACCAAATATCCTATCCATCAGACAGTGGATGATGCCTGTGAAACAAATACAAAACAGATCATAAACCAACCTCTGAGCTTGGACTATGAACTGTGAATAGGCAGATGCGCATTCACTTCATGCAGATTTTTTGACTGCGCAGGCTTCTGAAAGGACGGAATTCATGGGAGGGCTAAGGCTTTAGAGTCTAATTTTATAGGAACTTGTCAGAACTGGACAAAGCATATCTTTTGTCTTGTTAATGAAATAAGTGAGAAAAGTTTGCTGTTTCTGAGTTGAAATTTGGTAACTGAGACACTAGGATGTTTTTTTCGAACTAAACAAGACCCATTCCCATTGCCTGCAGAACAAATGTGATAATTTTCAAGCCAAGACCATTCAAAGATATAAAACAGCTTAAAAAAGAGCTTTGCAGATAGTCTATTGTCTCTCCAAAATAAACACCTAATAAAATAATGTATAATAAATGTGTATTAATTACCTCATAACTGTGTATAGTAAATCAGGCCTTTGAGTGTAGTGATGTGGAGCTCTCTGGGAATCACATTGCCTGTGGAGGTGTGAGTTCATTTTTTGAATAATGTCAAATTTCAATAACAATAGAAGGTTGTGCTTTGTTTGTATCTAGACACAAGGTATTTTGTGATTCTTTGATTTACAGGAATAAGGAAAGCTAGGGTCCAGTTTAGACCCAATTCTTACTGGCTGCCACATAATAAGAAGGTCAGCATCTCTGGTTTGCGGCCAGGTGGAGTGAAAGTGAAGTTATCTGTGCCTCAGGCTTTGAAGCAGGCATTAACTCTTCTTTGGCTTTCCAATTGGAAATATTAGGGGTCATCAGGGGAAGCTCTTGTGACTAGGAGATGAACTCCCTCTTCTTCTGCTTTCCTTCTCCAAAACTTTGTGTTATCCAAAGGCAGGAGCTTCTGCAGAGTGAAGAGACGTAAGGTCATGGAAAGACTATAGATGTCTGTAGACAAATCCAATAATTCTCCATTTTCTCCCTTACTTAAGCAGAAAGCACAGTCTTAGCAGCAGGCAAAATGGATGTTACAAGTTGATCAAAATATTATGTATGGAAAAATAATCATTGCAAAATGATTTGGAAAGGGAACTACTGATGTCCTCCTCTTCCTTCCTTCCCTCTCTCTCCCAAAAAACCCAAACAAACAAACTAAAAAAAAAATTAAAAAAAAGAAAAAACCTAAAAAAAAAAAGGAAGAAAAGAAAAGAAAAAGAAAAGCACATATTTAAAAGCAATGTATAGAATGAAGTCACTCTCAGAAAAAAAAGTTTATCTCTGCTTTAAGATAATCAAGGAAACTGTTTCACATATATTTTCTCGATTATTAGCCTGGTAAATTCAGCTTCCCTTCAGTTGCAGAAGGATAGCCTCAGCACAGAATTCTAGCATATAAATCAAAACTCGGTTTCCACTGTCTTCAAATACACTGTTGAGTAAGTGACTTAGGCCCATAGAAGCAGTCAAGTACCTTAAATTGTTCCTAATCCCAAGACTACTATTATCAAAGTCCTGCCTGGGTTTTGATTGCTGGAGATCCCTAGTGCACACTTCACACTGCCTGGAGCAACATGCTAAGAACAGTTACTTATTTTGCAAGCAGTTAATTCACCAACTGAGGATTCAGAGATTCTTAAAGAATATAGTTACTTGTAGACAAACATCTGCAGCTAACATTTGAGAAACCTGTGGTGACTTTCTTAGTCATCTCCCTATATCTGTCAGTACTCCATTGATTTCCTCATTTAGTTACTGTAAATCTGCTTCAATGTGATGTAAACTCTAAAACATATGTAGTAACTTACTCTGTCTTAATAAGGGATGCTTTTACACTACCTCTTTTCACCTCTGGATGAAGAAGGAACAGTACCGCTGCCTCCAGCATGACCATCAGAACTGTCTTGTGGATTATTGACAGACCCATGGAAAATCCTCTCTTAAGCACTAATACAGAGCATGAAGTATGGATTGGAGGTGTTTCCAGGATGTTGGTTTTGGAGAATGCACAACTTAATAACTTTTTCAGAGAAAATGTAAACAAGCCTTCATTGCATATTGTCTGTAATTTATCTCCACTGAGACAGTACGAGCTCAGCGTGTACTTCATGAATAGCTTTGCCGTGAGAGAGAACTCTTCACACCTTGGGAAGCAACTAATGAACAGTTACAGGTCATATCCCTTGATTTGAGTTGTATGTACAGGTTCCTTTAGTAACTATTTTGTGTTGTCTGTGACAGCCTTTCTTGGCTTGCTAGGACCAGGCTTTAACAGTGTGCAGATGTTCCAGGAAGCCATCCTCTCCCTTCATGTCATCATGGTTGTACTAGTCTTCTTTATGTGATTCTTTGGGTTCTATTTAATGTAATCTCTGGATTTCTGCTGATATTGTTTGCTATTATCTGATGTTTGCAAATCTTGCAGAAAAATCAGAAGCACTGGGTGTCACTGACCAATGAGATTCTTGTTAAGTTCAGATCCTGGCCTTGACATAACTGCCTGTGACAAGGTCACTGATAACTCTTCATTGCTTGCCTTGCCTACTGCAGGGCAATCTGCCATGTATCTCCAATGCACCTTGGGTTTTTGCATTCTCCCACTTCTTGAGGGCTGTACCCAGATCTGCTGACCTGAGTACATGGGCTTTGGATCGTTATAGTCCCCTATAATTTACTGCTTTTTTTGTTCTGTCATTCATTCTTCTGCTAGTGTGAAACAAATACATTGTTCTTTGATGCATCCTTTTCTGAGATCTTTCCTTGTATGCTTGGTAACTACTGTGACACTCTAGGATGTCTTGCAACTCTGTCTTCATTTGCTTACAAAGCACCTATTAGATGATGATTTGTGCTTAAATTCCCAATTGACACCGACTGATTTGTGTTCTACCATAGGGCATGGAGGTCTGTTGTCTCAACAAGTCAGGTTTCTTACATATCTTTCAAAGATCAAAAAAGCCTCTGCCTGAATTTGTAAGCTGAGAATCAGTGCACACAAGTAGAAACAAAGATAGGGAAGTGCAAAGAAGAAATAAGAAACTCTTGGTCAGGGTGGTGTTAGGTAGCAACACAATCAGAGCAACCAGTTGACAGGCTTTATAAGCAATACAGACATCTTTGCCTGTGACCTTAGTTTTGCTCTCCATTCAGTGCACTTCATAGAAAACGGAGTGTTAATCTGCTGCCATCTTATAATTCCTATAACTTTTAATAATTAAAAGATCTATTACAGATCTCCTGGTTCTGTTGATTGCTTGACTATGAACAATTTTTCATTGTGTATTCCACTAATTTAGCATTTCTGCTTATGATGTGCCCTCAGCTTATCTCAAACATGTCTCTCCGCATATGATGCAAGCTTTTGTGCCAACTTCCAAATCCTCTGGAGCTACTCCTTTTTAAACAAAACTCCATCTTGTGGCTTTATCCATAACAGGGAATAACTTCTGGGGCATTTGCTCCTGAGATATGGCTACCTCTGGAGTATGAACTTTTCTACACTCTGCTGTTCTCAGCACTCTCAAAAGATAAACAAAGTATTCTATTTTGCAGATATTTTCTGCTTTATAGAGCTGTAAGGATGTTTGTCTCCAGAAGGCATGCTTTGGTGTGTATCTCTGTCATTAGTAGTGCTGTAAGTGTGTTGTTCCTTATCCTTGCAGTAGCGTCTCAGTAACGTAAGTTGCCGCATGTGGCGATTTCTTTGTGATAGTTGCTGGTGATGGGACAATGCATCCCTGTAACTCATCCCTTTCCAGAGAACATGAACTTGGGTTTTCATGCAGTGCTTATGTTGCTCCAGAAAGTGCAGTTCTAGCTGTCGTGTACATTGGGAATTTTTCGTTAAAACTTCATTTTCTCTCTCAACATAGATCTGAAATTGTATGATATTTTCTGAAAATCATCTAAATCATCTAATAATGAAAATAATCTAAAAATCCTAAAGATATAAAAATCCTGGATTAGGTCTATCAGTGACCTCATCACTGGATGCATTGCTGCTTTCTAAATTCTTAATATAACACTAAGATATAATGGAGTTCTGGTTAATGTAGGTAATTTTTTCCTGTCTTTGTTTTGCATGCCACAATATGGAATTGTACCATCCTAGCCAAAACATTTGCAGTCAGTCTGTCTCTGTCTTGAGATCCTTTATCCTTGCTTGTTCTCTAGGAATAACGGGAATTTGAGAAAGGAAAGTTGGGTCCTTGACTGAAAAAAATTTGTGTTATTTTCCTAGAAACCACTAGTATTTGTTAATGTCATCACTTCCAGACTGGTCCATACTACTTTATTCTTACATAAATGATGTATTTATAACAAATACTTTATAATCTTCTAGAATATGAACTGCTTCTGATAGAAGGTCAGGAATACCAAAAACTGTGAAACTTTTGAATTATGGAGTAAAATATTTTCTAGTTCCAGAGGAAAGCAACAGAAACCATTACTGAGGTATATGAAACTGTCACATACAGCAGTAACAATTCCATTTTCCATGAGAGACATGCTTTACACTCTGGTGCTAGCTGTGGTTCTCAGATGGAACTGGCATTTTTAATTTTTTTAAAAATTATTATTCTTTAATATATTTTTTTGGTTTTGTTGTTTCGCTTAATGTAAAATTACTTACTCCAGAAAAGAAAATATGTCTCTTTTGCTCTGTGGAAAACATAACAGTCCACATTTTCATTGAGTTTGGAAACACTGAGCTGTTATTTGAACTTGTTTAATAAAGGAGAATTTCTGATATTGGCAGAGAATAACTCTGTGGAAATGTCTTTCTCTCTGCAGTAAGAATTTAAATTGCCCAAGGTACTCAACACTTTCAAAGTACCATTAACATTTCACTTTTCAGATTTCCATTTGTGCGAATATGAGAAAATGAAGGAATGCCTTTTTCTGGTTGGTTCCTTTGTAGAATTTCAGTGCCTCTTTGCTCCAGCTCGTTCTTTTAGCTCTGTTTGCCCTTGTAACTTAAAACAAAAAGGGAAGTGAATAGTTTAAAAGAAAGATATTTGTTTAACAGCTAGTGGCTCCAGCTAAAAAATCTGCAGCATCCTGTTGCTCTCACACATTGAGTGAGGCAGCCGATGTTTGATTGCAAAGCTTATAAAGGATTGTGTATTTCTTACTTTAAGTAAATACTTTTTTGAGACTTCTGCTGTGATTTTGGTAATGTTTTGGGTGCTTTATTCTACATTTTTCTAAGAAAATGAAGTTTAGAGGATTGAACAGTCATTTCGTATTTTTGTCTGTCAGATCATCAGGGGTTATGGTTGTCCTATGCAGGGCCAGGAGTCTGACTCAATGATCGTTGTGGGTCACTTCCAAGTCA
This sequence comes from Ptilonorhynchus violaceus, assembly GCA_013397565.1. Lineage (NCBI taxonomy): Eukaryota > Metazoa > Chordata > Aves > Passeriformes > Ptilonorhynchidae > Ptilonorhynchus > Ptilonorhynchus violaceus. The sequence continues at coordinate 379,468 of VZRJ01004659.1, read as the reverse complement.
GGATACTCTATGATTGTCTCCTATAATTTTGAACCTACTCTCAGTTTTAACTGAGACATGGGCATTCAGTGCATAGAACCAGAGCAGAAGTAGTTCAAAATAAACACCTCCGAAGTATGTACTGCATCAGTTTTCTTCTACTCATCCAAAATACTTGCTCATGTAGCATGAATGTAAACACAGGTTTTTCTTTAATAAATGGCTGCAAAAGTATTCTTTTTGGGCTCACTTTGTGGCTAATTCAGTTTATGAGCAATGCGTAATAGTGTTCTACTGTGTTCATTCTAGGTAGAATCAGGCAAACCAATTGTAATTAAACTCTCAGTATTTGGGCATTTTTCCATTTTTTATCACTCTGCCTGATTGCCATAGGAACAGAGGGTATGTTAATGTAGTCCAATTAAAAACATTTTAACCACTTTCTTTTTTCTAAATTATTTTTATGGTAATAAATTTCAGGTCCATTTAACTCTTCTATTATCGCTACCATAACAGAATAAACCTGAATTATTCTAATGTCACCAGTCTTTGGGTATGTTGTGGAAGAGACTTTTCTGCCATAAAAAGTTTGAGATTTGTATTTTTTTTCATCCAGAAAGAGACCCCCAGGGGGGTTTTAGAGCAGATTTTTGAATGTTTGAAGTATCTGGTTTGGGTGCGATTCTGCACACTTAAAGTAGAAGCCTAACTTTGTTACAGTTAATGTAAGAGCTTTAAAAAGTTATTCAAATCACTTATATTAGCCTCCATTCTCATACAAAGAACATACTCATACAGTGTGAAATTCCGCACCCCAGGGGAGGTTACCTGGGCATTCCCACCTATACCTGAATGTATATTAACCCATTGAACTTTGTGTTTCGCGGGCTTCCCCCACCCCCAATGGATCAAAACTGCGGACATCGAAATTGCAACAACCAACTCACTGCTGGACCCATGGGTGGTGACTTTATACCTTACTGCTCTTATCCTTTCTCTTTCTTCCTTTTCCCTTACACATTTTCTTAAGTGTTATTTTTATGCTTTTATATTGTTGCAGTTTTAACCAACATGGCTATGTTTTAAAATTTGCCAAGCACCTTATTCTACCTTAATGTTCTAAAGTTTGCAAGTAGAAGTTTGTTATTGAAGCTCTTAAGAATTTTGTTGTTTCTCTCGTGCACCACCCACAGTGAATCAAACAATCTTCCCCCAAACCCACCAAGCAGACCAGGGCATAACAGTATGCTAGCTTCAGCATGTGTGATCACATCCATACAACAGCAGTGTTTGTGCTGTACAGTGGGAAAACCCCTACTTCCAGGTTTTCTGGTGCAAGTTTATGTTGATTCTGCACATTTCAAAAGAGGAAAAGAGTTGCCCATACACTCTAGAGCAAAATCTGGTTCTTTGCCCCTGGAGTAATAACAGCATGGCTTGTGTTTATAAACTACTGCTTGAAAAAGTCTGTTGCTTTAAAGACTGAGTTACAGGCAGTGTGAATAATGTTCTGGCCCATGAACTAGTTAAGGAAAAAGTCAGCAATTCAAGCAACACATTATTTTGGTGTAGAATATTCACTGGTAGGAATGAAAAAGAAGTAAATAGGTACCCAATTACTTTATTTAATCATAGATTTTTTACATTCCTCCTGATTAAAATAGGGAGAGTTAATCATTGGCTTTGAAAAGTAATTAGCATGTAGAATCATAAAGAATGTAAGGAAAAAATGATGGAAAGAAATTATTTCTATTATCTGTTCCAAAATCTTCATATATTTCTCTGTTATATTCCAGTTTTCATTTCTAATTTTTTCTGGAATAAGTTCACTTGACTGTATGTCTCTGTTGAGCCTATATTCTCCTCAGTGATATAATAAAAGGTCAGAAATATTGGAGACCAAATTCATCATTCACTTGCCCAGTCCATTTATCTGGTAATCTCACCACATTGTGTGGTTATAGGTAAACAAACAAGCTCCTCTCAATGTAAAAACATATGTTCAATTAAGCTTGGGTTTCAAAATAAATGATGTGTAAATCTTTTTATGGCTTCTTAATTTAATGTGGGTTTAGTTAGTTAATAGCTTCAATAGTAAAAAAGAACTAAATGTATGTAGCAAAACTGGTTAATGTGAATTCATGAATACTTTTGGAAAGTGGCTTTGGCAATATGGAGTGTATCATAACTGAAATCATGTCACATCATTTCAGTCACATCATTCACCCCAAAGCATGGTAGTTCCTCCTCCCTGAATAAAATAGGTTTAATCTGTATCTCTATACATCCTCAATTTATTATAATAACCCTAAGGAAAGGTCTGTGGGACTAGTCTTATATTCTTCATCTCAGAAGCAATACAGTTGTGATGAGATACAGTCAGCTCTGTCATTGAAACTGTGTCTGGACTCTGCATTGTGAACTGGAGTAAAGGACTTAAACCATGGAAAAAATGTTGAAATGGTAAAACAAGGAAACATCTCCTTATATTCTGTACTGGTTTTCTGTCTTGATTTCTAGTCTGTAATCTACCATATTTCTCCTCCATTTGTCTTTCCTAAAATCCATCTCCCAATGTCAGCATGACCCTATCTTCCTGCATGTCATTACTATGCTGCTTTACTTATTTGCTATCAAGAAAATAACATTGTGGTTATTTTTTGAATGGTAGAACCTCTTAAGATATCCTCTCTATGCATTTCATTCTGGATGATGCTTGTGGGCTCCCTGGCATTTCTTTTGGTTTCAGCTACTCTGCTGTTTTCTTTCAGAATATTGAAAGATTGATTGCAACCCTCTTCACTCGGGGAAAGATTTTAGTTTGTGGGGTTCCCTTGTTATTCCAGATCCTATGTCAGAGAAACACTGAAGTCACAAACTCTTCAAGACCCAATTTGCAGGCAGATAATGGAATAAAAAGTGAGAGTAAACCAAGCTGAATTTATCCTTCTGATTAGTGTACACTGACTGGCAACTGGAGTGAAAGGTCATTCACTTTATCAAATGGATTTTCACAACAGCTAGCAGTTCTCATTACAACATGTACAGAAGTACCTGTATTTTTAAAGTTTTGCCACCTGTAAAGGGCCTTACTGACAATAATGACAGTGGGTAGGCACTGAACTATCTTGATAAGTTCTCTTCCTTTCAGAGCTTTAAGATTTTGAAAATCTGAATTCAGATATTCCATGTATTCATGGAATGTTCCATATTCAGATATGTTTGCCTACTTGTCCATTAGCTTATATTCTTGTAAACTGGCAAAAATATTTTAAGTATTATTTGAAGCATTTTGAAGGGAAATGGGATGTGTAAAGCATTGTTTCAACTTTCAGTGTTGGGAATTATTCTCAGGACCAAAAAGGCATACTTAGAGGTGCTACCCCAGACATATATCTGAACCTAAGCTCCACGTCAAATATTCTGAGTACTTGGAGAATATTGAAAAGACTTTCATGTTCTTTGTAGTACTATAGATTTACATTTCTTTCCCATGTAATGCAACAATAGTATTTTAGAGGAAGAACAACCAGAGATTCCCTAATATTCAAAATGAACATGAAATATGAACTGACAAAGTCTGTTAAACAGATGATACAGCAATCATATATTTTACTTAAATACTGTCACTGTATGTACTAGACTTCTGTGTTTAATTCATGGAAATATTAATTACAGTGCTAAACCTCTCCTGACAGGCAAAGTATAACAAGTCTTCAAATAATAAAACACACCTAATTTCATCTCAACCCCTCTTCTATAAGCAAATGCATGAGTGTGTCGCCAGACATACGCAAACTCATCTACATGGAAACCTAAATATTTAAAATTAGTATCACTACTGGGGGAGGAGGGAGGGTTTACTATGGACGGACTTGATCTACAGCTGCTGTTTAATACCAGCCAACTTAAATCTCATGCCAAAAATGTCTACCGTTTGTTTTCTTTTGTGAAGAAGCAGATGATTGTCCAGATGATATCCAGATGATTAAAAGGAAGCTGAATCTGTAGCTTTAAACCAGTTGTTTAACCAGAGGCTATTCATTAAACAAAAAGAGTGGAGTAATGTACTGAAATTGAGTTTCTGTAGTGCATTGCTATGTGATCAATATCCAATACAGTAAATATCTTCCTTGCAATGACAATTATTCTGTGTCTTATCCTGTTTCATAAATTACCCCAGAAACAGCAGGTGATGTAAAGACCTTTGTGGTCTAGGCCAACCTTTGTAATATTTCTCCATGAACCAAATATTAGTGCATTTGTAGTAAATTTGTTTGCCAGGGAAATATTTTTATGAGGTCTGTTTTTAAAGATTGAAACTTCCAAATCTTGTTTTGTCAAAGATATGAGATTTCTGTAGTTGAGAACAGATATTTTTTAAAATAATTTGAATGTTATTTTTAGGGACCTTGGTATTCATTTAGCACCTTAGAATACCCCCTGCCTACCTTTTGTGCAGAATAAACATGTCAGTTGTATTTTCATTTTAAATTGTAAGAAATTCTACTTTAGAGGTCTATATAAATCACAAGACACAATTTTGTGCAAGTTTATTCTCCTTCAGTGTGAATAACTGCACTAGGCCTCCTTTACTGAAGTAGGGAATTTTAGAGAATGGTTCATCTCACATGCTTTAGACAGTTACTTTAAAATGGGATGACTCACTCTTTAGATTCTATTGATCATATACACAAGATTTCAAATTATTATAAAGAGAGACAGTTTAATATAATAAAATGATAGATTCTAATGTACATTGCATCCTGTCTTCTATCACCTGACCTCACAGAAGAAGGAATATATACAGTTTTTCTCAAAGAATTTTATGAGCATCTCTCGTATGGATAAAGGCCAAGACAGCTGGAACTGTTCAGCCTGGAAAGGCTGGCAGGAGGATGTCTCATTAACATGTACAAATATTTGAAGGGAAGGTACAAAGAAGAAGGAGTCTGTCTCTTTTCAGTGGTGCTGAGTGACAGGACCAGAGGCAACAGACACAAGCTGAAACTCAGGATGTTCCCTCTGAACTTTAGCACTTTTTATTGTGAGGGTGAGAGAGCACTGGCAGAAGTTGCCTAGGGAAGTTGTGTACAACCAACTCTATGTGGCCCTGCTTGAGCAGAAGGATTGGACCAGATGACCTTCATATGTCCCTTCCAACCTCAACCACTCAGTGTTACTACATCTAGACTCTATTAATGATATTTATATAAGGATGTCACTGATTTCAGACTGTTTAAATAATATGTAGGATCTATGAGGGTGGAATTTTGCTTTACAGAAAGACCTGTTACCTCTCAACTTATGTTCCTTCTGCTCCTCTTACAAAAGAAGAGCAGCATACTTTGTCTTCCTCTTTCATAACCATTGATGTTTTGGTTGACTTGAGTGAATTGCCTGACTCTTAAATGAACTGGCTTCAGCTTTCTGAGCCATCAGCATGCTAAACTGTGGAGGGAAGAAAGAAATTTTTCTTCTTGTTTAGCTTCTTAAACCCGCTCATATGCATCATATGTGTCAGTGGTATATGGGAATTCACAGCCAATGGAAAAAAGTAGTTTTGCCTTCCTTTTTTTATTGTCTGCCATGTCAAACTTCACCCTAAGAAAAAGAATAGCTAAAGGAGCAACTGTTTAATTTTTCTACTTATCCAACTAGATTCTGTGCTGATGGCAGCATATGCATCAACAATTGACTTTACCCACTTTGCAAAAGAGCTTGATCTTGTGATCAGTTCTATCTTGGCTTAACACCTCAGTCTGGACCTTTGTACTCCGAATCTCCACCCAGGTTGTCAGGAATCTTCTTAGAAACCTCATTTGGGAACTTCATTCACTAGCTTCTCTAAAAATAAGGTGCCTGTTTTTGCATGATTTCAGAATGAAACTAAGTGAAGCTCAATGGTTGGCATTTTGATTTGCTTAGACCTCCTGAGTGCATGTGGATCTGTAGCGGGGAGCTGGAGCTGGCAGCACAGGGAGCCCCATAGAGCAGAGCAGGACCAAACAGGACAAGCCAATGAACCAAATAGGCAGCTCCAGTCTTGCAAAGAGAAACTGCAGCTCCACAGGCAATTTAGCTGGTACAATTTATTCTAATTTATTACAGTAAACTACGTATTAGCAAATGTTAACAGATCAGGGCAGATTTATGACAGGGAAGGCTACTGTGCTAATGAATGGCCCTCTCATTAGCATTGCCTGGAGCAGCACATGCTCTCTCTCAGCCTTTTCTTACCACATTTGCCATTACCATCACAGCAGAAGCCTTCCACATCCTGTAATCTCTGACTGGGCGGAACCTTGTTTGGAAGGTAAAGAACGGAACTGGCAGATTTGTTTATTTGTATTGACTACAACTCCAGTTGTTTTTGTTTGGTCATTTACTTGAAAAAGCACAGGAATTATTGGGTACTGAGCTCCTCTCAAAATCCATATCCCAATCATGGTTACTGCTAGAGTGGTTGCAGCTTGTACATGTTGCATTACTGCTAACTGACTGTGATTATCAACTTTTCTACTTTTATTTTTCCTCTGTATACAAAATAGGGTTCCTAACACCTGTCACAACAAAAGATTTTTTTTCATTATTATGCTTTTTTGTTTCCATTAGCACATATAAAGTATTTGTATTTTCAGCATTATTGTATCTGGCTTAAAGAGGGAGAAATATTTTGTGGGTTTTGCTGATTAACTACTGTAACACTTTTGAGTTCTTGGATTGGCAGGTGCTGTCAAAGCATAAAATATGATCAATATACCTTTAAATCAAGGAAAGACCTAGAGTATCACAATTCAGAGAGCAAACAAACCTAATTGTTTACTCTCCACTCTGCTGCAGTCTGTAAGTGCAGACTCAAAATTAATGTAGTATACTTTAGCCACCCAGCTAAAACCCACAAAAATCCATATTAAACACCTTCCAAATTCCTCAATGCCAGATTGTACTAGTTTAAGAAAACTCTTTCTGTGATACCTTTTTCCTTTGACATGTTTGGTCTTTTATGAAATACCAATTAAATAGCAATTTGAAAGGATTGGCATGATATTTTTACACATTCATAATCCAGCTGTTGATAAAACTACTCCTAAATGTCTCTAATGATAGACTCTGCATTTCCCCCACTCTCTTCCCAGACAACTCTAAAGAAAACTATACATACTGAGTATTAGCAAATTGTCTGAAGGCAACACTGTGATTTTTTTTTTTTTTTGTAACCTGTGAGTACACAATTCAGTCCTGGTTTGAAACAATCATTTAACTTGTTGGTGGTCCTTTTGTCAGGCAGTCTGGATTTCACTCTATGGACATGTGCAAGGTTCCTATTTATTTTTTTTTTCTCGTCAAGACAATTTGCATTTGCCATATAACACCTCATTGAAGACAGGGAAAAGAGAGAAATGCAGATGCCCAGGTTTTCCAAACTGCTTTGAATCACCCCATAAAACTTGCAGATCCTTTTCCTTGGGTAAAAATGCAGGTGGTGGTGGGTTGCAGGAGTTGCTCCTAAGCTAAGCTCCTGCTGGCCACCAGCAGAGAGGGTGCAGAGGGGAGGGAGAAGGTGTTGCTGGGGCTGTGGGTGTCTGGCTGCTGCGCTGTGTGGGTCTTGGCAGCTGGTGAGACACAGGGCTGCTCAGAGTGGGCTTGGGGAAAACAGCCAGAGCCTGCCAGACTGGAGACCTTTAGTTTTCCTGGAACTACTCTGTAACATTTTCAAAACTGAGGAATTCCTGAGAATAACAGAGGGAGAAGGGGGTGGGAGAAAGATGACTAGAAATGGACTGAGATCCCTGAGCATCATTCATTTACTGGTGAGAGGGAGAGGGAAAGGGAAAAGACAGGAACACAGTTTTAAACAGGTGAAATGTTGGTATTTCCAGTTTGGAAAACCTTGAATTATCTGAAAAATTATTGAGATTTGCTTTGCAATTTTATTGTTAAAATATTAACTGGAAAATTAATTACTGTTCTTTGTGCACTCCACTGATTCTCTTGGGAGGGATAAATCTTTGTGAGGGTAATTTTTTTTCCCCTATACATAAATTAATATATTTTAAGACCAGAAGGGACTGTTCATCTGACCTCATACATAACAAAGGCAACTCATTTGCTGTATATTAATTACTTCTTCAAGTCTAATTCAACTGCAGCATACCACAGAGAAATCTTCCCACTTCAAACCATTATCCCCTTGTTTATATGTCAATGAGCTCTATTGTCCTTTTTTTGCAACCACCACATTGGAAGTCTAACTTGCCAGGGACTCAGATCCAGTAGAAGCCCCCTCCTCTTGGTTCCCCTCCTTCGGTCCTGGGAGAACAGTCGTTAGTCTTCCTGATTAAGTAAGTAGTCTTCCTTAAGTCTTCCTGATTAACTTAACTTTGGATCATGACAAAAGTTGTATCATTACCTAAGCAAATGAAAAAAACAATGCCAGCGAAGCAGCGTTTTGTGTTTTTTTCACCATTCCTCTCACAGAAGTGCCAAAAGCAAACTGTAGTGATATCTGGGTTGGGTTTTTTTCTCATTTAATTAGTTAATTAAAATATATATTAAAATCAGGGTCAAAGAATGTCCCTGTGGGACTTTACTCAAAAATTATTCTATGTTTATAGTTGCATTTCAAGAGCTGCTGGTTTCTAATCTGTGTTGTGTGCTCTGTTGACTTTACAGCATCCTAGTTTACTGTTCATTACATTGTGTGGTGTCCTGTCAAATAATATTTGATTTATTAACATTGTTACCTTTATCAAATCCATAATTTCACTTGCTATTAAATACTTAAATGCTGTTGCAGACAATTTGCCTCTTGGCATTTTTTTCTCTAGAGAGAAGGGAAAGCAGAGGTGACAGCCTGGAGCTGTGTCAAGGCAAGAACCTGGAAGGATACAAAGAAAAGGATCTGCTTGAGGGCAGTATGGGCAGTGAAGGGCTTTAACAGCAACAGCTTAAGCTGAGCCCCAAGTTAACAGTGTGACTACCCGAGAAGCACAAGAGAGGAAGCACTGTGGTCCTCATAGGAGTGTTGAGGCAGCAACTTCACCTGACAGTCAGGGCTGAACACCTCTGACACTGGTATCTGTGAGTAATTCCTATGAATCTGAAAGAGATGTCTATGTGATTCCTCATCTTTCTCTCCTCTGTTCAGTCTGGCCTCCTCTAATGACACCACAAAAATGCATTACAGAAGAACCATAAGATTTCTCCATAAGTTTCTTATTTCCTGTATGTTATCACATGTACTATGGGTGGGATTATTGCATGGTTATTTTCTACATGTACAGGATATTCAGGTAATGGACTCAATTTGTGCTCTTGGAGCAGCAAATGCATTAGTTTCTCCGGTAATACATTCCTATTCCAGCTTAGAAAAACATAAGAAATCAGGAATGACAGTTACGTTGTATTACAATCAACACCCCTAATTTAATGAACTTTTGATAATAGTCTCGATAAGATTGTCTGCTGCTTTGTTGAAAATTACTTCTTGCAAAATCCCTACTAACAGTAACTAAACAGAGATCATCCACACAAATACTATCATCAAGTGGAAACTGATATAAATCTTTTGTATTTAACTGCTAACCTCAAATGAATACAGCACACTGGAAAAAAATCTAACTATTTTCTTTGAGTGGGTTACTTCAACTGGCTTCACTAATGCCTTCAATATATATTCTCTGCTCAGTTTACCAACAAGCAAGTTTAGCCCAGGTTTTGGGTTGTTTTGGGTTTTTTTTCTTGAATACAAGAGTGATCAGAAGCCACAGCAGCAGGGCGTAGAAGTTTGTCTAACTTTGATTTGCTTCATCTAGAAGGAAACAGATCCAGTAGTGTGCCAGCCTAAGGCACTTTCCAAGTTGTGCACATTAGAAACTAGCACTGGAGTAATGCACTGGCCTCTCTAATCAGAAGAAACTTCCTAGGATGTGTTTGGGAAAGAGAGAGGAGGAAAAAGATGAAGGAAATGAGATATTGTCCTGCAGCTGTGGGAAGCCTGATGAGAAAATAATGGGATTGTCTTAACAAGTGGACCAAGACTCCAAAGCATTTTAAAAAAGCCAGCTACATAGAATAAGGAAAAAACCACATTCATTCTACCAGTGCGCAGTCAATATCAAAAGGTTTATAACTATAAAAATGTGGTAGAGTTTTTTTATTTTTTCCACTCTCTTTTTTAAAGACAGGAAGACGGTATTGTTCTTCCAATTTAGAATTAGTGAAATAGCACTTCTCTCCACACATATACACAAGTGTGAAGGGCAAATCATGCAAGTATTTCACAGGATGCTCTCCAAGTGGTACTCCTGGAGGCAAATGCCTGAGCTGCTATTCTGAGAAGATCCTCAGTCAGTGTGTGGTTGATCCAGTGCCAGACGTGCTGTGTCGGGCAGTCATGATATCCTCACATGGCAAGACCAATTCCTTGGAATTTCTCTGCCTGTAGGCAGCGGCTTTGAGTGTGTGCACCAGGTGTACGTTAAGTGCAATCTCATTGAGTGCACATATTCATAAAAGATGTTGCTGGCATTTTTAAGCTCCTGTATGTTTTATAATTAATTTCTGTTTTGCTTACGCTCTGTTGTATTTCCTTTCCATTCCCTTGCTGGGTAAATAAGATTTTGCTTTCATGATAACTCTTAGAGAGCCTCTGCTTTACCAGGTGACTCAGCAGTACAAATAGGATATGGATTAGTTATGTGCAAACAATCACATCTATGCTGAATTACCCAGAGCACACAACAAACAAAGTATGTTGACTTTATGCTTCTAACCTGACTTTCTGCATTTTTCAGGTGCTGCAAAATGCTACCTGATCTGGCACAAAGAGTGAACTGATAGACAATACCTGATTTTGCATGAAGCCTGGTAACAGGACCCCAGGTTTTGTTTTGTTTGTTTTAAGAAATTTGCAGTGGATTGAGTTCAGGCTATGTTAGAGGGTTTCTTTTATTCTGTAGCTGAGATATTTTTAGAACATGGTACTGAAATACCTAATCTGGATTTACTGTGTTGTCAAACAACTTGAGTGTAATGGGAAGAAGGGTTGTTGAGACGATGTATTCCAAGTCAGTAGAGCAAAGTCACTTGGAAAACATGATTCTCTTATTGGTTTGTCTGTTCTGACAAATGACTCTTAAGAGTCAGCTGAAAGAGAAGAAAATTGTTGATTCTGGCTATCTGATTCAAAAAGTGGATTACTATTTATTCAGCATTATTTAAGGCTATCTGCTTTTAATATATGCTGTTCACAAACTTGTCCCAGCTATGACTTTATACCTACAAATCACTGAGTCTGTGGCATATTCTGCTTCCTTGAATTAACCCCTGTGTGGTGGGCATTACATGGAAAATGGCACTGACAGTTCATGTCATCTGGCTTTATCTTCTCCCTCCCTATCTCTCACAAATGTGGCAAACTACTTCATGTTAATTGCCATGAATTATAATCTGATCTCTGTCTTGATTCTCTAAAATATCAGTGTTTGATATTTTCAAATATATCAGTGTGCTTGATATACTCTAAAAGAGGACAGCACTCAGTTGAAGAAAGTTAATTATAAATGAGGCACCAAAGCTCTTAAATGTTTTGCATCCAAAGTTTGGAATGAAATCCAAAAGTTTCTGTTAATTTCCCCTGACAGGCCTGGGGGAAGAGATACTTTACATGGAACCCCAAATCCTTATACCATGCAGAAACCTGCTCAGGGTCACTGGAGAAGTCAGATGTATATATTAAGCTGACATACACTGAGGTGCTCAATGCATGTCTGCCAAAAAGTGCTTCTGTCTGTTTGAGATCTGTCACTTGCTCTCCTTTCCCCTGCAGTGGAAACTTGAAACCATTCTCTTAAGTAATTGAGCAGGATTCAGCTTTTCTTCTGAAAGTTATTGACTGGACAAGGACCTTTTTACATAACGGCCTGGGGATTATAGCTTTTGCAAAGGAAGCACTTAATTAATTTTGCTTCTCACCCTGAAAGAATTCATATGCATATCTGCCACCTCCTTCCTAGGGAAATGTGAACCCCCCCAAGCCACACACTGACAGAGGATGAAGAGCAGAGTGGCAGGAAGGCACATGAAATGCTCACAGACCCTTCTGTTGGAGCACATAATTTCACAAGTCAGTGAGCCATAAACCTGGCTTTAGAGTCTGGTGGTTAGTCAGTCATATGGAAAGAGGTATCCTGGGTTTTGACTCATCTATTTTATATTAAATAACAAGACTTAGACTGCCTGTATGAGGATTTGTGCATCCACCCCTGCCTCCCCACTTTCCAGCCACAGTGCTGATGACTGTGGTGTTCGTGGCTCAGTTCCAGCACCGATGCTGCAGTTTCATTTCGACTGCAGGTATATGCTTGTTGCATGGAGTCCTGCATCAACACAGGAGCTTATGCTTCCCTGGACTTTGCAGCTAAACTTATGCTTCCTTGGACCTTCAAGGATGCTCAAAGATACCCAGATGCAAAACAGTTTCATCTAGAGAATCACTTTTGCCCTGTCCTGTGATCAAGGATGCTCGTCTTGTTAATGTCCTCCCTCAAGCACATCAGTCACGTGACTTCTATAGAGGATGCTGCTGCAGCAGGTTCTGGCATCCAGAACCTTTGATTTACATGCTGTGACCAAACATTTTATGTGCTTGAATCCAGATCTGTAAAACACTCTCTATGCAATTCAGTGCTAATACTGAGTGTAGGATTGTTCATGTTTGTATTAAATAGAAAATATAAAAGCAGCTAAAAGTATTCTGTCTAATCTCTTTTGTCATTTAGGTAGCACAGAAGGTACCTGTGACATGGTACAAAAAAAATATCAAAGTTATGCTTCTCTCTATATAAGGAGAAGTCTAAGGTGGACAAATGTCATACAGACCTTACATTAGTGGGAGAATATGGCTGCAGTCAGACATGATAGGTAAAACAAAAGTAATGGGATTCTGATTACCTTGGTGTTTCAGGATTAATTAAACTTTTGGCACTTTGCAAAGCATCCTGCCTATATTTTAAGCATGTGGCTCTACCAAATTCAGGAATTTTTTTTTTTTTATATTTTAGAAATATTACTGTAATGGTTCCAGTTGTTCTGTGTCATTTTTATTGATCACAGTTTTGCATTAGTGGAGTTATGTCTCAGAGTATGACTGGTTTGTCTGTGTGTAAATTCTGCCAACAGTTTCTCTATTCTAATCTCACTTTTGCCATTAACTTATGTTGTGGATCTGAGTTCATAATTTAAGTTTGATTACTGATCTCACTTGAATTGGAGCTCTGCCACTGAATTCAATGGAGATAACTTAGGCCTTTATCCATTTCATCTCCTTGTTTTTCCTATTACCAAGAACAGATGAAAAATTATTGTGCTGGATGCTAAAACAGTGATCAGGTTAGAACAGGTATTATGCAGCTGAATCTTGAAATGAGTAGGTGTTTTATATTAAACTGTCACTGTGTGGTGAACAAAAGTGGCATTGGGATTCAGGGATAGCAGCCCAGCCCTGCCCCTCCAAACTAAGGGTGCAGCTTCAAACGTGGGCTGCATCAGGGACATCTCCAATCTACTCTTCTAGCTTTGTCACTCCTACCTGCATATCCCAGGGAGTGTGATCAACAGGTCTAAGTGACCCTGTTGCTTGGTACCTTGCCACTGGTGTGCTGGAGATGTGTGTTTACTCCGTTGGGATAATTCAGAACTAAATTTCAGTTCTCTCACTTCCTGGGTGAATATTCTAACAACTAAGCAATTATGCACTCTATGCTACCATAGGATCAGATGTGACTAGTTGTAGAGATAGAGGATTGGTCTGTAAATTTTATGGACATCGATATTGATGAAATTTCTCTGTACCCGTGAGAGAATTCAGCTTTTACCTGTGAGAATTGTGACATGATAGAAGCAAGAAGCATAACAGAAGGATGATCCACACTTGCAGTAGGGAGTTACTAGTTGACAGTATGAATAGACAGACAACCAGTAATGTTATATTGTTATACTGTTATTTGCTGCAGCCAATGAACATGTAACATAAACACTGAAAAATGGTATAAAAAGAGGCCATGTATCATTAAAGTCGGCGCCCATTGTCCCAAAGCAGTTTGTGTGTGTATTTTTGCGTCGTGACTGTCTCTACAGCGACAACTAGTTGTAGTCCTGGCCACAATTAACATTTGAGTCTTCTCTGGAGACTTTTAACTCAAGTTAAGTTTAAGTGCCAGTCCAACTAACCCATTAAATGAGAGGAATAGGTAAGAGGTGAGCATCCATTTTCCACTTTTGAGTATATGTGGGAGACCAAAGGTAAATACCTCAGAAGTTTTTAAGCTAAAAGGGCATCACCTACTGAAGTTATGTAGTTCACATGAGACAACCATGGAAATTAGGACAGACTATACTTTTTTCTGAGACTGTGGCAAAATTTGGACATCCATTTCACATTTTAGATAGAACTTGTTCTGACTGAATACATCTAAGGGAATCAATGGAAAATATGATATTATTTTATCATAATAAATTTTTGTTATAATAAAATATTATATTTTTTCCTCCAAGATTTACAAATATATGTTACCTGTAATATTATGGTATCTTAATATTGTTACTTCTTCAGATTTCTGCTATTTACATCATTGTATATCTATGGATTTAGTTTACTGGCTGCATCCCTTGCCTCCCCACAAAAGAGCAAATAGTAATGAGTAGTGAGACAGGAACTCTCATCCAATTCTCCTCAGCCTTTAAGTGTTTCTGTACTATCTATATTAAATAGTGATAATTTGTTTCAGATGTGAGGTCTTGGAAGCCTGGAAGCTTCAAAAACTATTAAACTGAGATGTATGCTAGAACATCAGCAAATGCAAAAAAAGCCCCCAAGCAAACAAAACCCTCACAAAACTCAAAACCCCCACCTTCCCCCCTCCCCCCCCCAAAAAAAGAAGTTCTCTTTTCAAAGCTGTTCTATGTATTATATTCCCAGATCACTGGAATGAGAGTTTAATGTAAATTCCTCCGACAGGTAAACAAGCCTGGGAAAGCACCACCCTCTGGGAAAGGTGCCCTGGTTCACAAAGCCAGATAAACACAGAAATGTTTTTAATGAGATAGGCTGGAGACAGGACCCCAGCCTGAAGCAGAATGGAGAGGACAGGCAAAGAAGCAGAGTAGAGCAGTTTAATGAATTTGTGTTTACAGCTACTGACACACCTAACAGTAAACTGGAGATGTGTGCAATTGGCTCTCTCATGGCTTATTTTCCTGTGTCTCTTTGTCCTAAAATAAGAGAAACTCTTCAGCATGAAATGTGCATGGTGGCCAATTCACTATGTCGAGGTCACTGGGAGAGAACACAAGTAATTCTACTGAACTTGGCCAGAAGTACTAGATGATGAACACAAACAGTGAGAATCTGGTCTGAACAGAAACAGCCGTTTTGTCATGCAGCAGAGGAGTGGAGAGGACTGACAGGAGCCACAATTCAGCCATCTGCTGCAGGAACTGGCAGAAGCTGTTGATCAGCCCCCTGATAGAAGTCCACCCTTTCTCTATTTGTCCTTCGGTAATTCATATCACTTTTGGATATCCACTAGCTTATATAATACATAGAATTCACAGTATGGCCTGTCTGAAGGAATAATATTTGAAAAATCCTAATCTGAACTCCCCATTACTTTAGCCAAATGAAAGTTAGTGTCTTAGCTGAGCATTCTTCAGTGTCTTCTAAATCACCATACCTTTGTATAATATGTATGATTAAGTACTTTGCAAACAGCTTTATGTTTAATAAGATGCTACAAAGAAGGAGTTTTGATGAATTAAGTTTCTCTTGTAGGATCATAAAGTATTTTCCTACCTAGTTTGGAATACATTTTGTTTCCTATGATGCATTCAGTTGAAGTGTTGCTATCTCTTTGAAGAAGTATTGTGAAGTTATAAGGTAGTGGCTACATTCATTATACAGTAATATAAGGTGCTGCCATCCAATTCACATGGCCTTTACAATTTTGCCTAATTTTCTCTCTTATATGAAAGACCTAAGTAAAGTCCATTGAATCTAAAACCACGGATCAGTATAATACAGTGTTATTAAATCTTCTTTATCATAAGAATATAAATTAAGTCACAGGGAGTGCTGTGTTCAGCCAGTCATCTCTTTTTTTTTTCAATAAAACATAAATGACTTTACAAGGTAAGAAATATTTTCCAAAATCCTTACAAAGTTTGTTCTGTGAACTCAAAGGATCAGCTCCTTCATCATCACTCACAAATTCCTTACAGCAGTACCTTGGTTAAGAGACATCAACTAATCTAACTGATTTCAGCTGATTCAGATGTTGCTGTGTGCAGTGCTTTACTGGTTGGGGACACGAGATTCCAGAGTTCAAAAATAAGTCTTGCATGGCAGCAGTGGCTTCATGGAGTACTAGGAAAATTCAGCCCACTGTAGGCATTCAGACAAAGATCTTGGATACAAGACTGTGCTGAGATTTTTCTCCACAGCTGTCAACATGAAAGGTAGTAGCCTGTCCCAAGGAGTAAGAAGCTATCATTCAAGTGACAGGAAGGGAAGTTTCATTTAGCATGATTGCTCTTTGCTATTCAGTCTTGGCTAGGTAGGTGGTAGAGGTTATTTGGTATGTTAGTATTTATCTGTTCAAGTCTGATTCTTGTAGCATAAAGCTAACATTGAAATCCTGTGGTCTCCTCACCTATGCAGACATCATGAGAATGCATCCATATGGGGTGGCCTCTTCAAAGATCTGATAAATTTGTTCAGGACTGAAGCACTAATTCCGGTAAACCTCCTACTTAAGCGTTATTCCTTGGTTAATAAGAGCAGTGTACAGAATGTGCTCAGTGGAGTAATTGGCTCACTAACCAGTGGCAAAGCTCCCAGATAAGAAAAAGAGCAATGGTAATTTTTTGTGGGAAAGTGTCATACTCTTTGAGACACACTGTAGTTCTGCCCACACTTAGGGATAAGAAAGCAGTGTAGTAAAATGTTATGATAATAGTTTCTCGGGACTAGCAATGAAGTATAAACACCTGCGTATTCCAGTTCCCTGCCTTTAAATCAATTGTAAAAAAGCCAATCCCTTCCTAATGAGTTAATAATGTTTAAACCCACAGCAATCAATGAGAATTTTGTCTCTGACTTGCAAAAGGCTCCAGGGAAGGCCTTCTCTATTCAGTATTATTTAAAGTATTGTGGACTTATGTGTGATAAAAATGCTAAAGGGAGAACTATGACATATGCATTGGAATCACTAGAAGTATTTCAGCTGCCTTCGGTGGAAAGATATTTATCTGAATGTGGTCTGAAAAAAGAAGTTCAAGAAAATATGTTCAAACATGAGGCATTTCTTCTGATTTAAAATTTTGGTTTTATTGTCAGAAGGAAATAATTTTTTAACGTAATTCCCACAGAAGCTCAGATATTTGGCATGATATAATTAAGCACATAAAGTTAGAACAACCAGTAGTGGGTCAGAATGAAGCACCTTGTTTCTCCCTGAGGAGAGCAGTGCATGCCTTGAGAAAAGGCATCACCTGTCTTTTTTTCCAGCCTTCTGCAGTTCATAGATTTCCTGAACTCACAGCTGTATCTTTACAATTTAGGGCCATGGATGCATTATTTTATAATATACTTTTTTATATTAATTTTTAACCAATTCATATTTTGGCTTTTCTACTATTCTTTACAATGAATTCTATCACTTAAGTACTTACACACAGTGCATGCACACCTCTTTCTTTTTCCTTTCACAGTAGTGCTTGATAACCTCATTTGTTGCCCTTTAGTTTTGTCTATAAATATCTGAACAATTACATTCTGTTCATCTTCTCTGACTTATGATTATCACCAGTGACTTCTGGCATAATCCAGAGAGTCTTCTCTCTTCTCAATCTATACGTTCTAGTCTACCTAGTCTCTGCTGATATGGCAGGAAATCAGTACTTTCGATTATAATTGTTGCCTCTTGTTATATTTGATTCGATTATAATTGTTACCTGTTCTTATGCCACTATATTATTTTGACAAGAATAAGCAAACAATAATCAAAATGGTGACCTGTCAGATTTATAATAATCACATAATAATAATTTTACTTTTGTACTTTATTCTAAGACTTTCTCTATTTACCTTCGTAACCAATACTGAGCATTGAACAGATTTGTACAGACTTATTCACTAACTCCAAGATCTCTTTCTGTACTAATAATATTTAGTTTGCAGACCACTACTGTATAGATCTCATTGGAACTGGTTTTGTTTATGATCCTGCATTTATAAGCATTACATTTTCTCCTAACAGTTCATTACTCAGCCAGCATGTAATATGAATATTCATTTTTAAAACCTTGAAATAACAGGAACTGAACTGTAAAATCATCTTCCTTTTTTAAACCATTTATTACTGAACAATGCAAGCCTCAGCACAGATCCTTTTATTGTAAAATCAAATGGTTTTTTTACTCTTTGCTTCTATGCTTGCATCAGATCTGAATTTTTGAGGGGATCTTCCATGCTATGATTCTAACTTTGTTTCTTGGAGATGAATGCTGTAAAATTGTTTTAAAATCTGCACTCACTATATAACCTGCATTTCTCACATCTGCCTGCTCTTGAGCACCTTTCTAAACCACTGGTAAATTGGTGAGGTAGGAGTTTCTTGTGCAGTATTACTGTTCATTCTTCCTTATTATAAAATATTTATCCCTTTTTAATTGATGACAGGATATTTTATAAAGGCTTCTACTAGTTTTCCTAATATGAATGTAAGATTTCCTAGACTGCAGCTTCTTATTCCTTTTTGGAAGGTTTTTAAAAATCCTTGTCACAATGACTATTTCTTATTACTCTGTTGTTGTCGAGGTCATTTCAAATGTTAGTTCTTCCCATTTGATAAAGAAATTCCAACTCCCTTTGCAAAAACACAGACCTGTCTTTAATTGTCCTGTGTAATTCAAAAATTATACAGGTTTCTAGATCTCCTCTGTGTAGTAAAAACAATCACGAAATTCTGCTTTATTTGGAACAGTTACCTTGAACCACTGAACAGCCTCTGAGCAGTTTTTCCTTCACAGATGGAACAAGTGGGTATTAGTAATGCAGTTAGTCATTACAGTCACATTCTTACAATCTACGGACCAAGGCAAGCTGAGAACCCAGCTGAATCAATGACTTCACCTCTGTTTACTTCAGTGGACAGGAATTAAGGACTTGCTTAATTGTACTAGGAGTTGGATACCTGCATACTCACAGAATGAGCTGAGAAGGATTGAAGTTCAGCCTTCAGGCAGGAAAGATTTTTATTTGCTACATTTATTGTCACCGATTTCTGTTTCATCTCTAAGACCTGAAGAGGTTTGGTTCACTGATTCTCATGAAAAGCAAACCAATTTCATGATCACAGTGTTAGGATTAGGCTTTGGATTTATAGGGCCTGAAGCCTTGGACATCTCTGTTCAAAATTCTGTATGTGTCTACAGCTTGGGGTTTCTTGTGGCTGTGTTTTTAGGTTTGATGGTTCCCCCTCCATACTGTTTTGATTTTAGAAAGCACTAATCCCTGTGGCCACTAATCTTCTGCCTTATTAAGTGTGTATATTCGCACCAGCTTCTTAGGAAAATTTAACTTCATAAGTAGATTTCTCTGGCCAAGACAGCTCTGAAAGTCTAATACTGTAGAGCACTACCATCAGGAAAACAGGGTTTGGAACTGAAAAGGTTTTTGCTGGGCTGATGGAAACTTGGCACACTGTATGATAACTTAATGAATGCTGGTGGAAAACAGACCCCAAACTCCTGGCAGCAGAAAGTAGGAAGGGACTGGAGGTTTAGTAAACAAGCTGCTCACGCACAACCCCCAAAGGGTGGGACTGCTGTGGGTCGCTGCAACTTCAAGTGCTCGTTGTGAAGGGGCAAAGGACCAAGGCAGACAGGAACTGCACCAGCAAGGTCTCCCAGATCTCTCCTTACTCCCATCCTCTCTGAAACTATGTGCCAAAGGATAGCTGTCATACAAGCACTGCCCTCTAAGGTGGTGAGATCATGCTTTAGGCCATTTTATTGTTGATGTACAAAATAGATTCAGGTATCTGAGTGGCTTTTGAGTTTGTGAAGTCTAAAATACATAGCCTCAAAGGGCCTCCTTGGCTGTCATTAAACTCTGCAGAGGTTGATTATTATAAGAACTGAAGTTTTTATCAGTTCAATTTCTTTGACATCTAAGTGTTTGCAACTGCTCATACACTGGAGTTGCCAAAACATCATCACATGACCACCTTTAGCTTAGGTTTCAAACATATTTGAGGTATATAAATCAGACATCGTTCTGCCTGGCTGGCTGGCAGGGCCTAAACCAGCCAGCAGACTCAGATCAAATCTTAATTTCTGCTCTTCATTTAAAGTGAGACCAGATGACATAATACTCCTTTTACTTTTGTGGTTACAGCATTACAGCATTATCCTGTAGTTAATTTCCTTGTCTGCTTGAGTGCTCATCTCAGCAAGAGGACGATGAGGCACTCATTCTGACAGAGAGCTGTGTCAAACAGCTGCTCTCTGGGGTGTGTTTTGGGACAGTAGGAAGAGGTTTGTGTTCAAGTCAAACAGTGAGTGTTCACTGGAGAGGTAGGGAGAGCCTGGACTCTCGATCTTTCCTATCCTGGGTGAACATGCCAAGCTCAAGATGACAAGAATTTCACTAGATGATGGTAAGGGTTTCTATATCCTGCTTTAGATTTCACTGCAGAGGGAAGGACAAATTATCCTGCTCTGAAATGCTCAATAATCTGAAAACTGGACATCCAAAATATGCAGATACACATTACCCTGTACAGGAAAAGTGTTAAAACTTTGTCTCCCTGCCTGAGGTGAGAGATTTAATCATTACTCTGTAGAATAAGAGAAGGGTAATACACTCCTCCTCCTGTGTTTTGTGAGAAAGCAGGGGGAGGGACCTGCAATCAAGGACAGAGGTTTTCTGTGGGGTCCAAGGGGGCCAATTCTGGTTCACAGCAGCTGCTCATCCCTACCTTCTTCAGGCTGTCAACACAAACACACTAATTTGCTTCAGGCACAACAAAGGAGATCTACTCTAACAGTGCAGATTGTTGGCATGAACTTGGCTGAATTTCCTTGGGGTGAGGGAGGGAGTTGCCCCACAGACTGACTCAGTCACAGGTGGCCTGGGGCAGGAATCTCCAACTGGGAAAATAGAAAATATCTGCTCCTGCCCTAATTTTAGGAGGGAGTTCAAAGCTAAAAATACCTCAGGTGGGAGGTTCCTCCATTTATTTCAGAACTCCATGCTGAAGTCTCTGGCAAAGTGGGTTTAAAGGCTCTGGAGGCACCTTAATCTCTCTTTGGAACAATTGACTACCTCATCATGTCTTTCTTCAAGTAAGCTCTGTTTCTTGCTCACTTGGAGTCCAGTTCTGGTCTCTTTGAAACTATTGCCAAAATGCCTCTCAACGTGACAGGAGGAAGATTAAGGAATGCAGGGACAGGTGCTCTGGAGTCTGTCACCTCTGATATCCTGAATGCCTCCAGGCAGGTTGAGAAGGTCCCTGTCCCCAGCAGCCTCTGCTGTTTCCGGAATCTGGCTACTTCCTTAAACTTCACTTCTCCTTCCTGTTTCTTTGTGATTACTTTTTCTTGTCACCTCTCTTTTACCGGATCTGGTCTTTGGCTGATCCAGCATGGGACTTTTCATCTGCAGATTTAGAAGCTTCAGCAAATTCTGTCAGGGCCGGGAGAGCCTGGAGAAGGAACAATAGAGGAATTGAGATGGGTTAGTGTGTATCAGGAGTATGGCAGACAGCCCACATCCATTGTCATAACTCCTTGTGCAACTGCTCCTTAACCCAGTTCAGTCACACAGACATCAGTTTCAACAGATTAAATGCCAAATAACTTGAATCATTTTGACCAAACAGGATCATGAAGTACCTGACATGAAATGAAGTACATTAGCACTTTATCTTTGTGGATCTGAAAGGTCTAATGGAATGAGAAGGTGGAGCTTGGGATAAAATGAGCAATAGGTGTCTATAAAATTATGATCAATCTTAAGTTTGGCTAGAAGGGAAAGTGCAACATCAGTTCTGTGTGCCAGCAAAGTCATTGCTGACATGAGACTGAATCTCACTAGTACGAAGCAATTTCAGAAGAAGGCATCATCATGGAGTAAATTCTAAGGGTGTATTTTTGGGTTTGTAATTTCCAGGTTACAAATTTCTTGAGAAGAAACTTTTAGTATGTTTACTAGAGGGTCACCTGATATATATTTCTTTTGTAGAGATAAAGCAACTTTTCTAGACTCCTAGTCATTTCAGCTTTCATATATTTTTCTCTGCTTCGTGCTAAGGAGAAACTTTACTGATATGAATTGTATAAAAGTCAGAGGGAGAGAGAAAAAAGAAAATTATTCACAAAATTTTATTATAGATACCAACAATAGGAAAGTAGGAGTGGAGTTTTTTGTGTGGTCTTACAGAGTCATAAGTTGTGATTTTCCCAGATAGCAAAATTAGCATCTATATTGCCAGGACAAAGCTCCAGATTATCTCTGTTAAGAGGACAAAAGGAAAGGTAAATAGGAGCTTTAAATATGGGTATGCTTATTTCCTTTCAGACTTGAGTCATCAAAAGAAAGTTAAATTTAATTTCATTTGGGAGGTTAGACCAATTGCTGTGTGGCAGAAGAGAGCGCTAATACATGCTTTAGACTTTGGTTTCATTTGACTGGTAAGTGACGACACAATGATGTGAACAGAGTTTTAAGTTATTTAATGTCTTTTGTATACTGAATAAGCAGAAGTTGGCAAAAAGACAACTTCCCTCTTCATATCAGCAGCAGAAATGAAAATGTATTTATCACATCAATATTTCTTTTAAGATTTAAAGAAGACACTATTGCATGTCTATGTCTAAAAGCCTTCTGGAAGGGTACGGATAGCATTAATTCCCAAATTAAAGAAATAATCTTACTGGTAAACCAATGACATTTTCTTTAACTTGATATTTTTTAAATGCTAGTTGGATGAAGTTTGTTTAAATCAGGCTTGAGTGCAAGTTTTATAATATTATACATCAAGTGTATTGTAGCTTAAAACATATATTACTTATGAATATCACAGTGAGGCTTAATTTAGGTTTTGCCTTACATCTGTGTAACGAACAATTAAAATAGCTTGTATTTTCATTTATAACTGTATAGTTAATTTTCTACTAAGGATAAAGTAACCTACATATAATTTAGAGTTATCCTTTATTTTAATTGTTTACAATATTTTTTTTTTTGTAGAGGTAAATTTGTTTTCCAATGATCATCATCATCATCATTATATCATAAGCCTCTGACATACAATATTGTTAATCTGCTGTATCCCTTATGTTACCACAGTTCATTGGCACTATTATTGATAATAATGGCTTTATTTTTTCTAGACGTTAAGTGAGCAATTCCTCAAGACAACAACAAAACTGAAATGAATAGAAAGTTAAAACATCCAAGTCAGTAACTAATTGAGTGTCTCACCTAAAAATATGCTGAAACACAGAAAAGTCCTCTGCTGATTTGATACTTGGACATGCCAGGATGAGTAGCAGTGGGAGTGTCAGTGTGGATAAGGGTGCGGGTGCTTGCTGTGAACCCAAACACTCACCTTATTATACATTTCAGTAAAAAAGGCCTGCTGGCAAAGATCTGAGGAATAAAAAAATTTTAAAAAATACCTGCTAACCAATAATAAATTATTTCTTTATGTAATACATTTCTAAATATATTTATAGATTTTCAAACCAGCATGCAGAGACTGAGAAGTATTCCACTATCTAAAGATGTAGACAAGTACTAGGAGAGACTTACAGAACTAACTTGGGCCCAGACTTCCCAGTGTGTTTACATCAGACGATGGTCTTGAAATTAGTTCAGGCCTTTTTTAAAAATAGGAGCCTATCAAGATTGTGTGAGGTGTCCAAACTCATGACATGGTCAATGGAGAGTATTAGCTAGACCACAGAAATCTCTCCTTCCATTGGCTGTAAAATACCCCTATATCCATTTTTAGTATCCACTTGCTGGAGCAAACTAATGGGAAAACGGTTTAGCATTGAAAATCCCATTATGTATGCTCACCTCACACTTTTCAATACCTAAATCCATATGTAAGTCCACATCTAAGTACAGTGCTGCCAGTTTTATAACCAAAAAGTTTTGACCAAAAATGCTGCTCTTCCAATAAGACAAACAAGGACGAGAACGAAGTTGGAATTATTTCAAAAGCTTCTATGCACAAGGAAACAACCACACTTTACCTTAATTGACGTAACTGGCAATAAGATGAAACAATCCAGAAATGAGGGAATAATATTTTGTTGATGTTTGAGATAAGAGAATGAATACATGGCATGGTATTTTGATCCTGATTATTAATAATCAGCATTGCTATTATACTGGACTAGTCAGTAGCCAAGTCACTTCACAAAAGGATGAGAATCCAACCCCTAATCTAATTGGTAGACTATATTTTCTGTATTTGCCCTTTTATATCTTTAAACATGAAAAAAACCAAATCCTAGAGTTATCAATATTCCCCATTGTCAGCTAAGGTAAAAGTTTGAACAGCTGAGTGAGAGCATTAGTGAAACTTAGGCTTGAGCTCACTTCCCGCGTTTCCAGTTCTTTCCTTTGTTCTTTTTGAGCATCTCATCTCCTATTACTGTGACATCAGTTTGACTTCTTAAAAATGTAAATGCAGACCACTAGGTAAGACAGGAAGAAGATACATCCTTTTTTAGTGTTTTGCCACGTTAGCAAAGCCTTCCTCAATGTAATTGTGTGTCCAGTTTACTGCATGTCATGTTTTCTTCCATGTGCTTTTTCTTCCCCAAAACATCTGTTTTAAAGAACATAAGCAATGCTTGAGATGGGTTTCATTCCTTTTCAGGTCAGGCCAACATAGCAGTAGCCAGGCCAGGGATGGTGAATTGCAAATATTCTCTAATCAGATTCTTCCCACTAGTAACTTGTTGCTTAGGAATTTGGCTGCTTTTATTGTTTTTTATCTTTTCAGAAGAAATTTGACTTACTGAAAATATATAACTTCCCAAAGGGATATGTTCTGCCCTTGGATGAATGTGTGTAACTGTCAGTAGATTTTTCTGCAAGAAGCTTTAAATTTTGCCTAATCATTTTAACAAAACAAGAATGTCGTGTTTCGTTTTCCATAGTATTTTCATGCCCATGCAAAAAAAGAACCCCAAACAAAACAACAAAACACCAAAAAAGCAAGAACCCCAAACCCAAGAAACCCCGACAACAACTCTGAAGATATTTATTTCATTTGAGCCTAAAACCAGCTTTCAGTAGCTGTGTGCCTGACTTGAGACCCTTTAGCTCAGATCACTCCAGAAAGCCTAATTCTCTTTGGAAAAAAAAGGTGGGCTGTTCCACCTACTAACTGGATTGCTTTGGAAAAAAAACCCTGAGTAAATATGTATGAATTAAAGGGATAAAAAAACCAAAAGAGAATTTACTATTCTTACTAATTTCATTCCAGGTTTCAGATGGCTCACAAGGCCTGTATGAAGTACTGAAGTAAATACAGTGGTGGAGCAGTATTTCAAAAGCAGAATGTGACATCTTGTAGTCATGACTATCACTTATTTTTTTTTAGTTACATATCTGTAACTGCTTGCTGCTTTAATCTCTGTTGTTCTTTTTTTTTTTGTTAACACACTCACCCTGACTGTTTTTGAGATGTTAGTTTCCTTGCTTTAACCAGCATTTGTCTGACTACAGCCATATCTTTTTTCCCTTGTTTGCCTTCTCTCTGTATTTATAATTAGGGAGCTCCTTGAAAAGCCTGTCCTTGTTTATAAAATTCATGGGCTAAATTCACTTTTTGGAACTCTTGGCCAGCACCCGACAGGGACAACACTGGTTATGGCTGGACCACGTGCTTTTCCAGAGTTTACTGTTCCAAATGCTCACCATATCCTCTGTCAAAAATGATCCATGTTGTCTAAAAGTCCCTTTATAACCTGCTGAAACTAACCTAGCTCTTCCTGACTGGAGTGGGGTAGCAAACAGGGATAGAAAGAGTGGATGTATAGGAACCTCCTGCAGTAAGGAGGGAATAGTTATGAGCAGCTGAAAAGAGACAGACAGAGACAGAAGAACCTGACATCAAAGTATTTTGGAGGAAGTAGGATTCCTGTGGTGCAAGGTTCAGTCTCTGTTTCTGCAATGAAATGCTGCAATAAGTGCAGCTTCTCCTTCTATCCTGTGATCAGGCCAGTGCTGGGATTGATGGCCTTACTTGTTTCTACGGCATATCTGCTGGCAATATGTTGCCAGGAGTTAGCTGTTTTATATTTGTTCATAAGGCAAAGCATAGTAACATGTTGTCCTTCAAAACTCCTTTGCTTTAGAGCAATGAGCAGACTATAGACAGGCTGCTCTGAAAGAAAGGATGGTTACTTCAGTGATGGTTTTTTTATTGACAGGAGGTGATTTAAATGTGATCATGGATGCAGCTTAAACTCTGAAACATGATCCACTGCTACTTTAGCATTTACAGCAAGGAGAATGGGACATTTTTTGTATTCTAGCATGGCATCCAAGTGATATCTGTAATAATGAGTCACACCGTATGGAGTTATTCCATCTCTGGTCTCAAAGACTTGAAGAGTCTGTAATAACCAGAATGCCTAAATTGTGATTGCTTTGCACAAGCAGTTTATTCCTTATTCATTAGATAGTAAATAGAAGTCTCATTCTTTTCTGACATACTCATTGTCCTCTTTCAAATACATGCTGTTGACAACTGATGTCTTCCTTTGACATGGTATTGCTTACCCTCAGTCTGAAATATACCATTCTACAATTTCCTTCCTTTCCAGTATGGTGTATTTCTGGTATAAAAATAATAACAAAATAGCAAATAATGCATGCAGAAGATCAACAAAAAATCAAACAGCAACAAAAAAACCCAAACAGGGAAACGATCAGTTCGAGTGTGCTGGTACACCAGGACACTTTTTGTGTCCGTGCATGTGTATGCCTATACACAGATATCTACAGCATGGGTGATTGACAGTTCTACCAAACACCTTCAGATGATTTCTTTCATTTTAGGCATGATGCATTTTGGAGAGAGAAGACTTTTCAAACAACCTGCTTAGCTTATTGATGTCCTACATAACAATCTTTATAAGGCATCTTAACTCCATTCACATTTCTGTATTAAGCACCAGTGGGTACCAAGGAAGGTTGAAGGCCAGCCAATGCCAATTCTTTCTTCAGAAAAACTCCAAATCATTAAACCAGTGTTGAAGATCATGTATAAGGCTATCAGCATGTGTCGTGGGGGAACTTCGTGTTACAATCTGATGATAATAATTACAGAAAGCTGTGAATTCCAGGTTGCTGAATTCCGGGTAAATCCAACAAATTTTATACTGTCATTTTAATGGTTCTGCTGAGCTGATCACCTAGTTATAACTGTGATGTGATTTTGAAAACTAAACCCATTATTACATAATTTCCAATTATTTACTTGTAAGGGCTTGTCTGAACATGAAAGAAGGAGAAAACATACATCTCAAACAAGAAGACTAATAGTTTATTTGTTTTTCCCTTTGCACAATTCTGAATTTGCCTTTTTTTCCAGTTCTGTACCAGTTTTTGATGGAAAATTATAACAGTCTGCCAGCCCAATGGAGAGCTATCTTTCTCTGGAGGTGTCAGTTTCTACTCAAAGCTATCCAGCAGTTCTGTCTCTAGCATTTCAGAATTCTGTATGATAAATCCAGAAAAAAATTGCTACTTACATTCATCTATTATACGTAGGATGAAAAACAGGACTGAAACTAGTTGTCAGTGGTTATTGATTGAGTTACAGTTAGTACTGAAAGCAGTTGGAAGATATATAGGCCTTCAGATGAAGAATAATGGGACTTTGCCATTGCTGATGTATACTGAGAATTCATGTTCATCTGAACTATGACTAACTTCACTTGATAAGGGAGAGGAAATTTTTTTTTGTTTTTTCTATTCTAAAGTCAATAAGCAGAATCCTGGGTTTGATAAATAATCCTTTTCTGAATTTGGAGAAAAAGATAGGTTATGTATGTTTTCCAGATGATTATTACTATTTTCTTTTTATTTCCAACTGTGTCTAGTTACATTATTAGAGTTCCTATTATAGCCTTTTGTCTGTAAATTAAGAGTCTTACAGATAATATGGATCTTTTAGGTAATTTAAAGTCATACCTATCATCTGCTTGTGTTGTTTTCTAATAAGTTGCTGAAACCATAAAAATTTTCAGAAATTGCAGTAAAGTTACTGCTTCTGATGCTAGTTTTGAAAAAAAAGAGTGAAGACCCATTTTATTCTAGGTATGTGTTCTTAATTCTTAAAAAAGCAGTTATACATCAAATGTTAAATAATACACTCAATGCTGGATAATGCTCAATAAGCAATCAAAAGAATGTTGAGAGGATAATTTAAAATGATCTTGTCAAAATAACCACTTGTTTTATTGAGATTGTAATTTGATCAAAATTAATATTACACTGTACCAGAGTTCTGTAATACATTGCTTGATATCACACAGTTTTGTGCTTCAGTCAAAAATGACAACAGATAAATACAGGGCATAAGGAACGGATTAAAACATGTGCAATATGAAGCTGTTCTTTGTCAGTCGCTCCTGAAGTAAGATCCCTCAGAAGTCACAACCTGGTGTTCAGTGAGTAATTTCTTACTATGCACTAACCTGGCTCTGTATTCACTTGTACACTGTGAGCTCAGGCAAAATGTTATGGTACAATTCAGTGGATGCAAGCTAAAGCCAAGAAAAATCCGTAGACACAATAGTTAGGAATGAGGACAATTAGTCACTGGAACCAGTTCCCTAAGTGCTCCGTGGACATCTCTTCAACCAGTGCTTTAATATCAACACTTGCTATTTTTCTAAAATAAGTGTACTAGTTCAGCTAAGTCATGTAATGGGAATCATTAGTCCAAGGAGGAGGGAGAAAGAAAGACACATCCTATTAATCTTCTGGTCACGGTTTATTCACCAGTGGTATTAGATTGGATTCTATGCTTGTGTCAGTTTCCCAGTTTGTTTGAAACCTCTGTTTTTAAATAATACTTTCCATACATTTTTATTTTCCCTAAAGTATTCATTATTTTCTTTAATTTTAAAACATTTAGCTAATTCCAAGAGAAAAGGCATTGGAAAATAAATATTTTCTGCAGTATGTTTCTGAAATTATTAGTTATCTTAGATACTGAAAAAAATGAATATAGAAAATACATTGAAGACAGAGACTGAGTATTGGCTTCGATTTTGCTATGTACTTAGTGTTGCAAATATTACTTTGTAAGGCAGAATCCTGAGAGAACAGCTTTTTACCCCCATTGGCATCTGGAAGCAAAAGAAATTTTGTTGCACTTTGCTCCTTTTTGTAGTAGAAGACTACTGTTGAAGACTTGCTTTAAAAAGCAAATATTGGTGAAATTAATGCCAAGATTTCTGAGACCAAAAGAGACATGGAACAAAGGCTGCCACATAATTGTTTATCTTTGAAAATATTCACTGAACCACAGGACACAATACTGAACAATATACAAGTAGATGTTTACATTCACATTGAATTCACATCTCCTTAGAAATAAAAGTAACAGTTCTCAGGTCAGTCCATTGATTTCCTGCAAAAACATTTTTAATATAAAAATATACAAAAAGAATATTGTCTTCATGTATGAAATGTGCAAACTTTTGCTGATGGATTACACAATTCTAAAGCATGAAATTTTTTTCTTTAGACAATTCAAACCTAGAAATTCTATTTCGAATGACATAAACATAATAACATAATAGACATAAACCATAGACAACAATAGACAACAGACATAAACCATAATAACAGAACTTTGAAATTGTACTGCTAAGCTTTCAAAAATCAAGACACAGATAGTCAAGTATGTCTATTAAGTCTTAATTTTGGCCCCCTGTGAATATGCATTATTAAATAGTTTTAGATGTTCTTACAGTGTACCATACCTTGCATATGAATTTGTGTTTGCTAGAAGTAATTTAAAATGAGTAAAACAAAGCTTTGAAAAGCTGTTTACTGAGTAATGCCCCACTAATTGTAAAATTGGGTATCTTAATTATGCCATTAGAGTATAAGTGTAGTTAGGCAATATGGATATTTAATTTCGTGTTATCATGTGCAATTATGAACTGAATAATCTTAGGAAATTGTGGCCAAGATTGGCACCTGAGCAGTTTGAAAGTTCTCCATCATATGTTGTGGTTTTTTGTAAATGTGCCCTAGAACACAAAGTGTGTTAATGTGCTAATGTCTCACCTCAGCTCATGCACTGTACAAACGGTGGTGTGCAGTGGGCAGCATGGGGACACACCGTGGTTCCTTCTCATACAATGCAGCAACTATTCACAATCCAGTGTTTAAATTTGCATGGCTTAGGGTTACCTGTGTCCTGAACATATCCTGACTGCATTTATCTTACACATTTCTATATAGTAATCGTTATCATTCATGTTCCCTGTCTTCAGCTGTGCATGTAAGCCCCTCTTAAAAATAGTTGCGAGCAGTGACAATATAAATAT
Organism: Ptilonorhynchus violaceus; assembly: GCA_013397565.1. Classification (NCBI taxonomy): domain Eukaryota; kingdom Metazoa; phylum Chordata; class Aves; order Passeriformes; family Ptilonorhynchidae; genus Ptilonorhynchus; species Ptilonorhynchus violaceus. Next base: position 348,823 of record VZRJ01004659.1, on the reverse strand, counting down.
CAAGGTGTTTATCAGTATTTGCTGAAAAATTAGCACTCAAACTAGCACTCAAAATGTAATAAGTGAAGATATGTTTAGACCTACATGAGAACCAAAAGATTGTCCTGCTTTGCTAGTTCATATAAAATTAGAGAAGGCTGATGTCTATCTGACATTGCCTGAAGCACTGGGTTTAGACAGTGCACTAACTTCAAAAGAACAGATCAAGGCTGACTTGTGGTTGTGGCATCAGGAGGCATCTGTGCATATGGATGACACCATTACAATTTCCTTTCACCTACCATATGCAAATCAGGGTCTTCCTGGGCGCAGCATTCAACCTGGTGGAGGAAGGACATATCCAAACATTTGTTACATTAGTTTGCATTCATATACATTCTTGGCATAATTCAGCACTTGCCTAATCCTAGACAAGACTATAGGATATGTACTGCAGGATAATTTTAGAAATTCATATAATTTTGCATAATAATAATTTGGATAGAAGATGGGTGCCTGTCCTCCCCAAATAGGGCGTTGCTCTGAGTACATATGGCAGGTGAAACCAAGTGATCAGGAACATGAAGTGAGGTGCCTGAAAGACAAGTAATCCTAGAAAGGAAGCAGGCAACAACTGTTGCCTGGAAATGAGCTGGACTCTGAATGAACTGTATCCCAGCTGAATACACAGGGCACACAAGTGCTGTCTGCTTTCTTCTGCAACATTTGATGCCCATTACTGTTCAGCATGAAAGAAGAGGTTTCTTGATATATGCATAAGACATTAATCCAAACAATTATCAGCATAATTAGTTGATGCATCATTTAACTTTCGACCAAGAAAAGAAGTGGTATCAGCACCTGTGGTTCATTGACCATGTATTGAGAAGCACTGTAGTTTTCTCTCAAGAGGCCATATTGCATTTTTTCTTGGTTGCAGGAAAAGCAATTTTTCTGAAAGTAATTTAATACCATATAATTGTTTCTACTCACTGCTCACTCTTTATCTGTTTTGTTGTTAATTAGAAGATCACATTTTTAAAAATATATCATATCAATTCCAGTGACAGTTATGAACTTCACCCAGGGGGTGTCATTTCCCGTGTTGATCTCAAACGAGGCATGGACAGATAAGCTAATGCCATTTACTATGCTCCTGAGAGCAGAAAAAAAATTAATTTCTATTGGTGTTGCAAGCTCCTCTTTTAAGCGCCACAACATTCAGTTTGGGGATCCCAAATGAAATAGTTTAGGATATATGTCAAAAGAGGACAGTGAATATTTGCAGCAGAAGAGTTGCCATTCAGGTTGGCAGCACAGCACAAAACTGTCTCTGACATTGAACTGTTCTTTTTAAGATAGGACTCACACACTGTAAGCAACCAGACAGAATGTAGAGTGTTTCCACAGTCTCTCATGAATTTCTAATTGGTAACTAGTGATGGATTGTTACCTGCACATAATGAAGTTATTTTCTACAGGGTTATAGTGTGAACAGACATCTGGTAATGTGCATGTAGAAGTGAAAGAGAGTCATAAAAATTAGAGTGTGAGGTTATAGGATTCTCTGAGATCAACAAATTCCCGTTCTTTGAGATAGTTTTGTTTGAATTAAATTTTAAACAAATAACAAAAATCAGTCCATTGGAAACAAGCATTTTGGGACATGACTCTTTTTTACAATATGTGTAGGCAATGCAAATTGTTTTTAAAGGGAATGAATATTTTATTTGCATCCACTTTACGTCAGCTTTATACTGCCAGACCAGTATAAAGGGGCCTTTGGAAATCCTTGAAGAAATTTTCGAAGGTCCTAAGGGAAAATATACTATATTCACATTGGTTTCATAAGATATGTAGCCAAATTTAACAGGCATTATCTTTAATAATTTCTTTCCCAAGGTAAAATATAGGAAGTACAACAGAAACAAATATCAAATCAAAATAGATTTGGAATTAGAATGTCACCCAAGCAGTTAGTCAAGAAAGTTGTTGTAAACCTCTGTGTGAAAGTGTATTTGGTTTTCTAAATGGTCTTCTGAAACGAACAGGCAACTAAATGTGGAAGGTATGTGTCATATGTCTGGGGTGATGCAATAATAACATGTTCTAATGATCACAGAGCATGTACCTGAAGGCATTTTGTCTTAGTGTATGATTTCATTCTTGTATTTCTAGTGGATTGAGGTATATATGTCATTTCTTTCAGAAGGGCTTCATTAGAAAATGAAAATGTGTTACAACACATTTCTCCTTTCTCCTCCAATGAAAGTGAGAAGAAAAAAAGTTCACCTTCTGAAAAAACAATATAGCTACTGAATCACTCAAATATGGTTTATATGGTAAATTAAATTTTAAAAAATTGAATTATTTTTGACGTTTGTTGGATTTTTTAAAAAATTGAAAGACATCTTTGAAAAGCAACCATTTTCTTTTATTTCAGATTTTTCGTTACTGCAAAAGTTCAAGTGTATTAAAATGACACCCCTCCACACCCCATTAGAATGCTTCTCTTGCTTCTTCCCTGAAAAATCTGTAAACCATCAAACGCTTATGGCACAATAGCACCAATTCAGAGTTAGGAAGTACAGTATGGGAGATAACATAATTTGAGCTGCAAGATAAAACAAAGATCCTTTCCACAGATGAAAATAAAAAAAAATGCTTCTCTTTTTTGAGGTATCTGTCAGGCAAAAGATGTCAGATAAATTCCAATTTTGGTTATTATTTTGCACTTAGCTAACAGACTCTGGGGGGGTTTTAATGACTTATCTATCTTATTGACATATATTATTATAAAGAATTATTAAATAATTGCATTTATGCCCACCTGAGGTGACAGCATTTTATCAAAATACAAAGTGTTTATTATGTAAGATGTGAATTACTTGTTTTACAGTCCTTGAGGACAAAATATATAATGTACTCCAAGTACAGTTTACACATAAGATATGGTTAAAAAGATATGGTTAAAAGAAATGTAGAACCTAGGATACTGTAACAATTTGCATAGGTTACAAGTATGTCTTCTAGCATCTACATTTTTTAAGTATTTACATGTTTAAACCACTTCCTCCTATTCCCATAACCTCCCATCATTTTGTTGCTGTTACTGTGCAATGCTGAAAAAAACTCAACCCCAAACAACCTGCTTCTGAATTATGGAACTTAATTTTCAACTACAATCATGTCAGATCATGTCAGACAGTGCAGAGATAACTCTTTTTCTGTTCCATGATAGGCTATCTATACATACTATATATATGTATATAAATGTAAAGCATGTATCTAATATATTCTCCACAGTTTAGTGGACTTGTAATGATCTGATCTTGAAGTACCCAGCAACATAGGTGGTTATGTGAATAGGCTCTGAATGCACAGTATCATATATTTAAAGTACAGTAAATTGAAAAAACTTAGAAATCACCCCACCAATGCTAAGAATTCCAGTTCTAGCCCAGTTTAAAATAAAACAAAAAATCTCTTTGAAGATATGATTCTTAATCAGAAAATACTGAAATTAGATATATGAACATAAGATTAAAATAAACACCTCATCTTGTATATCCATATGCAACTAACATGACCTAACATGTTAGAAAATAATTAATGCGGTTTGGTAAGTAATTTTGTAAGAGCACAGATTTGGATTTTCAGATGCTCACTTTGTGCTTTACTTGGCTCAAACAACTCTACTTTAAAGTCTTGTGCCATGATGGAATGATAATTGGGCGTTGATGAAAAACATCAATCATCATTGTATTGTGATTTGAATTATATTCGTTCTAAAGTTGAGCAGTAAGATGTGAAATAAACCATATGGGTTTGGTGATTGCACTTTAAAAGCTCCTTCATTTCCAGTCTAACTGTGAATCATTCTTTAAATCAATAGAGCTTACTGAATCTCCAGGATTACCTGAAAGAGTTTTGAAGAGTTTGTCAGTGAGAAAAAAAATATTCTGACTACTTTCTATTACATATCTCTTTGTGTTCCATATCCTCCCTAATACTTCTGAAGCCTTACCATGGATGTTTTTGCACCATTCCTGCTGGGACAAGCCAGTCTGATTTTGAAGTTTTGTTTAGCCAAGTCATTCAGTGAAATCAGCAATTTAAATTATTCTTGTGCAAAGAAATTACAATTGCACGAAGTTTCATTGATCTCTTAGATTTACTTATGCCAGTTACTTTGGATCATTGGAAGGAAATTAATATTTGCCCATGGTTGAAAACAAGTATATAATTACATAAAAGAGATTAGATAAAGCCAAAATTGCTTTATGAAGCTATTTTGATTGTTACTTCCATAATAACCAGCCATTGACTACACAAGTGGTTCATTGATCACAAGGACAGAGCTGAGGATTGTCAGAGTTATTCTGATGACTCAGAAAGTCCAGAGCAAACATGAGTCTAACAAACGGTGGCTACAAATAATGTAATCAGTACTCATTGCAGCTCTCATGACAGTGTGTATCTTTGGAAAGGAATACAGATGATACTATAGTGGACTTAATCCCTGAAGATACATTTTGTCTGACTGACCCTTCTGCTTTTTCCATCCTCTGATGCTGAGACCACAAGGAACACAGACTAAAAAGTCCTAAAAATTTTGTTTTCTCTGCTTGATATGTGTAGGCATCAGAGAAAGAAACTTAAACTACTATGAAGTTTTTTCACTCCAGTGCACAGAAGCAGAACAGTGGCATTCTCTGTTACTGCTTTTTCACATCCAGCATGTTAAATCTTCTGAGGCTCTTAGTGGTAAATAGCAAGTGGTGAAAGTTTCTGACATTAGCGTGGGATTTCATAGGTCAAAAAGGTCATACATATAGACATATATGTAATGATTTTAAATACACATTTGTGCATGTCAGAAGACGTAAGAAGGTTCAGAGCTGAAGGAATTTGTTTCATGGAGGAGTTGAGTGTGAAGAGGAGGGATTATCACCTTAGGCTTTTGTTCTTTGATGTTCCTACAGCATAGAAACTAGGCTGATGTGTGAAAATGAGTCAGAAAGTTTACAACTAGGAAACTTGGTTGATCAAGAACAAATGCAAGAGAGCTCAATATTGTGGCATATGAGCTGGAGAAGTCTGTTGCAACTGATACAACTCAAATACATTTGAAGATATTGAGAGAGGAATGAACAGTAAGAGTCATACAAGGGGAATCTTCTGCTTTTAACTCTCTGTGGCAAAATGCATGGAATCTTCACTTTCCTTTTTCTTCCCCTTGTCATCCATCTTCCCTTCTCAGTAAAACATTTCTCTTTGACCTCCTCCTCTTTGATTACAGTGTCCTTTTTTTTCCACTCTGAAAGTATAATCAACGTGCCTGGGAATGCATGGTGCAGACTGTTGGCTGCAGCCCTTCACTTATTTTGGCTACAGAAACTACTGTTAATTGTTACATTCCTCTGCCTCTTTCCTCATGAACACAAACCACTTTGAAAATTATGAAATTAATTAATGTTGCCACAAGATTTCTGCCTAATTTTTCTTTATTAAAGGTTTAGACTTAATTTCAGCTTAGGCCAGAAGCTGGAGTTATCTGTCAGGGTCATGTAAGTCAGACCTTTCAGCTTGCAGCTTTTAGAATGCAAGAATTACCTGCTTTGAGGTAAAAAAAAAACCCACCCCAAACAACAACAACCAACCAAACAAAATCCTACAAGAAACCCAGGCAACAAACCATCAAAAGAACCCCCACATCCCACCCTTGTACAATGTTGTCAAGTTTTTGCTTTCCTGGACAAATAAATAAAAATTATGCTCAGCTTCTGGTTTGTATGTTACCTCAATTTTCTCCAACTGCCTCTGTCCTTGCCTGCATGCATGAAGCTGTGCACAGTGCCATGTTCTTGATCCTGTAGAAATTCATCAAATGTTGAATGTGCAGCAAAGTCCTGCGTAATGTCAACAGGAAGTCCCTAAAATCCTCAGAATAATTTAGGCTAACAGGCAGTTCTCAGTTGCTTCAGACCAGCTTTTCAGAAGACCTCAGTTCTTGCATAACTTTAACGAAAAATAAGATTTTGAACAGTGATGAGAAACAACAAACTGTGATTGACCAGACTTTCAAAGATACTAGCCAAGATCTAAACTTTTCATATAATAGCCATTTAATCTGAATCTAAACAGAGGCTGAGCTTGACTTGAGTATAAAACTCTAAGTATATGAGTATATGTCTCAAAGTTTCTAAGTATAAAAGAGTATATAACTCTAAGTTTCTTAAATATGTTGATCTCCAAGTTTTCTCTGAACTAGAGAAGGAAATTTTTTCATTAAGTCCTGACTTTAAATACTAGGCTTACTTCCATGTCTTGGCATGAACTTGAAATTTTAACTTGAAAATAATTTATTAGCTGTTCTCTAGAGGCATAACTGTATAGTTTCTATGCCTAGGCATGCTAAACTTTGGCAATTCTGGTTTTATTTATCTGGACTGGGTTTTATTGTATTCCTTTAGGTCATGTTATCCTGTTTGTATATTGCATGTAGTTTGTTTTTTCAACTCATATATTAAACTGGGCTAGCAGAGACATGCTGTTATTTCCTTTGTGTGAAAGAGGAATGTAGGGAGACCGAACCAAACTCACCCACTGTGGTTTGTTGCAGTGACATTACAGATCAAGGTAATGATCTCTGGAAGAGTTTGTTCTGTTTTAATCAATAATCATTATATCATTATTAAACTTGCTTTCAATGCTATAAATAGTAAGAAATTAGTCACTTTATATTACTCTGAAGCGTAATTTTAAAAGGATTTGAAGATAGAAATTCAGTCAAAAAAAATTGATTCTAAAAATACTGTTCAGGTTTTAAGGAGTTCTGCTCTTTTTGCAAAGTCTGAGCAGATGACATGTTTGTGTTTCCCAAAATATAGTAAACCAAACTAAGATATCCACAAACATTTCCCATATCCTCTTAGGCAATCTTAATTTTCTTAAAAAATAAAAAAAACCCACTCATAGTGAAAAGCTGAGACTGAAAAGACAAGAGGATGGGGGCGGGGGAGGGAAGAGAAAGAAGACTTTGTTTAAGAAACGCTTGTTTCTGTATATTCAGACCTGCATTAAGTGCTTGGCCTGTCTACCTATCTGTAAACACAGTCAAAACGCCCCAAGGTATTAAACTCAATGTGTCAGCAAATACTAGGAGTCAGGTGTTTAGAGCTCTGGATGTGTGGATGCTTGAGATTTTGCCAGGCACCACTGAACACTTTCATCAGCGCATGGTTCATAATGTGATAAAATATGCTGAATAAGAACAATGATGGAAACAACAAAATAAACAGGCTCTCTCTCAGCTTCAGTCTGATGTAATTCTTATTGCCCATTAGCAGCAAAGTGATCTCAATGTATAGTTCTTTTCAGTCTGAGTGGTTCGGTCTGCATAAGCTTTAGGCATGGATGTTACAGTTGGGTTTTGAGAATTTAATCAGAGGGTGGCCATAAGCAATTTTTGTACTTCCCTTTTAAGTATGTAAGGAAATCTTTCTAGCCAGTTGCAATCCTGCTCACAGTTCTTCATTATCTCCAGCTTCCTACTTCTCCAGTGTTCACTACCCCAGAACCTTTTGAGGTTATTGCTCTTGCCCTCCATACACATATTATTTGCAAGGGTTCTGAGAGCATCTTTCTCACCTTCCTCTCTGAGCTGTAGAGGCCAGCTGCCTACAATCAAATGACCGTGCCTGGGGCTGCTTTGAGCACCATGGATGGAATGAGGGAAGTTTGTGAGCAAGTGTCAAGAAAACTTCTAACAACTAATGTGTGAATGAAGTTATAGAGATGCTGAGTGTAAACCACTGTCATTCTAAAGGGATTTACATCCTCCCTGAGATAAAATCACTTTATCTTTTCCCTTTATCTTGTAGTCTTTCCTTGGTATCTCCTGTTAGCTGACATCATAAGAAGGAAATTAAAAAATACACCTATCTGAAAATTCTATAGGGTTTCCCAAGGATCGGGGTAAAGGCTACAGAACTGACAATGAAAATGGATATAACAGACATCTAAATAAAAGATAGAATGAAAGAGAGGCTCTTTGGGAAACAACATCAGTCAGACCACTTTCGTTAGACCATGGGAGGCCAAGTGAACTTTTCTGGATACAACATTGCAGGTTAGATGGAGTTAGAGTATGAATTAGTATGTACACTCTGCTGGAAAGGTTGGTTTTAAAACTTTTTTATATGTTGCACAGATTTTTTTGTGAAACAATTTTTCTGGTGGTGGAGAGCTTTTGTACATGGACCCTCTCTTGTTCATTTAAAAGCAAAATGTTGGTTCAGCATGTACTTTTGAAGAGTAGTTGACACAGACATATCCTCACCTGCCAATTATGCTGCAGCAGTGTTCCTGCTGGAAGAGGTGTGGAACTGGAAACCAAGAGCAGTAAAACCTTAAACCACAGAAAACAGAGTCACCCACGATCACTTCTCAAAGCCCTAACACATCTGAAGAATTGCAGTGGAAATAATTATAACCCAACACAGATAGTGTGGGGAGGCCTGTGTGCTGTCTTTGGGCAAAAATGTGTATCAGCTGGAGGCTGGAAGCAACTGTGAGTACCACAATAAGCAAGGGAAGAGCTAAGGATGTCATCTATCTAGACTTCTGTAAGGCCTTTGACATTATATCAATAATATCCTTCCCTCTGAATGGGAGAGATATGGATTTGATGGATGGGCTGTTTGGTGGGTAAGGAATTGGTTGAATGGTCATGACTCAATGTCTGGATGGAAATCAGTGATGAGTGGTGTCCCTGGGGGGGTCTCTACTGGGACCAGTACTGTTCAATTAATCTTCATCACTGGAGACCCTTAAAGATAGACTTCCTTTCACTTCCTGCTCAGGATGTTTTCTATCTAGATCTTCCCTAAGGTTGGATCAATTCCTAAATGTTGTGAAAGGTGTAAGTATTCTATGTGACGTGGTTACATCATGCTTAAGCATTTGGTAAGCATTTGGGGTTTTGGGGCACTTTTTTTTTTTTTTTTGGTGTGTGTAATTGTCCTTTGGCAATGATAAAACTAGCAGGAAAAATAAAATAAGAAAAATAATTAACACAGCCAGTGTGCCTGCAATTTTTCCTAATGCTTATTTTTAATGGCTTTTCTAAAGTCCAAAATAAAGTCTTAAGTAAAGCTGGGTTGACATGGAAAACTCAGTCTCTTCCCACTAGTGGGTGAAAAGTTTTGAGGACTTTAGTATTCAGAAATCAGAAACAGATGATAATGTAATACTTTTCTAATACAATGTTTACATTTGAAGTCATTCACAGAATAAGAGGAAACCATTCACACTGTCACATGTACTGCTTCTTCAACCCAACATTATTGTATTTATGTTTAGTATAGTTGGTATACTTGCAGTCCTAAATGATTTAGACATCCTGTACTTTCAAATGAAAGAGGACCATTATGTCCTTTAGTCTTGGCTTCTGTATAACACAGAACAGAAACTTTCATCATGTAATTTACTTCATATAGCATATCATATTTTGTTGATGACCACCATTTTAGAGAATCATTGAAACCAGATTTTAAGGCTTTATATGCTAGAGAGGATACCCACCCCATACTGTACTGTATTCTAATAGTGATCTATCAACCTAATTTTTAAATATGTGCAGTAATGTGTAAGGCTTTACAGCTACAACACTTACTCTTAATGTGTCATTGCTTTGTATAATCAATACAAGCCAGGCTAACATCTTCCTCAAATGTAGACCCTAAGTTCCTAAGGCAATGAACAGCACTAGAATTAAAGTACATCTCTCACCTGGATGCACGTTCCATGTCATCACTAGTACATAATCCCATGTGCCTCTTGTTATTTTATCCCTATTCTATAGTCTTTAAGGAGAAATATGTTCATCCACTTAAATATCTTAAAAATAAGAATGATGAGTCATGCCTAAATAAACCAACAGATGCTCAAGTATACCTTGGGGTGAATACATCAGTCAGAATATTCATTATCACATAATATGCAACCGCAATATCTTCATCTGTTCCTGTGGTGTATTCCCAGGAAACCTAGGCAACATATTTCATTCCACCAGGAGATGCTTGGGTTCAAAGCACATTCATCAAATCTTCACATTCCTTTTTTGAAGAGATGAAACATACATAAACATTTCTAAAATAAGCAAAACCAAACAGCATGGGCAGTGTATGAAATATCTTTTAGGACAATTTTACAATAATTTTCTCTACTACCACAAAGAGGTTATTAATATGGCAAATTCAGGTGATGATTTTTGAAAAATAACCTATGAAAAAATGTGAAGATTTTCAGAATGAGTGCATATTCAGAATATTTGAGATAATAATCCTTACTGTGAAATTCAAGCACAGTGTCGCATTGGGGTCCTGAATAAACTTCATGGTTTTGCCTACCTTTCCCTCATTGCAGTTCCCTTTCTATCTCTGAATCTCGAGACTGAAATATTTGTTTATATAGTTCTTTATATAATTTCTGGGTGGTCAAGCACTGTAACAGTCTTCCCAGGGAAATGGTCCCCAAGACTGTCAGCGTTCAAGAAGCTTTTAGACAATGCTTTTAAATACATGGTTTAACTTTCAGGTCACCCTGTGTGGAGCCAGGAGTTGGGTTCCATGATCCTCCTATGTCCCTTACAGTTCAGGATGTTCTGTGAGTCTATGAATCCATGAAAGTCACACCAAATAGAAGCAGCCCACGGACTTATTATCTCCTTGGCATGTGTCCAAGATCTCACATATACAGTGTGGAAAGAACTTCAGCTTTACATTTCCAGGAGAGGGGTGCTTTGAGGACATATTATGCAAGGGCTGGATAGTGCCTCTACCATGCTATTTGCAGCAGGCATTTAGTTTCTGAAGACTAGACTCGAAATAGGGGTCCCTGTCCATTTTTTCCTATTTCTTCCTTATGCTTTCCTTGGAAAATTCAAATGTATCACTTAATCAGGCTGGGTTGCTATCTTAACAGGCCTGGATTTCTCTTAGTAGGTTTTTAGAAATATGTCTGTTGACTTTTTGGGTAGCTTAGGTAATTACTTTAGTTGAACTAGGTCAGTTTGCCATCCCTCATCACACACACTCCTCCAGAGCAGTGAGCTACTGTTTCAGGATGGCCTTAATTTAAACATCTAATTTATGTCAGTTGGATTCCAACAGAAATTTTATTGTTGTAATAAATATTGTTTGGTGAGCTTCTATGATGGGGCTACAGCAGCAGTGGATAGGGGCAGTGCAACTGACATTGTCTATCTGGACTTACAAAAAGCATTTGACACTGTTCCACGTGACATCCTTGTCTCCAAATTGAAGAGACATGGATTTGAGAGATGGACCACTTGGTGGATAAAGAACTGGCTGAATGGCCACATGCAAAGAGTTGTGGTAAACAGCTCATTGTCCACGTGGAGACCAGTGGTGAGTGTTGTCCCTCACGGGTTGGTATTGGGGCTGACACTGCTGAACACCTTTGTCAGCGACATGGACAGTGGGGGTAGTGCACCCTCAGCAAGTTCACTGATGACACCAGGCTGGGTGGAGCAGTCAGCATGCTGGAGGGCAGGGATGCCATCCAGAGGGACCTTGACAGGCTTGAGAGGTGGGCTGATGCAAGACTCATGAAGTTCAGCAAAGCGAAGTACAAGGTCCTGCACCTGGATTGTGGCAATCCCAGACACACCTGCAGGGCTGTGTGAGAGGAGCCCTGAGGAAAAGGACTTGGGAATGATGGTTGATGAAAAACTCGACATGAGCCAGAAGTGCGTGCTAGCAGCCCAGCAAGCCAACCAAATCCTGGGCTGCATCAAAAGGAGCATGGCCAGCAGGGGTGATTCTTGCCCTCTATTCTGCTCTCCTAACACCCCACCTGTAGTACTGCATCCAGCTCTGGGGCCCCCAACATCAGAAGAACATGGAACTGTGGGACTAAGTCCAGAGCAGGGCCACAAAGTTGATAAGAGAACTGGAGCACCTCCCCTATGAAGACAGGCTGAGAAAGTCAGGGCTATTCAGCCTGGAGAAGAGAAGGTTGTGTGAAGACCTCATAGCAACCTTCCAGTGTCTGAATGGGGCCTACAGGGAGGCCAGACAGGGACTCGTCATCAGGAATTCTAATGATAGGACAAGGAGTAATGGGTTCAAACTGAAACAAGGGAAATTTAGGTTAGACATACAGAAGAAATTCTTTACTCTGAGGGTGAGGAAGTGCTGCAACAGCTGCCCAGAGAAGTTGCAGATGTCCTGTCCCTGTGATTGTCCCAAGATCGCGTTGGATATGGCCTTGAGCAGCCTGGTCTAGTGGGAGGTGTCTCTGCCCACCCCTCTGCAGGGGTGCATGGAACTAGATGATCTTGAAGGCCCACTGACATTCTATGATTCTGTGATTCTATTTACAATTAGGCTCTTGTATGTTCTTGGTGCCAAATTCTGCTTTCATACTTATCACTGATATCTGTGAAGTTATGCCAGATTTATACAAATATGATTGAGAATCTGAAGTTATACATCACTCTATACTATGAGTGTTGATACCCATTTGGATTCAGGTTATAAATAGCCAGAGTGTCTTCCACATTTAAATCTTGGAGTTAACTCTGAAGATAGATAGAAGCTTCTGCAAAATGCTTGCTGAGGTAATGATTTTAGAATTATTTCAGGCAGAATAAGGAGTCAACTGGATCTAAACTCTGGTTACCACAAAAGCATTTAGTTGAGTGAGATCAACAGTAGGTTTTGCAGGGATCAACTTTTGCTGTAGAGGTCATGCTGCACTTTTTTGGTTATCAAGAACATGATAATATTTTTCATGGCAAGCTTCATAGGTGCTAAAGAGTTTGTGGGAGGAGAAATAATGAGGAGAGAGAGAAAGTTATGATTACAGAAAATTATGTATAATTTAAGTGAGTGTCCTTCGGCCAAAGGCATTTTTCAGTATCCAAATGCAAGATAGTGTAGCTGGAAACCAAGAGTAAAGGTGAACATAAGAGGACAGAAAACTCTGTCTTGGAAAGCAATGAAGCACATAAGATTTGAGCATTCAGAGGAAATAATGTCTTTTTGTATGAGTTAATTATGAATGAAAGACTATGGCAAAAAGAATCCATCTGAATCTTAGTTATTTAAGAGATAACCAAGACACAAGATGGAAGAAGACAAGCAATATTACTTCTATAAATAGCATGTTATACTAGATTAGCACATCAGCACTGTCATCTGTACTTGAAAAGGATGCAGATATATGAAAAATTTCAAAGAATCCTGAAGATGAACTTGAGAGTGTAAAGCTTATCATGTAAGTTAAAAGGAGTTCAGTTTCTGTGAATTTCTTTCTTCATAGAAGACAGCCCCTGTGTTCAGATGATACTGAGGAAAGCTTTTATACTGAATGGGAAGAAAAATGTTAAAAGGCCTAGTGAATGTATCTCAAATCAGGCAAATTGAATTATAAAGGAAGATGCTTTCATAACAGCAGTTAAATGCATAAATACCTGCAGAAAGGCAGCATATGCAGGATCACTTGGAATTGTCAGAACCAGATTGCAGTTCTTTCTTAAGAAAAAGAAGTCAAACTCCTGGAAGAAAATCTATGAGTGAGGAAATCAGAAACAGCAGATGAGTAACGTGGTCACAATTGTTTTCTTGGCTTTGACATTTAATTCTGCATTTTGGGGAAGTCTTCTCTACTTTCCATTCCTCTAGGAAAAAGAGAACATTCTTTATTATCTATTTGAATACGATACATTTTGCATTGGCCTCAGAAAACACACAGCAATGGCTATGAGCAAACGCAACATGCCTGAGAGTTTCAGGCAGTTATGTGCAAGAGGAAATTAATCACTTTTAATTTCCCTTTACAAGTGACAGATGTGTTTTTGAATTTCTTTGTTTGGCTAGATCTTAGTTTGAAGCTGCAGTGAATAGACAGTCCATACTGTAAATGGACAGTTCAAGATAGGTCAGGTTAAGATTCAAAGAAGGTACAAAGAATCTTAATTGTATGGCCAGGGTTGGTATTCATCCATATGCCAGAGCTCACACTGGTTGTCAGGGCTCAGACCAAAAATACATTCTCTTTTCTGCAGACCAGACTAGGCTACAGGTTTTTGTTGTTGTTGTTGTTTCATTAGTTTGTGTTTGTCAGTGTGGAGGAGAGGTTGTTTATTTACTAATGGTTTTCCTTGGCATGGGCCATGATTCATTTCTTTCAGATCTTTGGAACATCTCTTATTAACGAGCTCCTTGCTGCTCAAGAAGCCTCATTCTGTGGTGGAACCTGGGTCTTTCCTATTCACTGCTGAGACAGTTGTTGTTTCAGCCCTTAAAAGCTGAAATGTTTTTGTTTGACTCAATTTGTTGGCCTTAGCATGAGCTACTTAGGCAGAATGGGTTGTGAATGGGAGGATGCAAATACAGGAGATTGGAAAACGTCATCTAAAGGTCTTAACTGCTCTTAAAACTTACAGACTAGGAAAGCCATTAGCAGTTATATGTATAGTTTCCCTTAGAAAGTCCTCTCTTTTCTGTATTTCTGTCATACCTCAATCGTTTTGGTAAAAGAAAAGAAAAATATAATACACTGCATGTAAAAGCTCTGAAAATACAAGGAATATAAAGAATTTCAAATAATTTGTTTCACTTATTCTTTAGGACACAGACTAAATGTGTCTGAAACTTAATAGTCATCCTACTTTCACATTATGTTGTCTCATACAACTCCTGCATTATTAATATTTGTACTATGCAACAATAAAATAGCATATTTATACAATATTTCTCTCATTGGTTACTTAGTTTTATAGTTTCCTAGTTATATTAAATTTAGCTGACAAATATGTTTTGCTAAATTTGTTACTATAATTTCTCCTACAGCATGAAAAGACAATAACACATCTTAAAAGAATGATCAAACATATTCAAAAGAAGAGACACTTTAACAAGAAGCTCACTGCCTCTTTAGGGGTCTAAACCACTTCCTGCTCCAAGGCCAAAAGAACAGGATTCATGCCTCCTACTGACAGGAGTTTTTGTGGCGGGGTGTGTTTCCTCGTATTTATTGAACACTTTCCCCAGTACCATGCATTTTGTGTAAATAAGATTGGACAATGTGGAAAAAAAGAGAAATGTCTTGGTGCAGTTTCAGATCATTTAAATAATAATAAAAAAATTGTAGGGCCTCTATAGAAAGGATTATGTAGTTCTTACCTCTATGACACAGAAAACACTGGTTAAAAATGTATGAACTGAATGTGTCTCTCCAAGCAAGATATTGAATTGTCCACTCAATAAATATTAAAATAAAATTAGTTTAATTTATTTTTATTCCTGCAAAGGTGGAAATATCTATATTTCATAGAGACAATATTCATATATTTTCAAAAACACATATAAATGTAACTCATGGCAGTAATATATTTTCCCATTGGGTTTATAACTTCTTTCAGTGCTGTAGGTGTCTCTTTTAAAGAAGCAGATGTGCTGCAACTGCTCATAGCCATAAAAGATCCTAGTTAAATGTGCTTCCATGAGTGATTATTTTATTCTAAACAATTTTTTTTAACAAAAACTTACCAAAAAGTGAACAAAAAGCCAAATATTTTTTTTCTTTCATATAAATTTAGAGCTAGGTAGAAGAAATACTTTTTTTTTTAAAGTTGAAATAGCTGCATAATCAGAGCAGAAACATTTTTTGGGTTTTGTTTTGCTTTTTCAATCTTGATGTTTTCTGAAATGGCCGAGTCATTAAAACCCTTCATGTGAGAGATTGCAGAGTATGTAGCAGCCTTGATGAGACTTATAGCATTAGTCTGTAACACCCAGATATATTATTTTGAACACACTTCAGTATTTTCAATTCTCTCCACAGCAGCAAGAAATAGAAGATATCAGCATGGGAGACTTTGTGTAGCATGAAATACTGGTAATATATTGATGAGTCCAAACATTCAATTTGCTATAGCCAGGGTGAATCTAATTTAGCGGACTACGTTCAATTTATGCATTGTTACATTGTTCCTTCCCTGACAGATAATAAAGCTGTCTTTATTTGTTTTTTAAGAAATACTTCAGATCCATAAAAACATAACACTTTCTTCTGTTCTTTATTTGCATTGAGATCCCTTTACACTTCCTTGGCTATAAATGTCATTTACAGCCCACACTGCCAAAATGCTTTAATGGAATTTTGGAGGTAAGTGAGGATAAGGCCCATTTTGCTAAACACAGAGATAGAATGTAAAATGATGGTGAACCATGTGACCACATTTCTCCACTCACTGACAGGTACAGTCTAAGTGAGCCTGTAGAGAATCAAAACTGGTGGAATTTACAAGCTAGGAAAAAAGAAGAATGTATAAGGAGATGGAAATGAAAGCAAATTTACATCTTCCCTACCCCTCATGCTAGTTATTTTTCTTCGTACCACCTTCTTTTCCAAATCCTTAGTGTGCAACTACACCATCATATGCTAAGATTTACACATTTTTATTCTGATACCCATTTTCCCCCTCTTATATATTTATCTTTCAGTGGAGACCAAACTTTTAAAGCTTTCTTTCTTTCCTTCCTTCCCCCTCTTCTAAACACTGACAACGGCAGTATCAGAGGACACGTCTTCCCTGACTTCCTTACCTCAATGCCATTAAGGGATGACTTAATCTCCTAGCAGAGATGGGACCATATGAGGCTCTTACTCTATTCAGGAAGAGTTAATGGTTCCCTGCAGGAATATATAACTCTTCTTTACTTATATTAGGAATAGTTTGATTCTAGTAATACCCTGGCACTGCAGCTTTGGAAAAGACAGTCATCATTGTCTTTCTGCTTCTTGTTTAGTGAGTGGGATTGTGCAAAAATGGAGTGTGAAAGGGGATTTGAAATGCACTTTTTAACTTATATGTTACAGATTCTGCGAAATCACAGAGGACTCTTCTGAATTAGCTTTCTTATTGAAATCTGCGGTTTATTATACTGAGAAGGGACTTTAAAGAGCAAATAAAAAAGTCTGGGTGTAATGACTTAGTGTTTACAGAATATAACTGCTACAAGACTGATTGCTTGATATATTACTTCTTTCATTGTGAGCCGCAAAACAGGTAGAGGCATGGCAGACTAATTTGGTTTATATATTCAGCTGTAAGGCTAGACACTGCATCATTCTTTTCATAAAGCAAGGACTGGAGGCATGTGGAGCCTGTAGCCATGACGACAATAAAACAGCTCTGAGCCCGAGCTGTAAGAAACTCGGCCTTGTCTGCAACCCTTCCTGCCCATGACTCAACTGTACATGCTCTCTGGAGAGGGGGCTGGGTGCTCATGAATGATCTATTGAGCAGAGGTACAGTACTGAAAAGCGTGTCTACAACGAGCCTTTTAGCCAAATTTCCCACCATTAGACTAACATCAGCTAGTGGTGACTTCAGCTCGAGCATGCAGAAAGTCTTGGCAGCTGCTCTACTTCACCATATGGATTTATTGCTGTATAGTAAACATTGGTCATAAAAAGACAAACATCTTGTCTACATTAGAATTCCCATTGTTGCCAGCACTGACGGAGCTGCAGGAAGAGTGGTGAACACCTAGGACTCCAGCTGGAATCCATATAGATTGCAAATACCCAAAAGTCCCTGAAGATCAGACACAAAGTGCCTAAGCTGACATTTTATTGGCACGAACAGGCAATATGAAAGCAATATAGGAACTTCTGATATGTTACATGTTAAAAATGGATTATCTGCACACCTCACATGAAATAAGAACTAGTGATAAAAGAAAATCTCAATTTCAGACAGATCTGTTTTCAGACTGTATCTCTTCGTTGCTGATGGTATGTAATGCATCTTGTTGCAGTCCGTAAAGGCCTAGATAATCACATGGTGATAACATGACCTGCTCCTTTCAGATGCTGCTTAGCATCAAAAGATAGCTGGAAATACATGAAGTAGTATGGGAATGACAAGAGGCAGTACCCAAGTGAATGGGGAGAAACTCAGGGGGACTAATACAACAATTTAAACCATCATATTTTATTTCAAATTATAATTTCTACAAATCCTATGTGAAATCACTGCAGTGCTTTCTGCATTCCTTCTTCCACAAGGATGAAAATCACCTTGGTATTTTATACATCTGGTTTTCTATCTCTTTTGAATCACAAGAGATCTTAAAGTTCACATCATTATGTTTGCACTGTGCAAAGTGGTCTTGCTAGTAAGTATGATTACACCAGGACCTGTTTTCAAGAGGGTCTCAAGGCTATAAAAATCAAATGAGTGAGATTTATTATATTCCTGAGGACAACCGAAGATTGATTTAGCAATGGAAGTAGTTAATGAGACCTGTGATCACCTTCGTCTGAACTGGTGTCTGTAATGGCTGGGAAGAATACTGAAGAGGAAGAACAGTGATGATAGACTCTCATTGCAGCGTTTTAACTCTGAGTCTGTTAATTAGTTTCATTTTCATCTGATTTTGCAGTAATGATGCTTTCTGATTTTAGATATGATAAATTACAACACTTTAATCTTGATTTTGCCAGTGCTGGAGTCATCACTGGATAATGATATACAGCAAGAAACAATTTTGACTAACTGTAGATGTCAGTGGCCCATCCTTTGTGTTTGCCTCAGCAGATGATAAGGTCCCAGCAGATCGTAAAAGTTAGGCCTGATTTTTAGTAAGAATTCTTGTGCTCTCATGAAGATAAGACATTCACTCACATGTCATATCTAATAACATATCACAGTTACTTTGAGAAACTTTTACAATCAACTCCCAGAAAGTCAATTGTTGCAAGTTTTGCAATCTTCTGGTGAGTGATTGTAAGATAAAATTTGTGCCACAATCAGTGGCAGCAGACCAGGCTTAGGATCTGAGTTTTTTCTGTACAGTTCAGATCTCAGTAATTTTCTGTACATTGTTTTTCTACTTGTTAGTTGTTTCTCCATCTTTTTCACTCACATTCACTCATGCTGTTGAGAAAAATCTCACAAACCAAAAAATACTCTACTATTAAGTTTGTGAGAGCAGAAGAGTTAAGTGGTTTTCATTGTATTAAGGTAATTACCTTCATTATTAATTATGAAAGGCATAGTTATAATTTTGGAATGTGAGGATTTCTGTGGAAAAACAAATAAAAGCAGAAGTTGGAAGAAAACCTCAATGCATAACACGACTTGGAACAATGCACCAAAGTCGAAAAACAAATTTGTCATTGCTGCAGTCATTTTACTGTTGCTACTTGGCTATACCATTTTGATTGGGCATCAAACACTATCTGGTGTTTAATGGACCTTTCAGTTCATATGAAATAAATGTATTACTTTTATAATTGAAACAAAGTGAAAATTACATTTGACTTGTGTATCACTAGTAATTTTGGAAGAATTGCAGTCTTTCAACTATAAACATAAAAATATAAAATACCCCCATTTTACTTACTTGACAAAAAATGGTTTTCTTTTAATTTACCAAAAGAATCTACCTATGCAAGCTAGTGTCAGCAATTCCAATCACATAGGTTTAATCCTTCACAAAAATAAGAAAAAACCCCAAATCCAACCACTGCATAAGGCGTTTAATTTCTTATATAATAATGTTTCTGAAGGGCAATTTTTCTTCAGGACAGAAATAGATTAAATGTACTGGATATATTGAGTTTGAAGTATTTTAACTGGGCCTCTTTTATAGCTTGTTTTTATAGCCTTGAAAAGCTGCAGCTTGGAGAAGTCTGAGATTTTTGCCTTACTACCTTCAACACCAAACTAACATGTACCAACCACTTCAGATGTCTGGCATCACAGGTGGCAGTTTAAGAAATGATCATCCAAAAATGTCATCCAGGTGTCTAACAGCAGCTAAAGGGAAGCCCTGACTATAACTTTGAATTCTCTTTCTGAGTGTTGCATGCACTGCTTGTGTATCCCCAGGTTCAGGCGGAGCATCTGACACGACACCTTCTCATTGCTTTCTTCAATATTATATTCTAGCAATGCATCCAGGATTCTGCTGGCCACTGTGCACCCCCACAGTCCTGTTCCAAGGCCCCTTGCACCCCACATGTGGCACTGGAGAACTGGAGAGAAACTACATTGCTGTGCTGGCAATGTCTCACTTGTCCCTTCCAGGGAGGGTCAGAATGCAAGCCTGAAAATTGGGAAGGTTCACATTTACTGTGCATTTCTGTATAGAAGGGCTATACATCAGCATCTGGGTTAAGGCAGAGGAATAAGCAGGGAAAAACCTACTTTTAGCACACTTATAAGAACAAGTCTATTAAATAAGTGAGCTGTGTCTGAGGCAGAATTGAGGATAAAAAACGTGTTAAAAATTACTGTCTTTAGAGTCATAGACAAATTAAAATGGTTTGGTTTGCTGAAGGAATAATAGTATTAAACATGTAGCAGTCTTTATATACAGTCTATCAATGGAAGACATATAGTAAAATTCAAAGTGCTAATAAAGCACCAGTGGAACAATATGTTGTTTCTGCTCATTCACTGGTACTATCGTTTAATTAAATTTAGATTAGCATGCTAGCAAATACAGGAAAAATTATTCATGAGTTTATCTTGTTCTTTAAAGTAAGACATAATTTTAAATATACATTAATACAGATTTTATGGAGGTCTTTACAAAATTTTATAAGAAGAAATTACTTTGTATTAAATCAATGTTTTCAACATTTTTATTACATGGCTTATGAAAGAATTTTTCAATACACATGGGGGTGTGTGTGTGTGCACATTTGCATGTGTGTGCATGTATTTGTTACAAGTTGATATTGTTACAATATGGAAAAATATTTTGGTACTATTCACAGTCTTCTAAAATAAAGGATAATACAAAGAAACATAAGTGATAAAATAGCTAAACTAGTATTCATTTTGTAGATTGCAAGTTATTTTAAACGTGAATTGCACAACATGAGTATGTCATAGTTTATGTACTTTACCAAAAATACTGAATTTCAAATGGATCTCTTTTTTTTTGGCAGAAGAAAAGACAAGAATATTTCTCTACAGTGTTGTCCTTCAGGGACTTTAGAATGGTTTGTAAGCATTAATTGAGCTTCAGAACAGTACTCTGATCTAATTTTTTTTGTGGGTTAAATGAGGATCGGAGTCACTAAGTGATTTGTCAAAGTCACAGGAAGCCTTGACTTTCAATTGTTGTGCTGGCAAAAAAAAATATTTTTACTACAGGATAACTAAAGGCAGGAGAAGCAGAGCACACACCTGTAGGCTTCAAGTGCAAAACTGGACCCAAGCAAAGCAGAGTATATATAAACTTCCTGAGGTAACTGGCAGTGAAAACTATAACAGCTTTATTTATGCTAAGATTTTTAAAAAGAATCAAGTACCATGGACACTTTAGTAATAGTCCTATCTTCCTTCTAACTTAACACAAAGTCACGGAGGACTTATTTTCAAATAAACCAAGTAGAAGAAGGAGAAAAATTTATCAGCATCACCAGAATGCCTTGCTTTCAGGGTTATATGAAAAAGTATCCATTTTCATATAACCCTGCAGAAATTAATGATCTTACATACAAATACAGTTCTTTTTACTGGTCCATGACTGTCAAGAATAGTACAGGAGAATAATAAAATATGCACTGATCTTTGCAAAGTGCCAACCTAAATTATTATGTCGTTATTGTGCATTTAACAGTGGAGCTCCCACGTGCTGTTGCTTAGAATGAGCACTTTGGTTTTGACCAGATATGGATAGTTTTTATGAATTCTTTCTTTCAAAGTTCTGGTCATAATGCAGCACAGGATCTTGTAATTAATGGACACATGCACCACAAATATGCTACACAAGTAATATTTACTTGTGAATATTTATTCAGTAACTTTCAAATGGCTCTGCAGTTTATTAATTGCCTTCATGTCCCCTTAAAGACTTTATGTAACTAACCATCCTTTTAGCTTCTTTTTATTACTCTGCTGTGTTCCTATTTTTATTGTTGTTGTAAAGTACTGTGGCTTTCTACATTGACTTTATCTTATTCACATTCTTATTTAGTCATGATCTGGTTGTGGAGGGATGGGTGAAAAAGTGATGAGAGTTTGGTTTATCCTTAGCCTTTATTATTGAAGAGCCACAAGGAAATAAAGCTTTGATGTACTTAGAAAGCTAATCCTGGTGATTATGTGGAGATATGTGCAGTGGGAGCTAGAGGGATATACTTCTTTAATCTCTTGGTGTTGACTACTTAATCCAGTAAAGATTCTTGGCAAGAAGACTTAAGAAAGAACAAGTTAATTAAACTGTTCACAGGTATTGTTTTCAGGAAAGCAGATTTGGTGGCTTTCTAATGAGGTATCTGAGTTTTTTGTTTTTGTAAAAGGGCACTTAAATAATATAATTGAATCAGTGTATTATGAAACAGTTTCATGTTTGCAAACTGTTAAACACATGCAGCTTCACATTGCAGAAATTGGACTTTGATATGTGTAGATATGACTAGGGTGGTTATAGAAGTGCAGAAATTTCATTTTGTTTTGTTTAGCTTTAGCCCCAATTTTTTCTTTTTAATACAAACTGAGTATGATGAGCTATAAAAACAGCATACAACTGACTTCAGATTTGTCCAAGTAATCAAAACTGAAACCTCAATGCTGATCACTGACATCATATCTGCATACTTGCATAGACAACTCTTCAGTTAGTAAAGGAGATAAAATTATGCCATGCATATCTTAGGAAAGAATATAATTCTGATTGTCTGTGTTTGATTTTTTTCAGACAGATTGGTCCTAAGGTTAGCACATGCTAACCAGCTATAAACACCAGCTATAACTATTTGCATGCTTTGATATCTGGGACTGAAATCCCTCTGTGTGTGTGTGCGCCTACACACACATGCACTTGAGATCCTGAGGTGCCCACTTAAAGCAGACAAGTTTAGCACCACGTTCTCCCTGGTATAACACAGGCTTTTAGATATCTATTACCAGTGTGGCTTTTCTTCACAGTAACCCTTGTATATAAGAATAAATAATGTGATTGAACTTTTTGATATTACAAACCTTCCTTTATTACAAGATGATTACACTTAGTTTGAACAAAAAGAATATAAGAAAAAAGGCTTCTGCTTCTCAGTGACTTTTTAACAGTATTCAGTGTTTTATTAAAGATGCAGCAAATATAAAAACACATTTCTCACAATTTGAATTTATTCAGCTTAATTAGAAGTGGCAGCTGTTATGAGTATATATGCTCTTTATCAACAGGGGAGAATGAAGAATGTATCTGTTAATGGGATAGCAGTGAAGTTATTTTCTTTCTCAAACCCAGAATTACTATATAGTTTTGCTTTTGATAATTTACAGTGATGACATGGTGATTTAATGAATACTACACTGTATATTTTAAAATGACAAACATGTTGGATGAAGTTCCTGTACACACACAGAACTGGATGAAGTGAACAAACATTATTTGTAGACCAGAAGTAGGATCAGGCTTGCAGATACCATGCTTCATTTTTTGGTTTGGTTGGGGTTTTTTCTAGGAATGTCCAACATTAAGACTATGTAAATTATGCCTGAACGATTATCTACTGACATATTTTTAATCCATCTAATAAGATATTTTGCTCTTTAGTCTTCCAAAATTAATTTAATTCTTTTAAAGAGGTTATAAATTACACTGAAAAAGACGTTACAGAGTCTTGCACACAGCTATGTCAAACTGCTGACTATCATCTTCCCCAGCATTTATGAGAGCTAGGAGCACATGCCTTTTTGATAGTAGTGGATCCCGGGCTTCTGTGTTGTTAAGGTGTTTATGAAAATGAACTGTTTACGGCCAGTCCAACTTTAACAGTCCTAAGTGTTCCAGAAGCTCTAGTAGTCAAAGAATATATACTTATAGCAAAAACATGAAAGATGATAGATTTACAAAACATAATGTGAATATGTTAGTATAAAATTAGAATGATATTTAGCAATTTCAAAGAGTTATATTAACCATAAAAGACATTCACATACAATTAAATAGTGTCCCCAAACTGAATCCAGTTATATTCCTATTTAAACTTAAATCTAGGAACACCTTTGGTGAATATGAAAGAAAACCTCTGTTTTGCTTCCTTTCTTGTTGCTATCAAGTCTTGTGTTTGAGGAATGCAAGGAGCAATTAACTGATGGAACTCATTGTCACAGATTTTCATTTATGAGTTGCTCATAAAAATGTGTTCAAGAAGGAGTTAGACGAACATTCAGGATGGATTTTCAAGCTTACCAAGAAGGATGATCCAGATATTGCCTGTAGTTCAGTCAGTCTCAAAACTACTCACTGCCAGACGCTGACCGGATGGCATCATACTGTAGGCAGAGGAGGAATCAGCCTCTTTGTGTGCTGATTTCGCTATCTGCTACTGGAGACAAGATGTGCACCTAGGCTGATATTAAATGTTTAGTACAAACTAACCACCTAAACTTTTCCTTAGCAGGGAGAGACTTGAGAGAGAAAAAGAACCTCCTGAAGCTATTTAACTCCTCTCATTTTAACATACACAAATATGAGATTAAATGGCTTCTGGAGGTGCCCATTCCTCTACTAACTCTTAAAGACTGAATAACGCATACTAAGACTGCAGCCTGATCTAATTTATTTTCCATAGTTCATCTATTCAACTTGGAACTTAAATTCCATGGAGCAAAAACATAGCAAGTTTCTCATGGTAATTAGATGTTTATATAATAAAAATATGAATGAAGACTGTTTTAGGGAGCTTGTGAATTATCAAGGTGCAGGATAGCCTCTCATAATGACAACAAGGAGGCCTCTATTACAAAGAAACTCCTTCCAAGTAAATTAAGCTCTATATCCTGTTACAGATTTTCTTGCCTGTTGCAGTGAAATGCTTGGCAGTTTTGGCTATCACGTTCCTGGCTGCCTGCTGCACTCTGCCTCAGCCTCTCCCCTGTCATTTGACACTGACGTGAAAGAGGGGTCTGTAGGGAGAGCTTAGCTCCTCCTGTCTCCTCCTTCCTTCATAGAGCAAATTCTGCGCAGGAGTTTTGCAGACAGAATTTTGTTTGTTTGTTTTGTCAAAGATTAAAACAAGAAACTGAGAAAAGTTGAAACAATAGGTATCAATCTAAAACTATTTTTTCCCTCACTTAAGTCCAAGCAATAGACTTTCTCATTTGTTTTTGTTTATTTACCTTTCAAAAATTCAATTTCATCCCATAACCTTATACAGAAATGAAGGTTCTAAATGCAATATATTTTCTTCCTCAAAGTAGAGATTGCTTTGGCTTGTTACACTTTGGGCTCATACCTTGAAATCATGGTCTGGTATCAATATTTTCAAAAGCTCATTTTTAACAACTCAGGTTTTATTTTCTTCCATGTGGCTAATATTCCCTATGTGACTTTTGTGTGTCACTTAAGATCCAATCTTTTGGCTTTGAAATTAAGGGTGACACCTTCTGCAATTCTTTTGTTTTCATTTTCTTCAGTGCACTATGTGCAGAGGTTCACTTGTGCATCTTCATCCCTTCTTAGTCACACATCTTCCAGACAGAAAAGATCATTAATCTTGTCTAGGCTGGAAAGAAGCAAGTGAGAGATTGTGACTGTTATGTCACTTCAAATGTTGGTAGATGCTCAGATAGAACTGTTATGTTTAGGCCATGGGAGTATATAAAGAGCACTTTAGTACCAGAGTAAAGGAAGGGAGTTTTCTTATTTCTGTCTTTGTATTTCAAGCAGGTATCTTTTTGAAAGTTACATTCAAAACCAATATTATTAAGCTATTAAAAGGTCATAATTTTTGACTGCTGATGTTCCTTCACTGAAAGGTCGGGTTATCTTCATCAGAAGAATGACATAGTAATGAAATGAAATTAAGAAATTGAGAATGTTTCCAAAGAACTTTGCTATAAGAGTCAGCTTTATCTGAGTGGGAAGGACAGTGCACACTTTTAATGTGTCTTGCTAACATGATTCAAGGTAACCTCTTCCTCTGGTTTATACCAGTCCTGCACCTTTCAATCCAGTGGAAGTTACTCCACTTGAACAGGATTGTGTTCTAACTCCTGCTTAATGAAGAAAGAGCTTACTAATTTTCTTTGAGAATAAAAATATACTTTGAGAAGGTGCTCAAAACTCAACTTCAAAATTTGGACAAGAGATTCTGCCAAGTAGTTTGCATTGTATGTAGTACGGCAGTTGGTTTCTGGATAACACAGAGGATGTTCTCTACTGACTTTCAATTCTCAATTTAAGAAGTCACACAGCATCACTGAGAAGGGAAAGGCTTGTTAATAATACACCTGGCAAAAAACAATCTGTGATTTTCCCCATTTTTTCTAAAGAATAATAAAAAAAGTAAAGATATTTCTGGAATTTTTGAAGGAAAGCAGTACATAGATGCAGAAATATTGGCCAGTCGCTACCACTGCAGTAAATTTGCATGCCAATTTACATCAGATTCCTCTTCATAAGTCTTCAGATCAGGCTGTGGTTTGCCATGATTCTCTTTCCATGCACATGCTTAATTTTTCTTTTCTGGAAAGCAGAAGGAAAAGACAGTGCACGTAAAAGTCTTCCCCTGACACAAACCATGTCTGTTTGACTGGACCTGAGAACTAAGAAGCTTTCCTGGATCTCTAATCTTAGGTCCTGTAGGTGTATGCCTCACAGGCCGTAAGATCAGCTATTCCTATTTGCTGCTCTTTGATTGAATTCCACTTTTATTACTGACACATTTTTTGCTGAGTAAGACTGGTAAGTAAAATATAACTATCTTCACTCAGGTTCTGAAAGTGAGCTCTTCATCTGAACTACAATAACGCTACAGTACATTTCTAACCTTGCAGTCTGATGAATCCAAATGCATTCATATTCTTTAAGTGAGAGTGATTCATATTTGTGTCCCATCTATACAAAAAGGTTTTTTCAACATAGGTGCGAAAAGATACAACTTTAAGGATTAGAAGTTCTCTCTCTGCCTTGAAGGAACCATCATTTCATTTGGAAAATAAATACAGAGGTTTACTTTCTTGCTTTGCTTTCTTCCTGTTTTGTCCATGCTATGTGGAAAGAGATTTCAGTTAATCCACAATTGGCATGGAATGTTCCCATCGAGATGATGATGTGTGTCACATATATAATATCTGTGTGAAATGATACCTTGATTTATGCTAAGAAAAACCCATGGTTTTATGTTTTTTAATCTATGAGTGTATTTCACCCTTTTTTCTTAAGCCAAAATTTTAGGTAGAGATATTGCTGTGGAGAATAATGTCGTGGAAAAAAGCTAAACTTGAAATGTCCTTGCTCTTTTCAGGGCTTTTGGTCTAAATGTCCTTTAAAAGGTCCCTTCCAACTCAATGAAGCATACATTCTCACGCTATGTTTCTATGTATGTACAAATCGGCAAAAATCAGTTTGTTTATCTCAGACTAGCAGAGAATGACTCCCATTGAGGACTCTGCTATCTGGCAAAAATATAGATTTTTTAATTTTTAATTTTGAGCTGATTTACAATAATTTTGCCACAGGATAAACAGAATTTTGCTACTTTACTACCTGAAGTATATCAAGGATGACATTGGTAACTAGGTGATGACCAGCAACTGTCCCTTTCACTTGCATTGCCATGTATGCACGTGTCAAAGGGTAGCCGCTAATAGTTTAAAGTCAAAGTGTCAACTGGTTACAAGTGGCACTGCTCGAATGTTGATACCGTAAGACCTCCTTACTTATGTTGATACCGTAAGACCTCCTTACCTCAAAACTTATGTGATTCTATGATTTTAAACCTGGGCAATGTTACCATCCAAAAAAGCAGCCCCACCTCCTCCTTTATGTGCACACTAGAAATTGCTAAATTCAGTTTTGAGATTAGAGTGCAACACAGTTTCCCAGTCACGATTCAGACTGAAGGAGGACACGAACAGGTCAGTGGAGGTAGCAACAGGGACAAGACTTCCCTTCACATCAGCAGCATGGATTTAGATTTGACTACACTGACAGCTACAAGCAACAAATTGGGTCTTTTACAAAGCACCTAGACTAAGGCTAGACTTAACACTGAAGGTGATTAGTCTACTGTGCTGAGCTGCCTCCATTCACGGGGTGAATGGACACCTCTCCGAGATCCTGGTTGGCAACATCTAAGAACTGTTTAGATCAAAGTCAACACTTTGTAGAGTATATAGAAGTGAGAAAGTTGGTGCAGTTGTCAAATAACTGGTCTCCCTTTTGTTCCCTCTGCCCTTTTGGTAGTAATCTCCAAGAAGCAAGTCACGAATTTTCTTGAATTGCCATTTCTCAAATTCCATCCAGTAAAGTCAAGCAAGTAGGTCTCTGTAAACAGATGACTAAACCAAAACACATTTTCCAAAGATAATTTAGACTTGAACCATAACCAAGGAATAAAGAGAAGAGATTTCTCCCCATACTCCCAACAAGAGACAGACAGGGAAAAAAAACTTGTCATAAGAAAGCTATCATTCAATAAACCAGGAAAAGATCTGACTTCGATCCTGACAAGTAGGGCTTTGCAACAGAATTGTTCTGTACTGATGACTGCAGCGAGGACTGGCAGACATGGACAGCATTAAATGCCAGGAGTTCATAATATTCCTTGTGGGATGAAATACTGACTGCTTAACAAAATTAGTAGGACTGTTCCTAAACTCCTTACCAGAGCTCAATATCTGACCATACTCTGAATGCTGGGACCACACATGAACATGTTGCTCTGCTGTCTCAAAGTGACGAGACAAAATTACACTGGAATCATCACCCAGTTAATAAATCTTACTGTCAGCCAGGTCTCCTTGTTGCTGGTTATTTTTAGGTTTTGTTTGTTTTACTCCTAGCATGCCATCTTGGATAACTGCTTTAAGCTGGCAATCTTATTTTTGTCTTTAAAAACTATTTTTGTTCTCCTGTGGGACTGTGAACAGTGGGCAAATGTGGAGACTGGGGGAAGGAATGAAGTATATTGTTCTTGTCACACTGTTCATTTGTCATCAATTATTTGAGCATATTTTCTCCCTGTGTGCATATCTATTGGCTTGAAATCTCTCAAATATAAGAGGGAAGCTCTGTTTATGAGATGAGGAGAAGAAAAGGGAAACATTGTCAGGATCTTTGGCATTGTTTATGATCTCTGATGAACCACACTTGGTATTTTAGTGTTTTGCCTGGGAGAGTTTGTCCATTCAGTAAATTTATCATAAGTGCAGCTGCATCTGGAGTATATTGAAGAAACCGGGTTTAATATTAGAAATTTGCATGGAACTGGAATAAGCTGTACTGGTGCAAATCACAACTCAGAGCAGCTTTGTCTAACTCACCTAGAGGCTGGCAGTGATACAGCTGTCTGGTGGAGAGCAAGCACAGGCTGAAGTCACAGGAAATCCACAGGGCAATTCAAGTCCTTGCCTGAGACGCTGCAAATGACAAGTGTTTTTCAAAGACTGGTCCAGTAGACAGAGAAGACAGCTAAGCAACAGTAACCTGTGATGTGATTTTTTTTTAATTTATTTTTCATATAAATTTTTTATAAGACAGAAAAATAACCTTCAGATTAACACAGTTTTGTAAGGTGTGTTTGTTTTAAGGGAACCTTTCTTGAGAGAATTCCCCACACTCCCTCCTTAAAAAAAAAAAATCACTTGAGAAGAAAAGGAAACATCTCCCTGTGTCTCAGAGTAAACATTCCCTGCTGGGCTCCTGGCAAGTACTGAGCCCACCACTTTGAAAGAAATTAGATCCTGAAGCAAACTAGGTAAAGGAAAAAAACCCCAAAACCCAACCTAAAAAAGCAGCTGTTAAAACATTTGGGCTCTTCCCTCAACCTAGTGCCTCAGATGCGATCATTTCACTTGTTTGGCTTGTGTGCTAGAAGCCTCAGACCCTCTGCAAGGGAACGTTAAAGAGAATAATGTGGAACACTCCCATCTTGTTCTTCTCACCACCATCCTCTTCATCATTGCCTTCCTCTCTGCATTCTTGGAGGACAGTCAGAAGATTTATTGCATAATGTTTTTGGCGGCTGTTAACCAAGTGTGCAGTTGCAGCTTGGTTTAATTAAGAAATCAGAGTGATTCTTTTATGTAGGTCACATCGGGTTTTGATTCTGAATCTCATAAAGTTCTAACCTTTCTGAAAAGTCAGCAGTGTATCTATGGATTTTAAAAAAACCACTTTTTTAAATGCTTCTGAGTGTTTTTCATGCCTGCAAATGCCATTGCTCCTTTACTAGATAAATTGTCAGACAGACCTTTGTTTGAATGTGGCATTTGGTGAAATCTATCGTTTTGCAGCAGTGTTTTCAAGTAGGATTCATAAATACAGTCTGAACTCTCAATTGTTTGAAGCCTGGCCATGCTGGAAAAGGAACAATGGGTCATTTGGTTTTCCTTTCTTTGCCTCATCACTGTTCATATCAATTGGAATTACATGAAAATCAGGTATTCACAGCCTATCAGAGAACAAGGATATGCTGGCTCAGAGTTGTGAATTGTTTTAAAATGATCTAAATTACTGACTTCACTAAAAGGGAGGAGATTAATGTCTATAATGCTTATAAATTTATTTGTTTTTCTTGATAATTGGACAGCATTCAAGTCTGTGGTCATTGGCTACTGCTGTCAGTACACCACATCTATGTGACGACAACACAACTGCTCGGCATCTCACTCTCGTTACATTGCACTGTCAGCCTCCAGGCTTACTCCATGTCCAGCCACCCTTCCTCTCCTTTCTTGTGAAGGAGTCCTCATCCCCACATGTGATATTTTAAATCAATTTGTATTATTTTAGAAAGATTCCTGATCTTTCTCTGACTCAGTATCAACAGATTTAATGCAAGATTTGACTAATATTCCTTAAAGTACATATTTAAATATTAAATGAAAAGACCAGTTATTCCTAAGTAGTAAAGCATTTCATCCCTGATCAAGGTTTTCATGTCCTTGAAGACACAAACTATTCAAAATATTTTGTAACCTGTTGAGAAGATTGTATCACCTTCAACAACATCTTTATTGCTCAAGTAAAATAAGAAATATACACTGAGCAAGGTACAAAGTCTTCATTGCTCAAGGACAGCAGATCCTTCTGCCAAAGTACAACGCTAAAGTATGCAGGAACTGTAGTTCTTCTAGTATTTGCCCAAAGCTCAGAAATGAACTCCTGTAGGGACTTAGGATCATCACAGGCTGCATGACCTTCTATTGTGCAAAATCTAAATCTTAGAGTCCTCTAACTGATAAAAGCACAGCAGCACTAAATGCTTTATATTAAAACAAAACAATAAAAATCCCAAATAATGCCAGACACAAACATATAAAAACTCTACTGAAACAAAGCTTTTGCAGAGGTCTGCTTTTCTTTTGAGACTGGTAAAAGGACAAAGACTGTGGCAAAAAATGGCAATCACACAAATTAGTTACAATAAAAAAATAAAATAGGCTTGTTGTCTGTTTCCTAGTATGAGAGCCATGTCTGGCATGCCTACAGTTAAACATCTCCCGTCTCTTGTCCTAGTTCCTACTGACTTTTGGAGAGCATCCTGATGTGTGTGATCCCCCAAACCATGCCTGGAAGTGCCCGGGAGAGTACTCAAATGTTAAGAATATGCAAAGGATCATGTCAACATGTATTCAGTATGGATATTCATAGGCCAATGAACCACCTCTATGTAATTTTCTTGTGTAGATGTAGTGTAAATGTAGTGTAGAGTAAGAGCCAATGTAGTCTGTTAGAAAATAAGATGCAGCAGAAATGAGAAAAAGGGCAGACTCAGATGAAAAGGGAAGAGCAAGTTCAGCAGAGTTTACAGCATATTACTGAGGCAGAAATGCAGATCTAGGTGTTTAATATCACACTGCAGGCTAAACAGCACTATCTATATCATCTGGAAGTGGGATGCCAACATAATGAAGCACTGCTTATTAAACCTTTTTGAAGGAGAGTTGGAAGGAATGCTATCCCTCTACATCTCTCCAGGGAAATGCTCCAAAAAAGAGTTACAGGCTTCATGGAGAGTCCTACTTTTCTCCCTAGCTCAATGTAGAATGCATTTCTTCACCCTGGATACTCTACCCACTCCTCACTTCTTATGCAGCCTTCCCATGTATACCTGCTTTCCTAGGTTGGCCCTGACAGTAAATGTCTGTGAGACCAGGATTGCAGAAAGCCACAGTTCCTAAGACGAGGACTGTAGCAAGCAGTGCTTCTTATTTCAAAGGCAGGTCTCTCAAAACTGTGGAATTGGCC
The DNA here is from genome assembly GCA_013397565.1 of Ptilonorhynchus violaceus. Lineage (NCBI taxonomy): Eukaryota > Metazoa > Chordata > Aves > Passeriformes > Ptilonorhynchidae > Ptilonorhynchus > Ptilonorhynchus violaceus. The sequence continues at coordinate 316,574 of VZRJ01004659.1, read as the reverse complement.
TTTTATCAGATATAGGATTTGCAGTGATACCTGGCATTATTTTCTTGGGATTAACCAGAACAGAATTATAGGGAACCAGCACTGCAAGACTGAAAAATGGCAGTGGATCACTACGAAATATTCATAAACCAGCATTACATCCTGAGTTTCTGCAAAAATCATGCCCTAGCATAGCTGTTAGAGGGGCCTGGATAGCAGGAATGCGCTCCTATAGCTGAAGCTCCAGCAGATTCTTAATTGAAGTGCTCCTTCATGCTCTGGTAGCCAAATGCCACTTTCAAAAATTACATTAGCCAAACCTTCCTTATCACTGCATTTCTTCCTTCTGTAATGTTTGCATGCCAGTGGCATTTTTGCTGAACTTGAGTTTGCTGAGCAAGGTAAGGAGGCACAAACATTTTTTATTGCTGTACAAACAGGATGGGTATAGGTGCCTTCTAGTCACAATGCAGCGTTGATGTAAAGCAGCTGTGTAGTTCCATCCCTCCCACTTGAAGATCAGGTTTGTCCCTGCTCCTCAGACTGCAGCTGCATTTTGCAGGGGCAGCCACAAAGCTTTTCATCAATTCTAAACACTTGTTTGGTATCTTTGCTTCCTTAACCGAACCTTTGTGTGCGTTGAGTCCATGTGATTTCATTATTTTGTAGTAAAACATAAAAATCTGTCCTTACAGGTGACAACAATAAAATAATCTCCTCACCACTTCTTTTGAGTCAGAAAAACTAAACAACATTTTTGACTGGGACTTTTTTATACTATTTTCTTAATGTCTGGTTGTAAAACCGTTAGTTTATAATTTCATTCTAAAATGTTTCCTTCTCTTCCCCCACATTTTTGCTAAAGTAATCTGTATTTTCTAGCAGCAATAGGGAAACTTTGCCCTGCAGCAATCCCATAAACACTTGCAAAAAGCATAATTTTTCACAGTCATATATTCATAAGGCAAAAAGTGGGTAGCTTCATGCAGCAATAGTGAAGGGCTGCAGACAGGCTGTCTAGTGGATTGTGCACTAGGCCAGGATCCAGGAATGCTTGAATCCTAGTGCTGGCGCTTCCACCAGCTTGCTGTGTGGTCTTGGGCCTGAGCAAGCCGCAGTTCTGTCTCACAAGTTGCCCATGTGTAAAAGGAGGATAATAATATTTGCCTGTTTCACAGGAGTCAACACCCACATGTTAATGTTTTTGCAGGACTCTGAAAAACTAAAGAACTACCAAAGTGTTAAAGCCTTCTACCAAGCAAGGCGTTTGTCTTTACATTTAGAATAAAACTGCTTTAATGAGCAAAAACATCTCAATCACTTCCAAAGCTTTACACTGTTGGATATTCAGTGATGTTTTGAATTGATATGAGTCAAATTAGAAAGAAATTTTAAAAAGAGGAACAAAGCAGTGGTTTTGCACTTTCTGTGCACTTCAGTGGACTTACTTATCCCTTTGTCACTTGCTCTGTATTTTGTATTGCACACTAGCCGAATGCTAGATTCCTAGATCCACTTATGAATTTAGACAAGTGAACTCATATGGTCTTTCTTTTTGTTTGCACATCTGACATATATGCAGTAAATCTTTTCAGTAAAGTTAAACTAGCTGACATTACAAGGTATGCAAGATAAAATCGGGATAATCCATGATAAAATTGCCCCAGTCAAGTGCAATATTAATTCTATCCTCTTGAGCTATCAAAGCACTAAGCCTTCCAGAGGCAGAGAGTGTCTGCTGTCATGCTGGGAGTCCTGCATTTAACCTGACATGAAGATGTACTTTGAGAGAAATTCTTTGCACAATGTCTGTAAAATACATAGTGTGGAGGTCTGGGAGAAGAGAAGAGAAGAGGTAATTTTAATTTTTTTAATCGGAAATCCTATATCCTCGTCCCCCCCTCTCCCCAGTACAGCTCCAGGAGTGGATGAAGCCACATGTGAACTGAGGTTGAATTTCAAGGGTCATTTTGGTCAACATGACAAACGTTTCAGAAACCAGGAAGCATTTTGCTTGAATCTTTCTGTTATGCCATTTTTAAGCATCTCCTATGATTCAAATATCATAAAGCAGTAACTAGTGTTAAGAAGTCGATGCCCAACAACTTTCAGCTAAAAGCTGCATCTGCCTCTCTGAGTTCTTTCTCTGCTTCATTCCAATGAAACCTTTATTCTTAAGACTTTTCTCTGATGCAAATCACCTTAGTAATGCAAAAGAAAAATAATTGTAGCTTAATTCAGATTAAGCTTGGCCAGCCTGACAGTTCAACTATCCTACAGAACAGTCTGGTGAATCCATTGCACTGGTTCTGGTATGCCTTGGGAGCACACATTGGGAGCACCAGAGAACTGGATGACTGAAGAATAAGAGAAAGAGAAATATTGCCTGTTTTTAGGGATCAGTAAGTTTGTACTTTAATTCATTTGGATATCTAAGTCTTAATAGCTCTATGACCAGCTATATTGGCATTTTCCAAGTTGCAGGCTGACTAGCAAGCAGGTCATAACTCCTTTCAGTTTGAATAAAGGTGCAGTTACATGTGTTGAGAGCAGTTAGTTGAGCCAGTCCCTCTTGTGGCTGCACAAATACTGAGTCCAATGTGAGGGAGGGGCAGAAACCCACTGCCCTAGGTCAGAGAAAGGATGAAAGCTCCATATTTTTTATCACAGACACCAGTCAGTTCTGATTCAGCATAACCTGAAGTTGTACCCTAAGAAATACCTCAGTGGGGAAGAGGACAAAAGTCCTTAATTTGAAGAAATCCCAAAGAGAGGCCTAAGGTATGGAAAACTAAAGAATCACAATTGATTTTATATGAGGATGTAGGAATCTTGCAACAACCGAGATTCTCAGTTAAGAGCTACATTCAGGCCCAAGAGGTGAGCTACAGAGGTAAAAGAAAGTTTTAAACATAATCTAAATGCTTATTGAAACAGATTTGTTTGTTTCCTTTTGGGACACCTGTGTCTTTAGATGTTTTGCTTTGTCTTTAACCTATTTCAGCTTAGCAAATATATACTTTTATCTGTATGGTAGTTGAGTTCAGAATGGTTTCCGTGTGGCTATATAATGTTGAGGTCTCCCACTTCTTGGAAAGAGCCAGTTCCTAAACTTCACTGTGCTTTACAGTGCTTTTCTCCCCATTCCACCAGTTCTATCTTGTTTGTGAAACAGAGCAACACAGCACCAGCCTGTGCAGCACCACCAGCCAAGAATGCTCTCTTGGCTTGCAATGATGTGCCACATACTATCTGAACCCCAAAGATTCCTGCAAATTACTATTGCAGCTCTTTCACTGCCATGTCAATGGGCAGGGAAGCTGCTTTTCCCAAAGCTCGTGTACACAATTGTTTATATCACATTACTAGCCTTAGAGTCATAGAATCTTTTAGGTTGGCAAAGACACTTATGATTATCTAATCTATGGACCCCAGGGAGACATATTGCAATTACCGTATTTGAGTGTTATCTGTAAGAAGGGAGTTAGAACACATAATTTTTGTTATTTGATATTTAATAATATTGCACACATATACAATATTATATTGTGTATAATTATATATGAATGCATACAATTTAACTGCAACTCATGTAAGACATATTTAATTATTAGCATAATAAAATCATAGAATCGTTTGTGTTGGAAGGGACCTTAAAGATCATCTAGCTCCAACGCTCCTGCCATGAGCAAGGACACTTTCTGCTAGACCAAGTTGCTTAAAGGCCCATCCAACCTTGAAAATGTCCAAGTGTCAGACATGGACAATGTGTAGCTGAATTTTTGACCTTTTCTGACCAATGACAAGGCTGAACAAGAACACAGAGCTGTAGATAAGAGATTCTCATGAATATGCAAATATCCACCTTCTTCAGAGAAAGGATACTTTTAAATTTAAGAACCAATTTTTTTTTCCTTTTTAAATGTCTATTGCGAAGTAATATAAACTATATTACATTCTGCAGCTTCTGACACTACAAATCAGTTTCTCTATTTTTATACCGAGATTTATTATATTCTATTGGTATAGCAGGCATAAGGAAGCAATCCAAATCTGTCATCTTTAAGCTAGGGGGATGAGCAGACCAACAGAATCACTTTTGAGCACCTTCTTAAAACATCCTTTAAAAATTCCAGAAGTCTCACTCTAATCTTCTTGACAGAATCCTGCACACAGAGGCAGAAGAAGAGGATTAAATGAAAATTGTTTGAGAATAATGAGCGAGTGATTTCCAGGTACCATTTCTACCTACCTTGTTACTCCTGCAATTTTGTTTGAATTGTAAAATTAGCATTTGCATTGAAATTTATCCAAAGTCTCACATTTTTATAAAGAGACACTGATTTCCTTTACTGATCAGCTGAATGACTTGGTACAACAAGTCATACTCTATGCCTGGCACAGGCCCTTTACACTGTAGCTTCCACTTCTATAATTTTCTCATTGGTAAAAAAATTGTGTTACTTTTCTTTAGACGAGATTGTGGAACCTGGAGATGGAAAAAATATACCAGTGTCAAAAAAACCCTGGTAAACCCATCTGTTTTTCTGGTTCACAGTGCAGGAATCTGTCTTAGACATTTTTTCTCATTTTAATAGTTCCACGAGAAGATTTGCTACTGCTTTCCTCAGAAAAAAAAGCATTCTACAGGATCCTCAAGATCAAGAAATAGTTTTAAATATGTGGCCTATATTTGACATTTCTGCATTTTTTTCCAGATATAATTCCCCTGTTTATATTCTAAGAAATGGCTTACCTCACTGGTATTTATAGCAAGCAGAGATTTGTAGACCGTTCTTGAAATAGACAGACAGGAAATTGGTCTAGATTTACAGTATGCTCAACTCTGTGAACCATCCAAACCCATAATAGCATGAACTAATTTCTGCTAACTCTGCTCCTGTCCTTTTATGTTCCAGCTGCACTTGGAGGACTGGAGTGGCACATAACCCACCATGTACAACTACACAATGGTTATTGCTTTTTCTCTTTTAACAGATAATCTTGCAAGGAATAAAATTCACAGGAATTATCTTGTGCCATCAAAATAGGCATGTTATATCCTACATACATACTGTAACCTCAGCTGAGGGCCTGTATTTAGTATAGAGCACTGTATCCTGCTGCTAAAGTACTTTCTCAATAATGCAGTAATTGAGGTTGAGAATTAGCAAGACAGCTGGACACATGCAGAAGGTTTATAAAGGTTTTAGACGTTAAAAATAATAATTTAAAAGCTGATTAATATGACTTAGACTTGATTAGATTAGAAGCTTTTTACTTTACCTCCTTTAGTTACTCCCAAGTTAAAAAGAGCAGTTTGAATTTTTCTACCCAGTCTTTCCTGTGTAACTGAAATTGGGCTTATCAAAGGAGAAGTTAAGTACACTGAATCTCTTCCACCACATTTTACTGGCCATTGGGTTGGAAAAAGAACACCATCACACTAATGCAAAATAGCCATGAGATATACATGTCTTCTATTTGTGTAATTGCTTACTCTCTGTTTATGTGTAGTAGAATAATATTGCACTTACTGGTCCTTTATCCTTGAAACATCTTTGGAGCAGAGGTAATCTTTGAGTTTCTGTTACTTTCCTTTGACCTCCTTGTATTACGAGTGCAGTCTGTCACTAAAACTCACTTTAATCTCTGAAAACCACTAAAATAAACTGCCTTTCTGCTGTGGAAACAGGTAGTTTATTTGATGCAGCCTGACTTTATTGTTTTATAAAACTTTGATTTGCCCATTTTCAGTTCTCTGAGTGTCTGCAGGAAGTGTAAGGATCATCATCAGGAATATTACGACTGCACAATAACAGTAGGAACAGGTAATGCCAACAGATCTGCAAGGAACTGCAAGCAAGAGCACTCACCTCTAAGAATTACAATGGAGAAAAGAGGACTCCTGATAAAAAAACTTTACAAGAGAGTTGACTGTGTAAATCTCAGGAATGATAAGAAGTTTTCTTCTGATAACTGAGAAATTCTGATTATTTCCAAAGTAGGAATATAGTTAGGAACTTACATCAACAGATTCACTTAGAATGAATAAATAATGGCAGTAAGAAATAAATGGGTTATTCTTTTTTATTTTTGAATTTCCTAATCACACTATGATCTCACATTGTTAGCAACTTTTTTTAGCTAAATCTGATACCATGGTTATCTATAAAAAGTTAATTTCAAGACTATAGTAGTGATTCATTTAATGAAGAATATACATTTGATGAAAATTAAAGTGGCTCTAAATTACTTTTTTTTTTTCAAAAAGAAATGGATTGTCTTCATGCAAATTAAAAAATCAACATCGAACAACAATGTCATATGAGATAGGACACCAGTAACAGAAAAATCAGCAGAAAATTTTCTGAGTAGATTACTGATAAATCACGAGTTGAGGTTTGTTTAAACAGATGGTTTGCAGGTTAGCTTCCAATAAGATACATAACACTCACAAAAGGCCTAATCAAATAAATTATTGCCTTAAAACAAAAGCAGATTCACTGGTAGATCTATCTACTAAAATTACTCTAGAAGTTTTGCCATTAAAAGATGAGGCAATGTGCTGAAAGAAGACAAAATGATTAAAGTAAGAGAGAGCTGGTTTATTTCAATTTAAAAAGACAAGAAATCTGTCAGGACTGATAAAGTATTTTCCTCTTCTAGTGAGAAATGGCAAGTTGTGACTTAGATTCTGCTCAGTATAACTGCTCTGTGGGGATTAATTTTTCTAATTATTGTTCATTATCAATGAAGGAATGAGTAGAAGACCAACAGATAAGATATGGACAGCAATTACATCTTCCTTGAAACTTCTTCATGTGGATACAGAGCATTAGGGCTAGAGTAGAGAATGACTGGGACTTTGCCATGAGTTTTTTGCTCAAAAGACCCCTAAATCTCCCAGCATTTTCTTTTAGGAATAGTTTAATATTTTGCAATTATTATTATTAGGTCCACAGATAAGAAAAGCAGATTTTGGCCATATGGCTTCAAAGAAATACAGGAGAAATTGGACCAAGAGAGACAAAGCAAACAAGTCCAGCATCTTGCACATGGCTTTGACTTCCAGTGATTTCTCTCATGTCCTGATGTCTTTGAGCAGTAATTCAATTTTCATGAGAACCAGTGTCTCCTGGGTCTGTCACCCAGAGCTGTGCTTACAGTCATATTGTTACCTGTTATACTCCAAGCTGACAGAGCCGATTCAATGCAGAAAGCCTAGAGCTCCATTGTGCCTTGCCTTGCCTTCTCTTCCCTTCCTTTCCCTTTCCTTCCTTCCTTTTATATGTAGGTGTGTACTAGAGCAGGTTCAGAGTGGAAAGTGTGGAATTTCGTACTTACTAGGTTAAATACTTCCCAAAGCAGTCAGTGAGCATTTTACGTCAGTGGCTGGGCAGGATGATGAGAGGGTTCTCATGGTTTCTGAAATTCCTGTTCAAGATGCCAATCTCAGAGACCTGCCACAGTCTTTTATACGTTCTCTCTTTTCTCAAAGCCCTGGACAAAAGCCACAAGTTTTAATTTTACAAGCAATCTTGCTAGATTTGTCAAAAGATTTTTTATTATATGCTTTTAAAATATGCTGCTCTGTTATTTTGATACTATTTTGCTCTGCCATACTCTGTATGGCTGCTGCACAATGAAATCTTAATTCTTTTTATGGGCTAGTCTTTAGTATTGTAAACACAGTGGACTGACTTTTAAATTTTTTTGCAGTTTGCCCATTAAATCTCTTTTAACACATTTTAATGTCATAGACAAATGTGTTTAGATTGCCTGTGGTTTTGCTTGTCTATCAATGAAATGCTACTTAAATATATTTAAATTAGTTTAAATACACACACACACACATTCCTGGGAAAGGAAGTTTCAGAGCTTTCTTGTTTAACAATACTGATATACTTTATAGCTAAAAGTTCTTATTTTCACTGCAAAAAGATGTGCTTCTTAGTTAAATACTTGAAATAAAGAAATTATGTATTTATGGTAAATTCAGAAGAAAGAAGTAAGGAAAATATCTTAAATAGAACCTCCAGGGAATATATTTTAGTAGAAAAGTCTAATATTTGGAGTCCATTTTGGATAACAATTTAAAACTAAGCTGTATAAAATGGAGCAGAATAGCACAGAAAAAATCCTTGAGTCTGATCTCTGCATTAGCAGAGATCACTGATTATATTGGACTTTTAATCTCTGATGTCTATAGTTTTGCTATGGGGTATCTGTTCTACCATATGTTTGATGAGTTGAAAGCTCCTCAACTGATGGATGTGAAAAGAAAGGGCAAAGAAAACAATAACAGAAATATTGCTAACAATAACAACAACAACGACGACAATAATAATATTAGTAGATAAAAACTTCCTGAGGAGCTCCTGATGCAATTGGAGAAGATCAGTGCAAGATTTTCTTCCTGAATATGCAGCTGTCTGTACAGAGATAGCAAGTTGCAGAGCTGTTTTTTTCTCACTGCTGATGCATTATTTTTTCCCATGCTGTGTTTTGCAACATTTGAAGCCAGAAGACAGATCTCCAAAGCAGGAAAAATGTATATAGATTTTTTTTTTTATGCTTAAAAGCAATTTACCTCCACTGGCAACTGGGCATGTTGCAGGTGGATTGTAATTTAAAAAGCATAAAATTTACATAATTACCAGTTATAGGGCTGTATTAGTAAACATTTCAGTTTTTGCTTCTGCAATTGTAAGTATAAAAACAGCTGTTTCAGAAAAAAATCTGTGATTATCACAGTTAATTAATTTACCTGAAAGACAGAAAGATAACAAAACCTGATTTGTGTCTCAGAGAATTTGCAAATCTATTCTATATGTCCTGCAAGATGACAGTGGCAATGATATACAAATATTTGTCAGATGCAACCACGATACAGCTCTAATTTTGAGGTAGAGCAATATTCCTCAGACTGAAGGAGTGACTTTAATGAGAATATAACAAACATTTACTGTGAGCAGTATTTTAACATCACTTCTTAGTCAGAAAAGGGAAAGACTACATTCCTTTGGGTATTTGGGTGCTTGATAATTTTAACCATGTTTTTATTATATTTAATATTTCCCCCTCATTACCTTGACTGTTCAGATAGTAAAAATATCTATTCATAAAAACATATTCAACAATTATTTAGTTCTAAACTCAAACTCCATAACATGAACATCCTGTCTCCACAGAGAAAGGCTTAGAAGTTTTCAAACCAAGCACCTGTGTCCTTGTAAATGTTCATTCATTAGTGCCAGGAGGAAAATAACCCTGCTTTCTCATTTATTATGTATCTAGCTGCCAAACAACAGCATGTAGGAGACATAATGAAATGAGGATGATCTAGGAAAAAAAAAGTTGTGATTAGCAGAATTTATGGTGTTTAGAAATTGCAAAGCACAAGAAAGTTGTAGCTTCAGAAATCCAAATATTTCTCTCTGTCTGTTTTATTATTTAAACAGTATCTAGCCAAAATCCATTTTTGACATACACTGTCTGCAGGTAGGACAGGACAGTATGAGAAGGATCCTGTGGAAGGCTCGCTGTTGACTTTGGTTTCTTTCTTTTCCTAGATCTTTCTCTTTGAGTAGCTCCAATTGAAGCTGCAAGTCCTTCTTTCATTACCCCTTCCATACAGAAAGCAGAGGAACTATGTGAAATTTAACTCTCCAAAGAGGCGAGTCAATTGAAGTTTTACAATGTGTATTATTTAATTTTTAAATCAATCAATTATCTATTAGGAAACACTCCACAAACAGAATAACAGTCTTGCAGTTTGGATTTCTATGGTACCCAGGGCAGCTTACTGAGTTTCAAAATTCTGATTTTCACCCTGCTTTTAAAAAGCCTCTCATTTTCACAGTGGTTTTTAAAATCTCTTGAACTTTACAAAAGATATGTAACTGCTACCACTAATCTCAAAGTTCTTTGGTGATAAAACCTGCAAGGTCAGTTCATCTGCTCATTGAAGTGCTCAGTGCCAACTCTGTTACAGTTGCCTGATATTGGCTGCAGAGTAGTTCACAGCCACCACAGTCCTGTTACTCTCAGAAAGGCTGCTGTAGGCATCACTACGCAGGAGCACCTACTCTGGGATTTCTGGAGAGTGAAAATTTTATATATATAAAAGAAAGGATGATTTGTAGTAAGTCATGCTCTAAAAGGCAGTAAATATGTGTGTAGCTGACATAATCTGGGGAAATACTAAATAAGAAAGAATCAAAGGAAGAAGATAATTAAAATTATATATATATAAAATATTTACCCCTTTCAGAGTTAAAATAGTCATTACATATTCAGAATCCCAGGCTTTTTGGATCCATAACTATTTCTAAATATCTAGAGGTTTTGAAATTTATCAAAATGTTATATTAAATGTTAGTTGGGAGAGGGATTCAATAAGGTCCACTGCTATTTAGTAGGCAAAAATGTTAACATCACTTTTTTTAATACTACATTAATCTTGAAGATGTACTGCTGCTTTGTTCATTGCTAGTGTGAAATTGATAAAACTGATTCAAGCTGATAAAGGAACAGGAGGATCAGAGATAATAAAAAGGAAGTAGAGGATTTCTGAGTACCTGATCTTTATATTGTATTAAATAATAATAATTTCAACCACAGTAATTGAATACGTCACTAACCTCACATGTTTTTTCATACATCAATTAAAAGTAAAATAAAGTACATCATGGCAAATAAAAGCAAAACAGATATCAAAGGGAAATGTTCAATGAAGGAATAAGTGTAATCTGCTTGGCAGAAGACTGAGAAGAAAAAAGATACGTCCTCACTCCCAATAAGTGAAAATGGAACTTCTTTAGCATAAATTGTCTTCTTGGAAATCTTCATAACCTGTTGATCTCAAATTTTGAGGATGCATAGTGGATTATCACACTGGTTTGATGAGAGGGAGTGTTCTTATTCTTTGGTGAAAAGCTTATTTATGCAGTGATAAAACTGAATAGGTTTTATTTCTGTCAGTAGGGGTTAAAACATGGCTAAACAAATAGATTGTAATCTGTTGGAAATGCTATCCTGGTTTCAGCTAGGGCAGAGTCAATTTCTTCTCAGTAGCTGTTACTGAGTGCTGTGTACTGAGTGCTGTGTCTTTGGATTCAGAATGAGAATGGTGTTGGTAACACGTTGTAGTTTTGGTTTTCTGCTAAGTTGTGTTTATCCCAAGTCAAGGACTTTTTTTTCTTGTCTCGTGCTCTGCCAGTGAGGAGGTACACAATGGAAACTGGGAGGGAGCATAGCTGGGACAGGTGACCCCAACTAACTAAAGGAATATTCCACACCACAGAAGTCACACCCAGTATATAAACTGAGGATCTGGGTTTGGGAAGGGGGTCTGGCATCGGTCAGTGGTTGGTGAGCAATTGCATTGGGCATCTCTTGTTTTTCTGTTTTTATTATCCTTATATTTTACCATTATTACTGTATTTTACCATTATTACTGTATTTTACTTTATTTTCAATTATCAAACCGTTCCTATCTCAGCATACAAGTTTTACTTTGATTCCCCTCCCCAGTCAGCTGGGGCGGGAGTTGGGGGAAGAGAGGGAGATTGAGTGAGTAGCTGCATGGTACTTAATTTCCAGCTGGGTTTAAACCATGACACATGCTCAATGAAGGACAGGAACAAAGTTAAATAAAATACTGTCAAATTGGAAAAGTTTATTTATTTATTTGCATATATTAGTGCTGTGCTTCCTCCTCCTTAAAACAATATTTGCTTTTCTCCCTAGTGATTTCCTTACTTTTGACAAGCATTTGGGTGCTTTGAACTGTAGAGTAATACAGACCAGAAGTGACTAAAGGGAGTCATCTACTTTAGATCTCTTCTCAAAGCAGGGCTAACTTTAAGGTAAGGTAAATTTGCTCATGGCCCTGCCTGGTCAAGTACCAAGCTATTTCCAAGGAAGAGTATTCCACTACTTCTCTGGGCACCCATTCCAGTGCTTGGCTATCCTCACAGGCAATGTTTTTGTTTGCAGCTAGCCTTTGTTTCCCTTGCTGCAGCTTGTGACCACTGTGTCCTGTCTTTCGCTGTATACTTCTACTAAAAGTTCATGTTCATCCTCTCCATAGCCTGTTTTTCATACCTGAAGATTAAAATTAGATCCTTCATTAGCCTTTTCTCCAAACCGAACAAACCCAGCATTCTCATCCTTTCCTCACACAACATGTACTTCCCCCCTTCACCATTTTGGTGCCCCTGTGATGGGTTCTCTCCAGGTCATTGCTCTCTGTTGTACAGAGAGGGAACAATATTCCAGTTGTGGCATCATGAATGCTGGGTAGAGAGAAGTAACCACTATCCTCAGTCTGCCGCCTATGAATTTGCGAGCGCAGCCCGATATTTAGGAAGCCTTCATCCCCAACAGGCCAGACGCATTTTCTGTTAACTGGATTCTCTATGTAGCCAGAATTTACCCTTAGAGTTATCACAGGAGACTTGCTGGAACTGTTACCTAAATCCCTTAATTTCTATAATATTAAACATGTTAAAGAAGTAGAGGCAAGAGTATTCACATGCTTCCTACTAAAAATGTTTTCCCATTTTTAGACACATATATTTGTTTTCTTATGGTTTGAATATCCATTGAAATTAGTGAGCATAACCGTCAGCTCTCAGTTTATACAGCATATACTTACATTCCTTTATGGAATCAGGTGACTGAAATAAGAACAGCCTCCACCCAAAACACAGATACATATCAAGAGGTGAGGTAATTCATAATTCAAAATTGTATTGGTAGATTGTAAGTACTTGGAAAAGAAGCATCAGATATATGAGTAAAGCCACAAGAGGAGCAGCAAAGATAAAAGCAAAGATCCAGTGGTTAAATATGATAGAGAAAGGCCTATACAGAGATGTTTTGGTTTCTTTGTCTTTAGAGAAATTATAAATTATAAATAAAGAGTGAGAGTGAGACATTGAGAATATACCAAAAACATACTACTAGAAAGGACGGCTTTTTTCCAACCGTTAGTCCTTGGTGATAAATATACCCCTATTTGGTTTTTATCGCTATTAGGAAGACATGGCTTTTATGGAAAAAAAATAGTTCTTTTTATAGTGTAAAGCCTCTCAAGTGTCTAATTTGTTTGAAGAGCAAATAGCTTTACAACCTAACAGATGGTGAGCTTCAAGGAGAATCTACACACCAAAAATGTACCAATTTAAGTGGCCATATACTAACGCTGTACAAACATACCACTCCAAGGAACTTGGTTTTAATTGGATGGTTTGATTACTGTAACAGCCTTCAGCTGGTAGTCTTAAATTGGTCTGAATTATTCATATAAATATTTTTAATATAGTTAGGTGTCCTTAAAGCTAAATTGACATAAGAGTCTGGGATTGAAGAGCCCACACCAGAAGTCTGATCTGATTTCTAACTGATACCAGTTTACCTCCTTTGACTGGAGAAGAGTCACAGAGCAATGAACAGAGACATATTTGTCTTGGCTGAGTCAGATGAATCAGATACATGAATGAAGTCACTCAGTGACTTGTCTGGAAAGAATGTGGTTTCCTCCCACTGAAAATGAAGTCCCTTTCTGCTTAGATACTGAGGAAGAGCTACATATATCCTTAAAGTGATAAGGTTTAGTGTCTAAGAGACCCAGAGAGCATGTGTGCTGTGCAAGGGAATAGAGACATCAAACAGTCTGACAAACATGGCTTTGGAAAAGATCCTTGTGGTACTACACTACAACCCTTGTATATCTAAGTTAATGGCTTAGAACTTTTCTTTTTTACATGTATTCCTGTAACACACCTATTTATAAACTGTATGCACAGGCAATAGGAACCTTCTGAATATTCCCTCTCCTTTCCCTTACACCATGCTATGGCAATGAAGCAAAAATGAAGCAAAAGTGCAAGTATGAGGTTATTTAATATTTTCATGAAACTAAAATGCTTCAGCTGTCCTGCTTCCCTTCTTAGCCTGCCCCTTTCAGTCTCTGATGGGCCCTGTTTATGTCACGTACATGAGAGTGTGCGTGTAAGGGAAATACCTTTGTTCGAAGAATGCACCAAGTAAAGAATAAAGCTTTGTTTATCAATACTTTATGAGTCCACAGTGTTATAATCTCAAATTATGAACTCAAGTTGAAAGTACAATGCGGGGCAATTTAGAAAAAAGAATTAAAAAACAATTAGAACCTATTTTGTACAATTTTCAACTATTTAAAAGATCTTTTTTTTTGTGGTTCTCATGGAATCCAAATTGCCACGTGAGTCACTTGGGTAGCACTTTCCATTTTCCTAGGAGCAGTTTGGGAAAAGGGTGTTGTTTCAGATCTGACAGGGTTCAGCTTTACCAAACCCATTTTATGCAACCAAGCATGCATTAAATTATGTGTTGAGATCACAAGAGGAAAAAATGAGGCAAAAGATAGCTGTGCAATTCCTTACACTTCATACTTATGTATGGACACTATCCTGTTCCCCCTTCCTTTCCAAATTAAGGGTCATCAGAGAAATTGCTGTGCCAGCACGGCTGTGCAGAATGCAGACAGTGCTCCACGGGACACTAGTTATGACAGAGTTATTACCTCTGATGTTAGTGCAGCATTTGCTCACGTAAGGAGGCACCTGCGTTTTGGGCAGCAGAGAAGGCCAGTGCTGCTGCTTTCACATACATTTGTGAACAGTCCTGCTGATTATTGCAGACAGAGGAAACATTTACACGCAGCTACTATGAAGGGGAGAGAGGCTTTAATCCTTTCCGTGTGCACCCATGGAAAAAGCCATATCAGTGGTATCCCAGGTCAGGGTTGCATGTGCATTTTTAACTACTCTTGTCCATCACCTTCTTCATGAATGTTAAGGTAAGTGTATCAGTTATACTCGGCTTATACACAGCATGTTCTTTTTGAGTTGATCTTGGTGATATAAGCAATATTCCTTGCTTTTAATCCAGAATAGAAAAAAAAAAATACTATGAGCTTTACAATGAATTTGGTGTTACTATCTTCGTGGCAAATGTTAATGCATTATGTTATATTGGGAGTCGATATTTTATTCTATACATCTATAAAACATAAAATGGACATTTTTCCTGCAGTACACTTTTCCCTGCTCGGTGTGAAGTTGTTAATGACAATGATGGAAGAGGAAACACCTGACGAGGAGAGGAGGGAAGAGGAGGGGAAGGGAAGGGAGAGAAGAAGAGGTAAGATGGTCTTTAAGGTCACTTCCAACCCAAAACATTCTGTGATTCTATGAAAACAACCACGAAGACATGCAGAAGAGAAACTTCTTTCCCTCCTTTCTGCATGGGTGGTGCCCCTGCATGGATTACATGTTGGTGCCACATCCTTTTGCCAAGATACGTGATACAGATATGCTCATGTCAATAACAGAAGAGTAGGGATACACCCTAACACACCTATACTCCTGTTCCCTTTTGCAATCGGTACTTTTCAATGGTAGAGGAGCTAGTGAGAAGCTGGGGCACTGTATACCAATGAGGAGTGTGTGATTGGAAACTGTACAGGAGCTGTGTAGAGATGGTGATGGAAGATCGAGCCTGACCTTTTTTCCTCCCTGGTAAAACTTGTGACAAAAGGACTGGTTGGAATACTTAGTTGGTATGTGGGAGTTCTGTCTTAACAATTAACATGAAATTTAAAAATCAAATTCCCAAGCCAATGCCCCTATCAGAATTCTAAAGGCTGGTATTCAGAGCTCATTTGCTTTTTGTTGATGCTGTCCTACTCTGCATCAAGTACCGCATTTGCTAGCTATTTAAAACACACTGGGGAGATAACAAATACTGTTTTAAATCCATGCTCTGGATTCCACCTCTGTTTCAGATGGATCTGAGGGTTGATCTCCCACACCTTAGAGGTTATTTTAACCACTGCCCTCTGTGATATAGGACCACCCACAGTGTTGTGAATCTAATTCCCTCATTCTCATCAAATCTCTTTCCCAAACAGAGATGTTTCTGAAGTGCTGAAGAATTATTTCAAAATCGAACTATTGTTTTAAAATATTAATACTTTTTTAGTATTGACTGAAACAATCACTATTTCCCACCAATTCAGCATAATTTTTAGTCCCTCAAAACCTCTCTTTTTCGCCAGACAGATAATTTTGCAGAGTTTCACTCAGCTGTACTGGTATGGGATCTGATACTAGTTAATTTCTTGAGTCAAAACGAGTTACACTATGATTTGAAAAATCTAATAAAGATCTAACTTAAGGCAGAATTTGTACAGTACGTTTTGGATGAAGTCAGGTGTTCCATGCTGTTTCTCGAATCCCTGTAAACATGTCTGAATAAAAAAATTCCAGCCACAAAGGATATCACAAAGCACTGACCAAACCCTGCTCTCATTTATGGAACTTTGACACCAGGCAGGTTGCATCTGGGTAAACAAGAACAATGTCTTAACCTGGACTGAACTCAGCTTACTCTTTTCCAGAGGAAGATAAAATATAAGCCTTTAGGATATCCATCTGAGTAGAAACGTTTTGGAGACTGCTTTTCCTATTGCTAGGATCATGAAATGTCTTTGTTTAGTTTTCCCTAAGCTCAGAGATTCTACAAAATATTTATTTCCATAAAATAAAGCAAAGCTTTAAAATAAAACTTTAAACTTACTTGGTTTTTTAATTAGAAATCTGAAATATCAACAAGATTTGAAAACTGCTTTATGTGCCTTGTTTGAAGTTCTGAGTGAGTCTGTACTAAAATTTGTTTGTCAAGAAACTGATGATTTTGAATTATATTAATGCAAATCATCATTATGGAGCATATTTAAATTCAAAACCTAGGGAACATTACCACTGCTGCCTATTTTTCACTGCTGCTTGAATCTAACAAAGTAAAACAAAAAAATAGAAGTCAGAGCAAACTACAAGAAAGAGAGAGAAAAAAAGTGCAATTAAGCATACAGACCAAACCTAATCTGTTTGACTAATGGATTTTACCAAAAAATCAAGTTGAATTTTTTTTTAGCAAACAAAAGTAAGTTATCTGCTTAATATAAAACATCATTCTGTTACTGATATGAATGAAAAAATGAATCCCAGGCAATTACACATGTTGTGCTAACCTTTTTTTCCTATACCAAAGTACACCTTGTGAAATAGGATTATAGAATCATAGAATGGGTTGGGTTCGAAGGGGCTGTAAAAATCATCCAGTTCCACCCACCTGCCCATCATGCAGGAACACCTTCCATTAGACCAGGTTGCTCAAAGTCCCATCCAACCTGGTCATGAATATTCCCAGGGATGAGGCATCCACAGGTTCCCTGGGCAACCTGTCCCATTGCCTCATCACCTTCATCATAAAAAATTTCTTCCTTACATCCAATCTAAATCTATCGCCCTCCAGTTTAAAATTATTGTCCTTTGTCTTGTCCCTATAGGCCTAAGTAAAAAGTCTCTCAAATGTGTTGGATGTCAAAATGTATTGACATAGTTGTCAATGTGGACTTCAGCACAAATAGATCAGATTAAGCTGTTACACATTTTAAATAATGTCTCAGGAAGCCACAAAGAACAGTTGTAAGAATGGAAATTTCCTCTTCTTGTAAAACACATATATCCCAGCTCAGAAACATTTCTATGTCAGCCTGGACTTCTTAGTCCTCAGAGTGGCAGAAAACAATTGCAGGATGCAGATTTCACAAATTATGTATTTCTCAGCTAAATTTGATCTTTAGAAAGATCAGTAAGTGATTTACCAAGGCGTAAATCAATAGATGTAAATTTCATTAACCACAGCAATAATAAAATTTGTGAATATACTTCAAGCCTTTCTTAATTTTTCCTCCGAAATGCTTTCTACTGTGACAAGAATCACTCAGCTAGTGTTCTTTGTTTCATTTGAAAAGGACTTGTCATACACCACAGATGAAAGTTCAACTTTTGTGCCATGGACCTGTCATTTATCTAAAATCAGTATGCAGGTGCTGTCAGTTCTGTTCTGTTATTAGCTGAGACTTAACCAGCTGCTCAAAGGTGAATAAAATACTGATGTGTGGGAGGTTTGTACTGATATATGCAGTCCTGTAAATCTGAGAGTATGGTTTAATATGAAGAAGTGGAAAGCCTCAAAATATAAGTTAGTGAGGTCTTTTCTATATTCTGTGATTAAAGTGAATAAAGAAAAGAATAGCTGAAATAAGGTATTTCAGTGACAATCTGACCTAAAATCAGAGAAACAGGATAAATTTCTTCCAGAAAGGCAAGATATTGCAATTCAGTTCCTCTTGACAAAGCCATTCAGTGACATTTCTCTTCATTATGAAAGGAAAACATTAAAAATTATTCAGTTGAATTAAAAATTATTATTCAGTGTAGCTATTTGTGCAGCCAAAGTAAACCAGTGAAATGATGTTCGAAATGAAAGGGTAAGAGAAAATATTTAACTCCTTGAGAGCATCTATATCACAGATTTCAAGCAGTTCTCTGAAGTCACTCTAGTTGCTGAAGAAGAGAAAATTGCATGCTGAATGTTATTGCATTGATCAATGCTTCAAATCTTGACCTTAGCGAGGTTTAGATTAGTTTAGCAGAAACAGAAGTCAATACAGGTCTTTGTCTACACTTGAAAGCCCACACTTATTCAGAAGGAAAATGACAGACAGTAGTGATTCTACTTGATATTAGATGAATTTTCTTTTCTAAACAAAAAATATAAAGACTCTGCATCTCTGAGAAGTACAATCAGAGATAAGCTGCATGTTGGTAAGCTTCTGGAGTGTGAATTTCCAGGGTCTGTAGAAGTGAAGTGGACATGACAGAAGAAAAATTGCACAAAGTATCTCCAAATTCAGGAACAAACCCACATGTTCAGATACCCAACAATGAGATACAGACTGTCTAAATATATCAATTAGATACTTTGGAAGTGCAAATTACCTTTTTCTAATATATATGTGTCTATATATACGCTAGAAATATCAATGCAGATATAGAATAAAATGAAAGGAAGACAGATTCTACCACTCCTTTTTCAACTATAAACATCAAAATGTTTTAAAATTATGAAAACATGGGGTGTACATGTACGTCACAGAAATACAAATAGTGTCACCAGCTATATGAACATATAATAAGGACACGATCACTCTGAAACTTTGTGACAAAAATTAAGTCTATGTTTTTGAAAAATTTGCTTGATAATTCCTATAATGCTGTCCTGGTTTTGGCCAAGAATGGGGTTATTTTTTCGCAGTAGCCATAAGGGGGCAGAGCCTGGAGCCATGTGGGCATGTCTAGGTTGTTATTCTATACCATGCACATCATTGCTGGGAGGCAGATGTAAGAGAATCTCACTTCCAAGAAGAAGGGCCTTGCAGTTAGGAACAAAAGGTGACACAGAGGGTCCAGTCAACATTTTGTTCATTGTCTTGGGGTTGTGCCATGTCAGTTCAGGTCAGTGAGCAATTTGCATTTAAAATACCCTCTCTTTTGTATGCTATTGTTATTAGTATTGTTGCTGTTACTATTCGTTTTCTTATCTCATTGCTGTTTCCAGTAAATTCTTCTAATCTCAGCCCGTAATCTCTGTCTTTTTCTCTCTCACCAAAGTGGATGGGGAAAGGGGAGCGGGAGTGCGATTTGAAAACCATGACAAGTGCTTAAGAGTAGGAATTTCAAAAATATTCTGTGGTGAAGCTTTTGAAAGCACCAGCTCTTCAATGACTGTAGCAGAGATCACTGCAGACAAATGAATAAATGCTGCTAATATCTGGAGCTGAGGTTTGAATTTACAAGAGGTGAGTATTGAAATATACAATAAAAGTTTCACTTTGTTGAGTATAGGAATGGTTCTGCACAACTGTTCTTAAACTGGCTAAGCATTCTTGATTTCCTTTCTTGTTGCAACTTCTAACCACTTCTTTGATAAATTAAAAAAGTTTTGTTTATAGAGAAAACTAGATTGATGAACTGATCCAGAAAAAGAAGGGAAAGAAATTATGTAAATGGAGAAAAGAAATTAAATTTAGGAAGGGAAGGAGTATGTGAGGAGGGAAGGAGGGGCAAAAAAAATAAAGAAAAAGAAAAAAAAAGAGAAAAGGAAAGGAAGAAATAAAAAGGGGAGGGAGATTGCTGAAAAGATTAATTTTCATTTGTCGTGGTTTCTAGGTTCGGTTCGGTACTCATGCAGCTGTACGAACACACTTTAAGGAGCAATTCAAGGGCAGAAATAAATGACTGGGGTATGAAAAGAGAGGAGGAGTGTGCTGACCGCTGACTACTGCCAAAAGGGATGCAAATTAGATCCAGTGTCAGGCTCAGCAATTTACAACAAGGAGCTGTGTTGCCTTGCTTTAGTTGGGACTGCACAAACTGACCCCCAGCAAACAAATGGCACATGCCAGCTTCAGTGGTAGCTGGCTGATCATTTTGAAAATGTTGCTGCTACTTTGAACAAAGGCACTCAAAGAAGGAGATAAGCTCTGAAATATTTTTGAAGATCCATGCCTCTGTGACTTTGGTGTACATAGGCATAGATGTGACAGCTTTCAGCACCTGCACACAGGAAGTACAGAGCTCTACTTCTGTAAGTAGGTCAGTATGACTGAGCACAGCAAGCCTCCTAACACATGCTTTCCCTAGAAATATTTCAGCAGCAGAGTGTTCATAGTTTGTTTACTGATAAATCACCTCTGGTTTGTATGCAAAGCTCAAATTTATAAATTCACACCATCCCCCTAATAAAGCAGCTATCCTTGTAAAAATGGACTTTTGCTGAGGCAGCAATGTCTGTGCTGGGGCTTTTGTCAGCAAAGCTTTTGGTCAGGAGTGGGCACATCTCTGCTTGCTTTGCCTCTCAGCCAAAACAACAGGAACCTACAGCACATAGCTTAGGCACAGTCATATTGTAACGTAATTGATTTTCACTTGTACTGAATGTCCTAAAGATACATTTCCCCTACTGATTTGGGGCAGCGCTTAGCTTGGGGTTGTGAGACAAATATGTTATTTGAGGTTTACATTACCAGAAATGTTAACTGCAATCAAGTAAATTCACCAGAGAGGGAGCAAAGCTGGATTTCACCAGGGGAGAAGGGGGCAGAGGCACTTGAGAAAAGTTGCTCTAAGAGGTGAAGAATATTTTATCAGTGTAAATGCTCCAGCACGAAAGCTTCTTAACACTAGGAAACAAAACATCAGATGATTTACCAGTATTGCAACAGCAGCACACATTTTACACCCAGACTGGATCTAAGCCACTTAAATGCTTTATAGGTGTGGGTACAAAGGATATGACTTTTCTACAGTTTGTAGATAAGCAGGAAGAGATCATTAAAGGTAATTTTGATCTTTGAAATACTTTTTTCTGATTGATACTGTGAAACTATATACATGTGTATATGTGCCTCTGTGAAGAGATGTGATATATTCCAGTAGGCACCCAAAGGAAACCAGGGGGCTTTTGCTGTGACTTTTTCCTGTGCTAGTAAGAAATACCCGGCAGTTTTCTCCCCCTGTTTTGCCACCTTGGTGCTTGAAGGGTGGGGGGCATGAAAGAGAGTGGCTGTGGAAAGCGCAGTGCTTGGCCCCTAGACTAGGCACCAGGCCTCCAGTCCGGTAGGGCCAGGGAGAGCCTCCTTCCCTGCCATGCCTGTGGAATTACCAGCAAAGGGAGAGGTTTCTGTCCTCCTACTGGACCCCGGGTAGCCACAGCCACAGTATGCATGACACGTCAAAATGAGCCTGCTCTTTCCCAGATGTATCTGGTGCAAAGCAAAACCAGAGTGTACCCCTCAAAAAATGTGGGTGTGTTCACTGAGGTGAGCATGCTTGCCACAGGATGAGTAGATGCAGATTCCCTGGAGTAAACTTCAATTCTCTTTTTTTTTTTTTAAACTTTTGTTCTTATCATGCTGCTAGGTTTACCTCAGGGCATCTTTTGGCTCTGTGATGGAGAGCCATTAAAAAAGCCTTGGAGTCTGCTGAGGTCTCTACTATTTCTCCAGATGTGTCTCCTCAGAAGGCCTTTTGTCTGTACAGGTACTGTATTCTTGAGCTTCTGAGCCTCTTTGCTCTTCCTCAACACTCAGCAAAACCTGCTTCCCACGCCAAAGGCTTGCATAGCTTGTGAGCCAAAGGTACATCATCAAATGGTTCCCTCTCCAAATAGCTCATGCTACTGTACAGGACTGTATATGGAGCAGTGGATCCAATGTTAGGATTTTATAGTCTTTTTGTCAGTTTAGTATGGTAATGTGAGCATTACTCGTGTCTATCAAGGTATTGCAGTCTCCTGCAGCGATGTGGAGGCACATTTGTTTAGAAAAAGACTTCCTGGCTTCAGTAAATCTCTTTATAATATTTGTCTGTTTTTAAATGTCTTTAGAAAAATAAATTAATTATTCAATACATAAATTTAACTAATGTGTTGGTCCTGACCTTTGTAGCCCAATTTTGCTTTTGATTCTTGATTTTAGAGGTATGAGAGAAAATTAGGAAAAAATTTAATACATAGGTCAGAAACTTCATATTTCTCCATAAACTTCCAAAATATTTCACACAGCACACAACAGGAAGAAACAAGTATTTATTATTGCTTAGGAGAAGACGGCGTTCTGGAGTTAAACTTAGCTATTTAGCTCAGACTCTGCAATATTCCTGTCATTCTCAAAAACACAGGAGTACGTTACAGAGGTAAGGTACTCCTTCCACAGCCTCTCTTTCAGTTCTTCCCTATAGTTTCTACCAGGAGGTTTTTCTTAATATCTGTTCTGAATTTGCCTTGCCACATGAACTTCTCTACTGTATTTTTCATCTCTCTGTGAGTTCTGTTATTCTTTGCTGATTCTTTAATCAGTTCTTCCAGTTCAGTACTGAGTAATGGATGTAATATTTCTTCCCAGTTCTCTACAGCCTTTCACTCTAAAGAAAGACAAGCCTATAGGCAACTGCAATCATGTGACATGTGATTAAAGAATTTGCCCAAGGGGAAGAAAGTAGGACTCAGCTTCTTGCATTATCACAGATCCTGCAATGCTGACGGTGAACTGTGTAGGCCCACAGCCAAAGAGGGTTTAGGCTCTCATTAAAAGCTTCTTGTTCTACTCAGCTACAACCTAACCTCTCTCCTGCATTCCCCCTTTCGTGCTGGCAAGTTTGCTGAGAGAATGCCTTTGAAGTTGAGGTACACAGTGAAAATGAACAGGGGAACCAAGCTTGCTGCTGTTGATGAGACTTAAATTGAGACAGAAGCCAAGCCGTTGTCAGTCATGTCAACAGTGATTTACTTTTAAGGCTTTGCAGACCCAAAATTCAGGCATCTGAGGAAATGCAGGAATGAGAAATGAGGTGCTGATAGAGTCTGGGCACCTCCAAAGATTAAGCAGGAGCTTTCAAGAACTCAGTTTTTGGTTCTTAAATTCTAAGTCTCACTTAAAAATATCATCGCCTTCCTTGATCCAGGCCTCATGATAGCTGTGTTTCTGTGACCGCCTGTTTGGAAAGGGATTTGCAAATATCTACACTCCCAAGTATCTGTTAAGTGAGATAATACCACTTGAATATTTCATGTGGTCTGAAGCTGAATATTATCACAGAAGCTGAGAAAGCTTGGATATTCATCTTTTCCAAACTGCATGTTCAAATGAAAAAACTGCTTCAGACTTCACTCATAACTACCTTTACTTCATTCCTTGATTAAACTGTCTAGCCTGTAGACTTACCATATAAGCAGAGAAAATCAGGCTAAACTACACAATCCATAGCTCTGTGGACGTGAGGTTCTTGGTAGGAAAAACAGGAGGTTTTTCTGTATATGGAGGTTATTCTTTGAGGAACAGATGTCATTTGAAGAGAATTGTTTCAAGATCACATTTCTGGAGGTAGTCTCTTTAATGTTGCCATGACTCATTCTGCAAACATTTGGCATGCATTTTTATATTACATATGCTGAAATATATGACTTACTTTTAAAACTGAGAAGATGTTAAAAGTTTTGAAAAGCTCAGGTATTGCAAAAGGATCGGTTCCAATAAAGCACTGAGGAGTTTGAATTTTTATGAAAACAATAGGTATATTTTTATTGCTAATCTGCAAAACTGAGTTCAAATTTTTTTAACATGTCTTTATTAAATGTCTGGCACTTCCATCCTGGAAATACTACAATCTCCTTCATGCTGATCTCTTCACAATCCTGTGTGTGGTCCCAACTAGGACCCCATCAGAAAAAAAACCCAAGCAGCTTGGGAGAAAGAGCAATTCATGCAGTTTCCATTCTCAGAAACTGGTTGGTCTGGGATACCTAGAGAAGTCAGCCCTCAGATCTCAGTAAATATTTTTACATAGTATATAAAAATAGTATCTCCTGAAAGTCTCTAAAAATTTTCTTGAAGGATGTATACACATTCTCTTAAATATAATGGAAGGAGGTTTTTTATACCAAACTATTTGTGTTCCTAAAATGCTATTTACAACTTTTATAAATCCTTCAAGTGACTTTGTGTCTTTTAGACAGATTTTCTGTAGTTTGTTCTGAAGCAAATAAAAGAAAGATTGGGTTTTGTGGGTAGAAATGAGCTAAGGATGCTGTGACTTGCATTGTCAGAGGGATGATTCCTAGAGAGAAATGAACGAGTCTCACAGTACACTTTATGAGACATGTGACCCAGTGTGACAGCTTGTAGTTTCCAAAGCTGAAAAGTCCACTTCTATCACTTACATCACTTCTGGCTGGGCACTCCCACCATCCACCTTGTTCCAGCTCCTTTTCTCATCAGCAATTTTCGTGAGCATATAACATGTCACTGCCCGAAGAGTAAGAGAAGGTGAAAGTTTGACTCTTAAAAGGGATGCTGAGAACGGAGAATGGTAAATTCCATGCAAAATAAGCAATAAAAAATAAAATAAAATAAATTAAAGTTACAGACAGAAAAATGTATAGGATATAACAGGGAAAAATTTCCACAATTTTTCTAAAAGAAAGCTAAACTTTGCAAATCTCTCTCTTAAAATATACTAAGCAAATGAGTATTTTTGTACCTGTATTTGTGCCTGTATTTTCACTAATGATTATTTCTAGGTGCATTATCAAATTCTCCTGAAAACCCATGACTGCAAAGTCATTAAAAGATCTCATAATTCTGATAAAATGGTAGATAAGTACACTATAATGCAAAAAGAAAAAAATTTAACAACATAGTAAAGAAGCACAAAATTGAATTATTTAAGAACAAGATATGAAAATCATGGTGGATTATAAGTCTCCATCAGCTCAATGTTGATTCAGAAAAGCAAGCACATTATTGAAAAACAGTGAGATAAAACATTACTGTATTGTTAAACATATTTTGATCTGAAAGCTTCAAACTGAGATTAGATGTGAGGAGCTAATATTTTTAGAAAGTTGCATTTGTTTATTAAATAATAAATTCAATAATAAAACCAAGTTTTAGAACAATGTAATTCTTTCAAAACTATGGTTACGCGCATTCAAGTAAAAAACAAAACAAAAAAGCAAACCAAAACAATTTGAAAGGTTTCTCAGGCTGTAGGCTAATAATTATTATATATGATCCTAAGCCTGGTGCAGGGCTGAGTAAGGAGTGCCATCATGCCGGCTGTTCTAGACTAGGCACTCCTTCCTCTGCTCTGGCCTCCTCTGGGCACCTGTACAGCAGACAAAAGGATTAAATAGCATCTTCTTCAATGAAGTTTCAACTTGGATTATTTTAAATTGATCATGATCATGAGCTGCAACTTTCTGACATAGGTGCTTGCTCAGGCTTTACTTTGATATGAGGCTGAGATGGCTAATGTACATTTCTGCACCTGTGAATTTATAAGCCTTTCAAAATCTACCACTTTATAAATATCCCCACAGGCTGCACTAGCCCAGACCTACCCAGGTGAGATAAAAAGCCTGCATCTGAACTAGTTCTAGCACCTAAAAGAGCCAACTTAGACATTTCTTCAGATAATTTCTGTACTTTCTTTTTACTGTTAAATTGCTATAATTTTAGGAAGAAATGTAATTTCTCTGATAGGAGCAGCACTCTGCATAGAAAATATTAAATTTGTTCATCTCACAGTGTTTTTGCACACTACAAGATTAGCAAAAGGGTGGGGGTGAAGTTCCTGTAGACAGTAATTCTGAGTAGGAACTGCTGTCACAAAAAGTTCTCTAAAACACCTGGTGTCTCTAATAGCAAGTAAGAATTTTAATAACGTATACCATATGTGGCCCTGTCTGACAAGACATTTTTTTTGTAGGCTCTGCTCCCTGTATAAGGTATTGCCTGGTGATTGTCTGCTGGAGAGTTTTCATCCTCTGAAATCCTACTTGATCTCCCTAGAATCGCACTTAATGGGAAAGACACTGAACGACAAATCAAGGAGTGATTTCTACATCCAGAAGGGATGTAGAGGTGAGTAGATTCATTACGTGAATAAGGGTTCAAAGACAAGCTCATAAATGTGTCCAAAATGTCATTGTTCCAAAGGTAACAAAAAAGGAAATGCCAGAACAAAAATCTCTATTTTCATTTGCTTTTGCAGTGTACCACCTGAAATGAAACAAAAAGAAAGTAAAGAATGATAATTTAAATTTTCTTTTGCCATTTCTTTGCTATCTATTCTTAGTAAGAACTAAAACAGCAAGAGCAAAACCACAAGATTCACCCAGACCCAGGCACTCCACTTGTTATATTCTCATGCTACAGAAAATACAATAGAAAGAAAAGGAAAGTAATTCCTTCTGTTCTTTGACCAAAGCATGACACAGATTTTCCATCTATGAAGCACTGGGCAAGACACCCGATGCATCATTCCCTTGAAAGGTCATGGATAATATTGTACTGCAGATGAATACTGGACATCTTACAGAACATCCTTCATGGCTTCAAAGTCTGACTGGAAAAAGTCATAGGATGGTCCCTCTGCACAGGGATTGTATAGGTTCTGCAGAAGTCCTGACTTGTATTGACGTCCATGTTAATCCTAATAATACACAAAACAGGGGCTTTTTAGCCTTATGCCATTTGCCTATTTCCATGTTATTGCTTGCTATCCAGTTACGCCCTTTCCTTTTTCAGCAAAAATCCAGGTGGTTGTCTGTTGCTTAGTCTGGGCTGAAACACTCTTGCATGTAGCCAGGGCTTTGAAAAGAGCCACACACTGTTCGGGCTATTTAAAAACCCAAAGAAATAAATCCAGAATTATCAAATGAGGGAGGAGATCTTGTAGGGCTTCCTGCTTTTCTACCTACTCACCCTGGTAGCATGCTGTTGCAGCATGACTCCTGAAAACCTCTGGGAAACAGAGATTTGTAAAATGACACCAAGCATATAGATCTACTAGCAGGTATGTAACCCTCTAAGTCAAGAGCTTCTTGTAGGAGACAGCCAAGCCACACAATAGGAAGGCAATGCCCTTTTCTGTTATAAGGCTGGGGAAAACCCTCTTTAACCCAATGACAGAAGTAACAAAGAATCTTGAGATTTAAACAACTGATAATTTTGTTGAGCACTCTTTTTTCTGGAGGAGGGTGTGATAACATGGTAAAAGTATAATTCAATTGGTGTAACTAATGGAAAATAACTTTTATAAATCTTTTTTCTTATTACTAGAGTAAGGCTATTGCTCTGACTAGAGTGAGGTTATGTTTTCATTTATTTCTCTTTGTTCCCATTTAATATGGTTTATTCAGCCACTGTCACAACTCCACACGGTGAAAAACTTTGTCATTTGAAAAAAGAAACTACTTAACATGACAGCAAAATAAGCAAAAGAAGGGATATTTCCATGTATGTTACTGAGCTTAATTTTAGCTGATTAAAATCTTACGACTCTGAGTGGCCCCACAGCAGATTTTTTTTCCAAAACATGTTTTTTGGGAACAGTGAAACACTGTATTTTGTTGGCAAACAGTTACAAGGATTTAAACCTTTAATCAAGCTGTGCTAAATGCTTCAGTTTATAAATTGTTTATGAGTTAACCAGGACTTTCCACACAAATCTGTTTCACTTTAATAATAGTCTGGAACTTTTCTACACAGTATCCTGTCCAGTACAGTCTTCTACTGTTCAGATATGGCTAGTGTTATGGTCCAATCAAAATTAGTCTCACTTACAGGAAAGCTTAAATAATGTTCATGAATAAGCCAGTCCTGCCAATATTGAATAATAATAATAAGAAGAAAGCTCGCTAAAGATCTTCCTTCTTGCTGCTGTTACACACTATAAGGAAGAAAAGCAGGCACTGATTCACCTCTACCCACTGGCCAGCCTTCCTTGGCAAGTCTAATTGATGCCTTGGTGCAGCTGTTTCCCTTTGCCAGCCCAGAGCGAGGAGTTCTAATTTTGCTCTGAGCCTTACACAGCTGCAGTTCAGCCATGCTTCTGAGCCACACGACCATCCAGGGGGATTAATCAGCCATACTAATGACAGGTCAGTCTGTGGGGTCAAAGCATTTTGTCATGTTGTTAAGTGCTCGGGGTACATGCTTAGATACTAAATACCAACAGAGAAAAGCACATTGGGTCACCCTCCTGGCAGAGAAGTGGTGAAACAGCTAGTGGCAATCCCGTTTGATGAGCATTCCTGCCCTCTCGTGGTATAACTGCTAAATTTAGTTATTACATGGCACACAGGCTTGTCAAGCACAAAAAAAGACTAGTAGAAAAAAATGATAAAATATTTATTCTCTCATATTTATTTACACATATTTTGGTGTCTGAATTTCAAGAGATCTTTGTATTACTTCAGCTTTTGCCTGCACCAGATGAGATTCTTGGAGGTGTTTTAATCTCTAGTTTAAAAAGTCCTACCTACAATTTAGCCAGATATGTGAATAATACTTCCATGGATAAAACAGTGGAGATTTTTCCAGTTTTATGGCTACCAAGAGCTCTTATGTTTTTGGGTTTTTTTTCTACATATAAACAATTCTTAGGGAGCTTTTTTCTAATCCAAAAAAAAAGTGAAATCGGGGAAGAATCATGTTAGGGTTGTAATTATACCTCTTTCAAGTTTCTTCCCAGCAGCAACATACACTTCATGATGCTGAAACACGATGCACTGTTGTCCTTTATTTCCAAAATAGTTTGGCAACCGTCTGAAAACCAAGACTGTGGAATCTTTGTGTTTATTAATGTTTAGAAAAAGGCTATTTAGATAGAGAAAATAATGTCCTTTTGACAGCTCCAAAAATGGCACTCTGAAGAAACAAAACTCTTTACTATTTATGACTCTAGATAGAGCCACATCTGCTCTTCAGATGTACAGCTTACATTGTTATCAGCTCACTCACAATATTGGCAAGGACTGAATCATAGTTGTACTCCATCCCTACTGGCTTGTGTCATGTGATGCTGTAAAGTCAAATCCAGATTTAGACAGGCCTAGGAAAAACAAAAATATCAGCTGGATCAATTTACTTGCTGTGAATGTTCTTCTTTCATCTTGTCATAGTGAAGGCTTATTTGAAAAAAGTTTGCACCTGCACACATTCAAGGGGATGTGGAGAAATACAAGAATTAGCAAATCAAATGGTAACACCAGATATAAAACAAAATATTACAAAAGTGGATAAGAAGAGTCAGCTAGCAACATGTCTATCTTCATTTCACAAAAATCTCATATTACTCTTTCTTCTTTTTTCTTATGAAATAGGTAGCAGCTTACATAATACATGATGACGAGAGCTTTCCTGTTGCAGCTAAGAAAGAAAAAATGTCTTCAGCTGTCTGATTGAAAGGGACTGTAAACCTTTCCAAGAAGAAAAAAAAAAAAAAAACAAAAATATTCTGTTTATCAGAGAATGTGAAAACAAGCACATCAAAGAAAATGAATATAGAGACAGATGTCATACACATTGCAATGAAGAAGGCAATTTCTTCCAAATCTGTTGCTGTGACTAGTCATATATCTGTAACATGCAAATTTGGCTTTTTTTTTGGAATGGAATGTATTTATACATTTATATCCAACGGCTGATTCATTAAAGGAAAATCCAGGGCCAAGGTTTTTAAAAGGGACTAACGATTTTGAGATCCCAAGTCCAAACATCTCATACTAATTTTCTGTTCACTCACATAAAATTGCCAGGTGGGGACACCAGAAATGAATGCATGCAAAAGGCATGAGACAGTTGACCCATGCACTGGGTTTATGGAAGACAACTCATAACAGCTTTACCAACCCTTGTAGTATAAACATTCCTTTGTGAAACACCTATCCCTATGAGACTCGCTGTTGATGGAAATACTACTTTCTAAATAATACTTTCTAGAAATAATGTTTTCTTAAGCAAGAGCTTAAGTTTCAAGAAGCTTATTTTGATTTGTTACTTTCTGTAACTGGCTTTCATTTTAGGATTTTCAGAGTTTGTTAACTGCTCAGTACATTTATCTGGGTAATTGTTTAAAAGAAAGACAGTTTTAAACAACCTGCTACAGGCATCCTTTTCATAAGAGTCATTAAGATAGTGTGGTGTTCTTCATTTGTTGCAATATAATGTGCCTCAAAATATTGTTTACATCAAACAAATTAAAACTATTTTAAAAGAATATTATTACAGTCATGTTATTAACTATTTTGGGTAGTAAATGTGTCATAAAATGACTGATAGATATCATAAAAATTGTTCGCAGTGCCAGAAATAACATCTGCCATATATTGGTGTTACCTACATTCCTTACTCTTGGGCTGCATCACAATCCAGGCTACCGACCACTGTAGGAAAGAATGAATGAGACCTTTACACTAATGCCTTATGAAAATGTCCCCCAAAGCAAATAGATTCTGGAAAATGAAGTTTAAATGAGCTTTTTTCCCTCTTTCCTGTTATGCAAGAAGGAGAATCAAGCTATTTGGATATTTCAGAAATATCTTACATGTCTTTTTTTTACCCTTGCAGAGCATAACAAAAATTTAAGGGAAGAGCCCTTTTTTAGCTCTGGAAAGTATTTTAAGAAACTGTGGATTTTTATTTTTTTTTAGTTAACTGTCGAGTACAACGAAGTCCCCACAGAAGTATAGAACATTATTCAGCCCACCTAACTTGAGATGCTAATTTAAGACATCTGCATCAGAAGCGTGCTCACACAAATTTCCTCTAATCGTTGACTGAAAGTAACAGATGCCTCCAGACAATGATTCAGATGGTGGGCTGAGTTGCCTTTTTTATCTATCCTCCCCTATTGACTGTGAAACCTTTTCTTGATCCTCACCCACCAATTTTTTGACTTATTATCATAGTTCTTCCAATAGAGATGTGAACTGAATTCAATTTTATTTAAACCTTCAGACAACAAACTTATTTTTCTTGGTTGCCAGACCTTTCAAGACCTGACCATGGATGCAGGGTTTCCTTGGATCACAAGTTGAAAATCATTTCCATATAGGCAGTAGTTGCTACAGCAACCAGGCTTTAACAATGCTTAAGCAATTAGCCGTATGTGGGATGAATCTTGGCTTTTATAAGCTGCTGTACCCTCATGGAATGAAAGTAAATTTCAGAGCATTGAAGGTTTGTATTGAAGGAGAATATGTAAAATGAAAATTTGTTCTCTTCCAGAGAATAAGGGAAGAATAACTTGCATTACTTTAAATAAATGTATTTGTCTTAAAGTAGAAGCCATTAAAATGAATCAAAGCTGTCTAATATTTCAGGAATTACAACCTAGTTGTCAGGTCTCAAGAACCAGCAGTGTGCCAAAAATAGGCTCTATATACAGACAACAAGGCAAAGAAAACATCACAATTAAGTGGGAAATGTTGAGCCTTAGGGTTTAAATACTCATTAGAGCAAACAGGCTTATTAGCTTGCAAATGTGGGAAATATACAGATTTTTGTTACAAGGAAGAGTCAGCAGCCCTGTGACTGGAGGACTCACTGGAATAAAGTTGCTTGACAGAAATAGAAGTTGTTAGCAGCTGCCAAATCAGGAAGCCCAGTAGGGGCAAGGCTGCTGCAGCTCCACGATGCCTGCAAGTCCGACTGGCAGTGAGACTGTGTACCACAGGCACAGGCATGTGGCTGGAGTGGGGTCTCTTGTCTCTCACTGGGACACAGGGATCCCCTCTACCATCATGTCTTTGGGGCCACGGGGATGAGATTTTGACAGGGCTCCTGTGAAGCCCCAGGAGGATGGGGGAATACTGGGGTTTCCCCAGCTGCAGTACTCCTCTGCACTCCCGCAGTGGTGGGGAGGGGATGAGAAGTTTTTGTACATAAGCTAACAGAAAGTTGAGGGACTTTGATCAAAATTAACAACATTTAACAAAAATGTTTTAGTCATTGGACTATTAAGTGTTCAAGGTCATTCTCTGAAGTTTCTTACCCTGTATCTGAAAATTCTTGAATAAACATTTCAGAGAATTTTGTATGCTCTAGGAGGAAAAACCCTCAACATTTTAACGAATCAAGTGTTGCAAGAAAATTTTTAATGAGCCATCTTTGCACAATTCTAGTCCCGCACCTCCCAGTTGCTACAATCAGAAGCTGATGGTTGCATGAGAAGAGAGCATGTGTGGGTATTGATTGTAACCAGGAAAGGAGCAGAACAGAGTCTTCTATGAACATTTAGAAGTGATGTTTTAATTTTATTACCTTTACCCACCTAACTTCCAGTCAAAAGAGAGACTCCTAATAGCTAAGTCTTTTTCTTTAGTTCCTTGGTTAAAACCCATGTGGACTTCATGGAGACTTATTCTTTGTGGGGAGCTATAGAATGTTACATACTTGTGAATGGTTTATTACATTTCATGTAACGAATGTAGCTCAGCACAATGACTTTTGCACTGCTGCACACATTGTGTTTGTGTTCATCTTTTGGCCAGAAAACATTGGCCATTTTTAAGAGAAGATTCATACACTGCAGATGCACTTTATCATACAGACTGCTATCTTCAATTGCATTCTAACTTATGCAGTGTCCTCTATGATATGCTTTTTGATTAGTAGATCAAAAAAAATTGAACAATGAAACTAATACATTTTTCTTTTGTCTGCATTTCACCTGTATCTGGTAGTCTTCTCACATGCATTTTATCACTAAAGTTGAATGAACACCTCTCAGAGCTGCTTGCACAATGGAACTTAACTTTGGAGGCCTCAAGAAGGCTGAGACTTTACTGGTCATTGTTAGTGGTTTCTAGAACAAACATATGGGTTTAAGTATAGATTTAATTGCCTATTCTCTAGACATATATTTTTTTCAGAATATTTTATAAATTTTTTAGCTTGTTTGCTTATATTAACTTGCCCTCATTTCCTTTTTGGTAAACAGACATGATTGGTTTAAAGCAATAAGTATTGCTTATGGTCCATGAAACTTATAACTGGGAGCAAGAAATATCCTTTCATTAATCTAGATCTGCACTAGGTCAGTATCTTAAAAAGTACCACAGTCTCCCTTCCTGACGACTTTTGGCTGTAATGTATTATACTGGTGTTTTGACTGGGAGTCCAGCCCCTAGCAGAGAAAAAAAGAACTTCAGCTGGGCTTTTATGTGCCTTTACAGGAACACAGCCAAATCACAATATTTGGTTTTCAGGCCTCTGGTCTTTAAGGAAAATGAAATAAAACAAAAGCAGTTTTCTATGGAATGTACATGGTTTTTACTAAGAAAAGAAAATCAATTTGGTCAGAAGCCCAATTTTCCGTTGAAAGACTTCCAATGTGAAATGTTCAAGCAGCCATAAAGTATACTTATAAATATGAATTAACAGAACTTAATCTTTCAGGTTATCTCTTTACATTCACTCACTCACACAAATAAACACACACACACTATGGAGCAACTGTTAGCACGACTGCAGTATTCATTTCACTTATTATTTAAAGAGTCAGGCATGAAACAGTGGAGAGATGTTTTCTAAGTTATAATCCTCAAACAAGTTAAAAAAAATTATTTTCCTGGAAGCTTTATTGAGACCACCATCATTAACGTGATAATCCACTGAGAAACTGCTTCCTAGACTTTAATGCAAACACCTGTTAAAGATAACTGAACTTAGATAAATTTTTAGGATATTAATTCACTGAATAAGTCTGGGGTTTCCAATTGTACAATTTTAAAAACAAAGACAAGTGTGGGATGGTTATAATATTCCCTACACTGCTTAATGAGACAGAGAATTAGCTCAACTTCATATGTGTCATATCTGGTAAGTGAATGGATTATTAAGTTTAATGCAGTAAATGCAATGTTAGCCTCACATTTAATCACGTAAAATCCAAGATAATGGTTTGGAAACTCATGAAATAATAATCTGTACTTAATAAATCCATAATAAAAATAGTGACCTGTGTGTATATGTAAGTGGATTAGGTAGATGGTGAATAACAGCAAAAGCAGCAGAGGAGAGGAGAAGGGAGGAATAAAGATGCATTCAAGTAACCATTTATAATGATCAGAAAGCATCTTAAGCACAGCCATAACCTACATAGTTTCTACTCTTGTTACTGGCTAAAGCTGGTTATACTATGCTAAGGAAATGCAGGGACCATGGTACCAGCTACTGGATAGGGCACATGTGTGCTTCACTCTGCCTGAGCCATCAGGCTGGCACAGAAGAGAGACTGATTAGGCCTTTGATTAAGGTAATAGACATATTCAGGGTTTTGATTTCTAGGCTGAAATCAGTCTCAGGTGCAGCATAGATATAGCCAGATAAACTCCACTCCCCTGTCATGCCATACAGTGCTCCTAAAACCGCACAGGAGCACCAATTAACTGACACAGGCATTGGTCTGGACTGGTCAGCTGTGGGGTTTTCTGGGTGAGAGACCCCTGAGTTTCATCTATGCATCTAAGGATCAGACCTCATGAATTTAGCTGTGGAGTCCTTTCAGAATACATGCAGTTTTGGAGGGTGGAAAAAGGTGGTTCTATGAGAGCTTTGCAGGAAACAATTAGTATGTGAGTTAGTATAGCAAAAATAAGACTGGATTATAATTCTACTTTGTAGTGATCTTCAAGGAGCTGAAGAAAAAAACCGCTGCTGTTCTGGCAAGACAATAGAAGATATTATAAGCAAGTATGCAAATCATGTCTTTTATTTTCAGATATCCTAGAACAATGGTAGTCCTGAAAGCCTTCAGGAACCAAAGGTATTGGCTTTTGCTCATTTTCACACCGAGAGGTCTTGAACGTGCTGCCCTCATACAAAGCAGCAGTAGCTATATGCTCTAGTGAGGTATGGGACTTCTCTCCAGGCAGTTGTTTGCTGCTCTCTGCTTTGGTATTAGTAAACAAAATCTTCCAGAAATTAGTGAAGTAATGGAAAGTCTCAAGACAATGAAGAAACAGCCTACAGGCACATGTTTCTGTTATAGACCAATTAGTCAGCAAACAGGGAGTGAAATAAAGCCAGGTTAGCTCATTACATTTTATGTACTTGGGATCAACAGAGATGATTCAGTGATTCCTTGGATTGTTTTTGTGCTAAGTTTAGGATAGTTTGCTTTGTAAATACTTGCTTAATATCAGATATTTTGTTCTGTGGAAAGGATCTCAAAGCAATAATTTTTCTTTGTAAAAGGATGTTTGAAAATTTTATATAAACATAAGTTTTGAGAATAGTGGTTTGATTAAAAATTATATCAGTCTGAAAATGTCAATGCAAATAGTGGACTTTAATTAAGTTTTACATGGATACATGTCTAGGCACTATAGAAACATATGCAGTAAGATGCTGAAGTGAGGGGTTTGGACCAGTTTATTTTCATTTAGGTATTTCAAATAACACTGTTCTTTTGTTGACCTTTTTTTTTCTAGACATAACTACAGCTGCATATTGTACATTTCCAAACATACAAGAGAAGATTGAACAGACCTAAAGGTTGAAAAAATTTTAAGGAGGAGAGTCCAGGGTGAGTTTTATAGCTGAAAAGTAAGAAACTGATTTAGGAAGAAAAAGACTAACCTCAAATCTTTATTGGAAGGTCATATTAATTTTAAAGCAAAATATTTTCAAGTTTTGTTGTGGTTTTTTCCTTTTTCTAATTAAATAAGAGGGTAGTTTTTTGGTTTTGGTTTGGGTTGGTTTTTTGCTGTTCTGAGTATACTAAATGTTCTCAAGAGTTTCCCAAGTGGCGAAAGTTCATGGGCATATTGCAAGGTAGTGTAGTAATTCTCTTTCTGCAAGAGAACACACCAAGCAATAAAAATTCAGAAAATTGAAGGATCAAAAAAATGACAGCAGAAAAATCTTAGGAATCTCATGAAAAAGATTGTGAAGTATCTTTTGAAGTAAGAATTGGAGTATCATGACTGTAGGGATCACTCCAAAACAAGGTAATCTATAACTGACTTATATATTTCCTTTCTGTAGAGGCAGCCAATGAGAAAGTCACAACATTTTATTACCTCTCTCCAAGGTTACAAAGTTCTCATTTGTAGCAATTTTTCTTGTTGACATCTGCCCCTGTTCTACCATGTCAGAAGAAAACCGATTGTGATTACAGACTATTAGTACAAAAGACCATAAAGCGTAGCTCTACTTTGAACCCTTCCTCCTTCCAAACAATAGTTTTATTCAGCAAATCTCCTTTCTCCATGCATTCTGTAATAGTTGCCTGTGCCAGTAATAAAAATAAGCTTTCTCTCCTGCAGAGCCAACACAGCTAGGAAATAGTAAGCTGCAGATTTTGTTCCATCTTGTATGTCAACAGACCTGTTTAATGGTTTCGTCTGGATACACCTCTGCAATTCTGTTGAGGGAAATAGGCTGATGGTGCCATCCACAGACAGCTTGATTTGGCAGTTAGTGTTGCACGGATGTAGCTAGGACCTCATTTGCTTTGCACAGCACAGCAAATTGATAACAAGCACTGGTAAGTGACATGAAAACCACCCTAAAACGTCTTGCTGGATTCTAGGGAATGCAGAGAAAGCAGAAATTAAAAAAAACAAACCAAACCAAACAACAAAACAAAACCAAAAATAACCCAAATATAACCCCCCCCCCCCCATTTTATTTCTAAGCTGAGAGTATCTGACACAGAAATTCTTGAGAGATAATGATGTGGTATCCACAATGCTATTAGCACAGGTATTTTTCAGGACAGGACCACTCTTATATTAAGAAATCAAAAGCTATAGACTTAAGTACTGATTAGTCTGTACCACGCCATTTTTTTTTTACCACTTTTATACAAAATTGGCAAATCTAAATTCATATTGATGGAAGGTTTGACAAATATATCCAATATATCCAACATGACAAAAAATTGGTATTACCTTAATCTTATAATGAGAATAGTTTTTCCAAAGGCCTAAAAAACGTTTGTTAAGACATTTAAGTCAGAGCCTTTTTTTAGGGTGAATTTTGCTTGAAAATGAGCTATAAAATGATCTGTGTGGTCATCTGGGTAACCACTCCAGGGCCATACAGCAAAGAAAACCAATTCTTCTAAACTGCCTATGAAGTTGTGTTCACTAATTACCTTAGACAGTGTGATCATGTGCTGTCCTACATCTGTGCCTGTTATAAAATGTAGCCAGAGGGTTTGATTTGTCTGCACCTGGCTGTATAAACAGCCTGATCACAGGTTGTGTAGAGTCTGCATTGCTGCTAATCTGTAAGTCAAATCTACAAAGACAAATATTTGCATTAGAATTCTTTATGATTACAGTTGTAGGCATTTATATAAAATTAAATGTTAGTAACTTTAATTTTTATTTATCAGGAAGAAAGACAATTTTTCTGACAGTGTGCTTCATGGGTCTTTTAGGAGATTTTAAAGTTAAATCATGAAAATATTATAATAGTACTTATATATAATACTATACACATATCTAGTAACAGAAAGTCTTGACTTTATAGATTTTCATGTAGTTCATTATATCAATATATTCTCAATGTTATTCAATCTTTCAATCTATAGGACAGTTCTTCTATGACTTTTTCATGTATGATAGCAGTTCTGCTAGTCCAAATTCATCATGTTATGTATAAACTGTAACCAGATTTGCAGATGTCAGAACAAACCTTCTGCTGCTTTGGTGAAAGGAATATTAAGGTCTTCAATAGATGAAAAATATCTCACTTCCAAATAATTATTATTTTAATTAATTTTGTACATCCATCTTTATACTAGTTCTTGATAGAAAACTATAAAGTAATTACCCTGAAGTTAAAAATTTAGTGGAAATACAGCACTTTTCAATGCGCTTTTACTTCTTTATCTCTTTTCCCCTGCCTTCTCTGAAAAAAAGATCTTGTAAGGTCTTTCCTTGCCTGCTTTGATTTGTATTAGTATGGTCTCTATATACTCTGACCTTTTTAGGAAGACTTCCTTCAGACTGGATAGCCAGGATGATATATTATCACTTGTTTCTTGTGATATAAGCACTTGTCTTATGCTCAGCAAAAGCTGACTTGATGTGTGCACAGGCAGAATTTCTGATCCTTGCTTTTAAATTCAAACGTGTTAATTTGCTCCCACCAGATGACGTAGAATATGTAATTAAAGTAACTGTACTGGAACTGCAGAGGTATCAGTGTCACTGTCTCTCACTGTGATATCCAAGCCTAGGGATAGTTTCCGTAAAATCCCAGTTTCTGGAGTCATGTGACTCCACAGAATTTGCAAAAATTGTGCAGACTTCCTGTCTTCCTTCTTGAGATAGAGATAGACATAAAGAAGAACAGGGCCATGAGAAGACAGACACAATAACTCTTCCAGACAAAACCAAATGAGTAAAAGTGAAGAATGTTGCCTAATGTTAGGTATGCCTTCATCTCCTGAATGCATTTCTAGTGTT
Source organism: Ptilonorhynchus violaceus (assembly GCA_013397565.1). Taxonomy (NCBI): domain Eukaryota; kingdom Metazoa; phylum Chordata; class Aves; order Passeriformes; family Ptilonorhynchidae; genus Ptilonorhynchus; species Ptilonorhynchus violaceus. The sequence continues at coordinate 277,859 of VZRJ01004659.1, read as the reverse complement.
GAAACCTGTAATTGCTCAGCCACTATCCAAATTCTAGCAGTTCTTAGACACTAATACATCCCACCTTACTGACAATTCTAATTTATGTTGCTCAGTTAAGAAAGTAAGTTCATTATCTTCCCATTTTTGCTAAAGGTAAGAGTCATCTGCAGAAAGCACACAGGAAAAAAGTTGTTGAAGTCAGGGCAAACCGGACAGCCTGTTGAGGCATCCATTCTGCAGAACCCTGCATAGCACAGAGTCCCGAGCCTGTTGGTTGCCCCAAGTGAAGTCAAAACTGAAGGTCAAAATCCCTCATTTTCTATAGGAAGAGAATGGAAGAGAATGTCCTAAGATTTAAAACAGTAATGATACTCAAGGATGATCCCATGAAGCAGAATGTTTTCCAGATGGTGAGGAAGAGACCTAAACAGCTGAATCATCATCTCTCATTGATTATAGAAATCATTAACTTGCAATGTTAGTATAAAACATGGGATATAAAACTTGTCAGTATAAAAACATGGGATAGACCCAGAATCTCATAGTTGGGTATTGATCATACTCTCTACATCGTGACTTTTATGTAAACAAAAAATCTACATTTGTAAATATATACCTATATATCAATTTTATAGATCAAAATATTTAAAAGTTACACAGGTGAACATCTCAGTTATGAAATGCAAGTATATGGTAAGTATGTGTGTTCAGAATGCCTGCTTAGAAAAAAACCTGAAGAAAGCAGGATCCTATCTCACTTAGCATCTAACAGTTCAAATATCCAGTGGGAAAAGAATTATTTATTTATATCCATATTTGCAATACTTCAATCTTCAGTCTGAATCTAGCAAAAGACATTTTTCTGCGTTCAAACACACTTTAAAAATCAGGTTTCCTAGATAAATCATTATCATAATGTAGTAAAAATCATGACTTTTAATTATTAAATAGATGTCTCCTCAAAAGGACTTGAATCTGGAAAAGCATACCACAGACAACAAAAAAGAATGTCACAGTGGAAATCACTTCTCAAGCCACAAAGTGGAAACAAATGGGGAACTGCTTTTGTTGTCTCTGAATAAAATTGAAGGTAAAAAGAAAAAGAGTTTGGGAGAGATATTTTATATGATAGTGTGGACATGTGTGAGAAACTTAGAGTTCTGAGTTATTAATAATTAGTTTTTATTAAATTGCTTAAACTTCTCTACAACAAAGCTGATTCAAATTTTCTGCATTAATCCTGTTGCTGAGTACAGTCACAATAAAATAGTCATTGAATATTCTACAGTTAGCATTTACCTAGCCCTCCTCCTCTGCTAGCAGGAGGCCTGCCTGGAAAAAACTGTCAGTGAAATGGTAAGCTATAAAGAGTAACATGAGTAAATTCCATGTAAAGAAAATATTTTAACAGTGAATGACTGCCAAGAAATTCAGAAAGCGATTCTCAACAGATGTATTTTTAATTCCTAATTTTGCAAATATATCCAGATGTGATTAAAATAAGTCTATTTATATAAAAAATCAATCATCTACACTTTTTTTTGGTGAGATAAAGACATTTTTCTGTAAATATTTATATAGGATTGGAAGAACCCAATCCTGCAGACAATCACTAGCCTGCTTATGAAAAGCAGAACCTTTTAAAACAGCAGTCTAAAATTTATACTATGGTAGCAGTGAGTCTATGTGAAATACAATGTTCCTTACCAAGGAATGCTTTGAAGCACAATCTGAAACTTATCTTTATTATATTAAATACACTCAACAGAATGCTCACTAGGAGACGATAGCACTTAAATCCCACTGGCCCAGTTGTTTCCTGAGAGAAACAGTTGTTTCCCAGTTGTTTCTTCCTGCTTCTCCATCTACGGACATTATACTTGCAGACTGAAACCACACTCATCTTTACTGCATGACATAGCTTCTACTTTTATAAAATCAAGCTTGGGAGCAACCAGCTCAGAGAAGATAATCTCTCAATCCTGTCTAAGGTGTATCTTTTCTGTTCCTACTGAACTGCTGTTAAAGTACAGTAATTTGCAGTAGTTTGATATATATCTCAAACCCATAACTTGTGGCCAACATTGTCTCATGATTTAAGATATCAATAGACTGTGCAGAATTTACTAGAATGAATTTTTGTTACAAGTCTTGCTCCTGTGATTTTCTCGGGCTTTTTCCACTTTGGTACCAAATCTATTTTATTCTGTTTGTTATTTTCGCAGCACGATGGACTGTAGTAGTTAGTGAAAATAAAACAATATTGTGTGTTCATGCATTCAGGGAAGTTTTGGTTCATACGGACCTGTTAGTATGATGGCCACCTCAATCTAAGTGTAGGTGTTTTTCTAAATGTTTTTAGAAATAATACTGGAAAGAACTAAAGTGAGAAAATATTGGAGCTAAGGTATTCCGTTGCTCTTTCCATTTTGTGTTTTCTATGCCAAGAAATTTCTTAATATTTTAGCTGCTTTGGATATTTCATGCTGTCTCTGACAGAAGATACAATGCACCAGAGGCTTTTTGCACCTCTGTTTTAAAGGCTATAAGGTTGTTGAGGTTTTGTTGTAGTTTGATTTCAGTGCAAAACACAAATGGCTGGGAAGTTTTTGAGGGGAGTTCTTGTAGAGAAGGACTGAAGTGATTCTGCTATATGGGAACAACATCTGTATTACATGCCATATCCAGGTTAATCCTCTGTGATTAAAACAAGGAAGTTTGCTTTCCAGCTGTTGCACCCACAGTCCCACACCTGACACCCAGCTGAGTCTGATGCCTAGCTGGGGAGTTTTCCTCCTATTGTGGCAGACAGGTATTGGAAGGTTACACCTACCCAGAAAAGAAATGACAGAGATAAGTGCATCCTATTTATAACTAGTTTCATAAAGAAGAAAAAAAATATCAGATTAATTCTTTTTCCCTTTGCCTCTCATTCTGCCTTAACAATAGCAAATGCCAGAATCTCTGGGAGGTTGCCTCCATCAGAGCTCCATCAGAGCTTTTCTGTGCAGTCCAATAAGACAGAAAAGGGAAGCTGCTAATTACTGTTACCCATCAGTGCAGAGAGATGGTTTCTGATTCCCACGGCTCTGATGGTCAGAAATATTGTCCTAATTTTTAACCTAATTTTACTCCTGACTATTTTGCATATTCATTCTTAAGCCAGGAATGGCTTTTAGATTGTAAAGACAATTATCTCTTGCTTATTCATCAAGTAGTCTATAATAGTTTTCAGTCTACACTCCCCAAAAGTCAAGCCTTCCTCCACATGCTAGGTTTTCCATGTGATAATATCTTTCAGGAAATAAATCTGGTGGTGACAGCAGTCACAGGTGTACACTGAGTAGACCCCTCCATGAATGGTGGCCCACATGGCTAAGTTCAGTAACGAACACATGACACCGGTGTGTAAAGCAAGCAGCTGAGAGCAGCAGTGAGCAGCTGAGAGCTGTGCTCATAAGTTACACTAGGCTTCATGCACATGGCTGGTTGCTTCTGGATGCAAGCTACCTTATGTGAAACTATCTACTTAGCTTCTTGTGCTTCGAGCTTCAGAACTACCTTGTGTGCACAGAAGTGGATGCCTCTTCAGTATCCTCAAATTGTTCTTCATTTCTTGAGTACTGTGAAGGCATAATTTTCTTGACCTTATCTGTTAAGCCAAGTGAGACAAAATGCAACTGTCCAGTTATAGAATAATTAAATTTGTCTTTTCTCCCAGGGAAAAAGTCCTTCATAGAGTGAAAGCACGCTGCATTTTTCTGCATTGTGAACACTTGATGGCAATACCTAAAACAGTATTCCCAGTGCCTTACTTTTTTTAAGATGTATTGATTAGAAAAGAGATTACAAAATGTCTTTAGATCCCATAATATTATATCCACAGTCTTGTGGGTATTGCAGTCTTCCAAGAAATAACCATCATAATAAGCTAATGGCATCATTCCATAACCAAAGGTATTTCTGTTTGGTTTTGTTTTAATGATGTGTTTATCTTTAAAGGTTTTCTTTGCCTTTTCAGTCTCTGATATTCCAAAGGCAGTATAAAATTTTTCTTAACAAGAAAAAACACGGTTCTATATAATAAAAAAAAAGTCTGAAATAATGAATTGTTTAGATTTCCTATATTCCTGATATGTATGAGGAAAATTATTCTATACATACAATTCAAAATGTTTCATCTATTTTCAGCATGAAGTTAAACATAATGATTCACAATTCAATAGTGGCTTTCAGTTAACTGCAATTGTGACAGCAGAATAAGTGATAGTGCTCTTGTTTCACTTAAAGAAAACAAAGATGCAATCAAAGCATCCTTATAAGGATGCACACTGTTCTTCATTGATGTCCATTGTTGGGGTGGAAATTATTATTAGATACACTAATGTCTTCAGAGGTTAAATAATTGGGAAAGTATGAAAACAGGGTCATAGCTAAATTAATTTCTTTTAGTGGTTTGCTTTGTACTGAGGTGTTCTTAATGTAAGCCTAGACATGGATTAACTGGGACCACAGGTCCTTGGCCACGGAAGAGAAGTTTCTCCTTCCTTCTGCTTCCCCCATAGTGCAAAAGAAGGAGTGATTAGCTGGCAGCCATAAGTATCTTCACAACTGCTTATGGGCAGTTGAGGACTACCACCCCTTTGCTACACAGCAACAACAAGTTAAAATCCCCATCTTTTTTGTTGATCTATGGTCACAGATCTGCCACTTCAGCTGTCTCTGTCTCTGGTCACTCACCTACATGCTTTGTCTCTGCTATCCAAGAAGAAGCATAGTACAAAGCTGCAATGTTTTTTAGTCACTTTTTGCAAGTCACTTAACTAGGGTCATGATTTTAAACTCAACAACACATTTTTAAACAGGAGAAAAGAGTAATGCTTAAATCTATTTTTATTAATTTAGGCCTAATGTACATCCCATCAGTCTGAGGAGCATCTGTGTCCCTGTGAATGAATGTGTAACATCTTCGGTGAACAAATGCTTCCATCTGTACTGGTTCTTAACCAAGAATTATTTTTTCAACATATATTCACGTGCTCTATTTTTAACATGTTCTTGATAAGGTATTACATTCTCCCACAGCTCCATCTATAAAACTTAATACTTAAACATTTTGTCCTATTCCAAAGAGATATTTGAATTTTTAAGATTGTTTATATTATTATCTGCTCCACTCAATTTACTTCACAGATATAGAGAAAATGAACTCACACTAAAATGTCTAAGTAACATGTTTTTGATTTTTTCGTTATCATTCTGGATTGGCAGCTAGCCATTATAAAGTGGAAATTAATGTTATGTTCTCTTTTGTTATGCAAACCAGTCCAACTAAACTGAAAAGAGCTCTACAAGAAACCAGAAAACTGTAACTGGGAAATGACACAGAAAACAGTTTTCACTTTTTCTACTCAATGGTGAGTGCACTCAGGAGGGAGTGAGAGACCCGTCATACACACTTCTCTCAGGAAACATTGCTGTTGTGCTTTAACCCCAGCCAGCAACTGAGCACCACACGGCCACTTGCTCCCTCCCCTCCCCAACCCCTCCATGAGGAGGACAATCAGAAAAATAAAGTAAATCTTGTGGTTTAAGAATAGTTTAATAATTGAAACAAAATTAAATGTAACAATAATAATAATAATAATAATAATAATAATAATAATAACTGTAATGAAAAGGAGGAAGAAAAGAATAAAACACAAAAGAAACAAGTCATGGATGCACAGTCCAGTTGCCCACCAGCCACTGGCCATGTTCAGCCTGTCCCTGAGCAGTGATCACTCCTCCCAGCCAATTCCTGCCACTTTATATTCTGAACTTCTTGTTCTGTGGTATGGAATATCCCTCTGGCCAGTTCTGTCCTGGCCATGCTCCCTCATGTCTTCTTGTGCACTGGCAGAGCATGGAAAAAGGTCCTTGACTTAGGATAAGCACTACTTAGAAACAACTGAAACATCTACGTGTTATCAACATTTTTCTCATACTAAATCCAAAACACAGAACTGTATCAGTTACTAAAAAGAAAATTAACTCTATCCAAGGTGAGGACAATTGCCCTGAAGATTTTTGCCAAGTCTTTCCCATGCCCAGCTTTTCTCTGCAAGACACTACTCAGCTTTGTGCATTCCTGGGTAAGTTAATGTGCAGGATATGAACTGCACATGCAGGTATGCAGCTCCAACAGATGGGAGCAAGAATTCATCCCACTGATGGTTAGTTCATGGTGTCAGAGGAAGGGGGTCATCTGAGCTGAGATTACACCCAGGCAGACAAGCACTTCAAATGCATCTCTAATCTAAACTCAGGATTATTGGATACAAGCGAGGAGAGAGATGAAAATTTCAGGTTTGTTCTGTAAATTCCTCCCTGACACCTTAATAGTATGTCTATGGAAATGATCTCCAGGGGTGTCCCCTGAAAGAGCCTGAGGACAAATTTCTGTAGGACATTTCTGTAGTCTGAGTTTTCCCTCATTCAGGATTCAGGATTATATAAGAAAAAACCAAGGTATGTTTATCTATAAAATTAGCTCTTGTCAGCTTAGCAGTGCTCATGATTTACTGTCTTTCCTGAGAGCAGATCCAAAAGGCCAGAGCAGCAGCTCTGATTTGTCCAATTTTACTAAACTTTATTAATTACCTAAAAGATGTAAAATGCTTAACGTGATCATCTGCAACAGACATTCTCTCAGGCATGGACATTGGAGCCTGCAATTAATGGGACCATTGGTGAACAATTACTTTTTCCCATTCAACTCTGAGTCTCAGATAAAATTAAAAGCAAGGCTAGGTTATAGTACAAAAAACCCAGAGGCCAAATGACAGTACATGGCTAATTTCTTCCCACCAAAACAATTTTTTATGGAAAGACTGTGTCTGCAGTCATAATGCCCTTTTGGGAGCAGTGCTTGTCACACAATCCTCTTGAACTGTGCCTGGCACTGTTTTAAATAGGCTATAACAATACTAAACAGCTAAACCATGACAGCAGGTGTGCTGGTAATTAAGCAATATATCATGTCATTTCTTAGGGCTGTGCCTTGGTTTTTTTATTAGTGTAGTCTATGAGAACATCAACTCCATTTTCAGTGTGTGGTGATGTTATATAGTTAGATGTGTGTTGCTCTTTTAGATTATATATATATCGAGGGAGAGAGTGGATTTTATCAAAATCACCTCTGCATCATATGGGTTTTATTTTTTCCATTTGAGTTATTGCAAAGACCATTAGATCATCTAGTCTGACCCTCCATATATCAGAAAGTTGCATTTCACTCTTTCAAACTCCATTAACTCCCATTTAACTAAAGTAAATCTTTTCTAAAGGCATTTGGTCTTGATCTGAAGATGCGCAAAAATTATACTTGTCTTGGTATTTTGATTCAGTAGAAAAATTGTTCTTTCTGTTAGGAAATCATGTTTTACTTCTCATTTAAATATGTCTTGATTCAATTTCAGCACAGGACTTGTTCTTATACATCAGTCTACCATATTAGAAATTCCTTTAGCGTTGCATAGTTTCTTTTAATTTATTAATTATACATGACAGCTGAAAGAATAATCTATTTAATAATCGTATATATATATACACATGAACAGGTGCATGTATTCCTAAATATCATTTCAATAAATATAAATACAATATCTGTTATGGAATGTATAGTGTATTTTAATGTTGGTCTAAGCACTGTTGTGTTGCAGAGATATTGTGCTTTCGTATATAGATATAGATCCTACAGAATCAATTTAGCACATTTTGCTGGCTAAAACAGAATCCTAACCTAGAGCCTAAAGAATCACAGAATCATAGAATGGGCTGGAAGGGATCTTAAAGATTATGCCATTCACTCAACCAGGTTGCTCAAAGCCCCATCCAGCCTGGCCTTGAACATTCCCAGAGCTGGGGTATCCCTAACTTCTCCAGGCAACCGGCTCCAGTGCCTCACCATACAGAATTTCTTCCTAACATCCAATCTAAATCTACTCTCTTTCAGTTTAAAGCCATTCCCTGTTGTCCTATGGACATGCCCTTGGAAGCAGTTTCTCTCCAGCCTTGTCGGTTCCCCTTATCTACTGGAAGGTGCTCTAAGGTGTCCCTGGAGCCTTCTCTTCTCCAGTCTGAACAACCCCAACTCTCTCTGCCTGTCTTCACAGGGGAGGTCCTCCAGCCCTCTGATCATCTTTGTGGCCCTTAACTCCAACAGGTCTAAAAGCCAGGAAGGTTTATATTATTTTGTTCATATTAATTGATATTTTCAAAGCATATTTTGTAGGAATGACTCTGTTGACCATAAAGAAAGTAACTGGATGATATAATATGATTATCATTTTCTGTTTTCCAAGTTTAGAAATATATATGCATACATACAATGGATTTTCAAAAAACCCTATCTTATTGGCTAGCCTTCCATTTTTTTTTCTCCAGAGTGTTTATTTCCCCTTATAGAATGTCTATACCTCTTTTCATTGAATTTCTTAAGTATAGTTTTAGATTTTGCTTGTATTTTCTGCTTTTAGTGATCCGGAAGAATGTCTACTGAAAATCATCCTCTATAATTATCCAAGATAGTAAAAGAAACCAATTATTTAATAGATACCTCTTAAAGGACTCCAGCCTTTTTTCTTCTCACACAGTGATTTTCTGGTTGAGAATTGCAAGCTACCTGCAAAATGATTTTTTTTTCCTCTTTTTAGCAGTTAACTTTGCACTATAAACAGAAGACAAGTAGAAAATAAAAAGAGCAAAGATGGAGGAACAGCCAAGCAGGGTGGTCTCTGGAGGAGCATAGACGGATGGAGGAGCAAGCTCCGTGCCCCCTTGCCTCTGGGAGCTAAACCTTTGCCTCTTAGTCACTCAGTCTGGTGGGACCCTGTCACTTTGATGTGTTGTTGACATCTCAGTTTTTAAGGAGCTAGCCTGGAGTAGAAAAAGAGCAATTTTCTTTCTCACAAAGTAAAACTTTTCTAGAAATCTACTCCACTTAAATACATTCACTTGACAGTAAAACATCTTGGTATTTCCTTGCACAAACAAACCAAATGTGAGTGTGTAAACGTCTCTGTGTTCCTCAGTGGTTAGATCATGTCCTACAGAAAGACTGAGAGAATGTCACCTGAGCTTTTGTATGTCTTTTGCAGGTCCATTTTATTTCTGTCTATTATGAGCTGTGATTTTAATTTTAGCTTATACAGTTCCTCAACCAAGCTATTGAATTTTCCAGTACCTCAGGAAACTAACAACTGGACTGCAAGCTGAAATTTCAATAAAATTCTGTGATTTATAAAGGAGTATAATTTTTCATCTGAAATGATTCCTTACTCAAAAAATATTTTTAAACATGGAAGAAAAAAACAACTTTAAAATTAAATGACCTTTCTGAGACAAAATGGAATACTGCATGCCTCATTTCTGAATAGTATGATAGGAAAATGGAAAGATGAGATTTATTTTCTTCACCTTTAATGAGCCGAGTAATAGTAGGACACATGGTGAAATATGAATAATATTTTCCCAGAGGCCATTTCCTTCTGATGCATAATGCTCTGTTTTCCCTTAGCAGCCATTAAGTTGCTTTTATATGGAAAATTCAAAGAACTGACAGTAAGGCCTAAGTTACTGCTCAACAAATTGCAGTGGGTTTTAGAAATTTAATCTTTAAGGACCATTTATTCTGGTGCTAAAGAGTTGATTTAATAATTAAAAAATCAAAATGTAACATTTAAAAAAACATAAATGAAAACATTGAAAATGTTTTTTTCTTGTACATTTACTTCTATCAACATCGTGATTATCAGCTCCTAGAGAAAAATAGAACTAAGAGTATGGAAATAATGGGTCAGTGAATTTAAAATGACCTCTTGATTTATAGGCTAACAGGTTAAAAATATGTTGATGAAACTACCACGCTGTATGTTATACAATTGCTAAAAATTTAATTTTTGAGTATTCTTACAGAAATGGTTACATTCTTCAGAAGGTCTTGATTGTGTTTCCACATTAAATTGGCTATCATTAACACTTATGTCTTCTTAACCCAACCTCAGTATAATTTCAATATTGTGTCTGTTTTTTCTTCCTTCCACAGATAATGCAGATTCTAAAATTAACTTGTCCCTGATCCTGTGAATAGTTAGCAATACAAAAAGAAATTAAATCATCAGAGGAAAAGGAATTATGGTATTTCCATCAGGACACAAACCTAGTCTTCCGTACTTCAACACTTTCCCGCATTAAGATATGTAATGTTTCAAACTTGGGTGTTCTTCACTGTGTGTGAGACAAGAGCCTCAGATTTTGGGGCCTGGGACCTGTTTCTGTCTAAAACTTGCAGAAATTAATATCAATGTTTTCAGACACAAAGTTGCTTGAAAAATTTCTAACCATTTCTGCAGCTGAATGGGCTTCAGCTGCTTCTCACACAACCCAGTCATTCTAGCTTTCATTTGAAGTGTCCAAGACATAAGTTTAACAAAGTAAAATTTTCCTTTCCTTGACAGCTGCCATGCTTTGACACTCAGGCCCAGACGACAGGAATAAAGAAGTTTACATAGGATGAACACTGACAGTCTGTTTTATTCACTTTTTTTTTAAACTCCCAGTTTTCAAGAGAAGAAATTCACAAATGGTAAAAAACTCCCACAATTCCTATTAGACCAATGGTTCAGTGAGTTTCATGGTGTTCATGACACTGCTACTGTACAGACCATAGGCAGCAAGGGCAGAAATTCAGCTTTCTGTACAGTCTGTCTAAATTTGCTTGAATACTTGAACTGCGTAAAGAAAATGTTAATTTATATTAAATACAAATAGGTATCCTTTTTTCTATTTTTTCCCCGTGTTAAGCATTAGAAAGAACAAAAGACAATTCTTCAAGTAAGCCACAATGGGAATGGGAATGGGAAACCAGAAATAAATAATGTAAGAGTCTCAGTGATGTTGATGCACTATCTACAGCCACCACCACCATGTAAAGATGACTCTTTACACCTCGAGTATCAAAAGTGAGCAGACAGCTCTCAGTCAATAGACAGTCTCTCAGACTGAAATCATCTTTCAGTTAAACTCTCCCTCCTGCATGCTGACACCTGGTAAGACACACAGCTAATGCTTTGCTAAATAGACACAATTTTTTTCATGTGTGTAGTAAATTACAGACTTTTTTACTTTTCAAGGTACTTCTAAAGAAATGTGTAGCTATAATCTCTATCCTTACCTATCCTAAGCAAATTCCTCATACAATATCTTCAATAATCATCAGAATAGGATATATTTTTCAGTTAGAGATCACCCCCCCCCTTCCGCCTCCCTCCCCCCCTTCCCCCCAGCTTTGTGGGTCTGCATTAAAAACATTTCTTAAATTTATGGAATAAGATACAAAGGCAATGTATTTAATATTTGCCTTTAAAGACAGCACACCTAGTTTTCCTTTCATATAAACTGTAAATTTGTACTAATCTTATACCTATAATATTGATAACCATGAAAAACCCATATGTAAAATAAGTATCTTTTTACTACTCCATTGCTGACTTTTTAAATTTTGAGGGTCAGCTCTCAGTTTCAGGTGCCTTAGTGCTGTCCACTAGCGGACACCTGAAATCCCAGTCAGAACTGAATTCCTGAACAAATGATGTTGATTATTAAGCCCATTTATTTGGCCAGATGATTTTAAGTAAATATAGTCTTGATGGTGTTTTTTTTTTCATTTTAAATCAATTCATCACTCGATTCAATTACTTTCCCTTTAAATCTTTTTCAAAGTGAAAGAACTCTAAAAGAATTGAGTCATGGGCTTCAAAGGATCACTGCTCAATTTTCGTTCAGGACTGAGACCCTAAAAATAAGCAATTCATTGTTTAAACTAAGAGAAAAATTCTTTCCATCGCTTTTTTGGTAGCCTTCAGTAACTGGAAAAGGTAGGTTCCCACAGTAACCTTAAAATCCTATCACCAAATAAGAAGCACCAAGGAAAATACACAGAGGAAAAGATCTGCTCTCTGTTCTTTCCTCTCCTGTGTGACCGATTATAGAGTTTTAATCTCGCTGCCTGGCTGCAACATAGGTTTCAGATAGCTCTTACAGGGCTGTTGCCGCAATCCAGATTCCTACTTGTGCTGTTGCTATGCTTATTATCTAACATAAGGACCAAGTTTTTTACACTCCTCCTGCTGTTTCTATTTACCCTATGATAGGTTAAATGCATGTGAACTCACCTCAGACCAGACCTAAACTGACTTGAAAATTGTGTAAAGCTGCAGGAGATATCTATATGTTGCAATTTGTAGTATTTCACTTACTTGCAGGGACTTCTTTGGTTAGTAGAATGGGATGTCACCTGAAAAAACTGACCAAGAAAACCAAGTTAACAGTATGCTATGAATTACACCCAATTCAGATTATGAGCAGTCATTTTCCAAATTGGACTTTCCTTTTTTTTCCTTTTGTTTGGTTGGTTAGTTGGTTTTGTTGCTTCTTTGTTTTGCTATGTTGGCTCCAAAGTTAAATGCTGCATCTACATACCCATTTCTAGAAAAGGCTGAAGCAGGCTTTGGTATAATTTCCCTGCAGAGAGACGTCCACCTGAGGAATATCCTCTCTGGAAAACGGAAAACTCACCCATTTCAGGTGCTGTATTATGTTACTTACTGGAGTGCAGGGAAATTACACATACTCTTGCATACCTAATTATAGATATGTACTAAAGTAATTGAGCTTAACTTTAGAATTCTTATGTTTATTTGGGTCAATTTTATTTCATAGTCCTCATTCCTTACCTTTTTTGGTGCAGAATATAACTTTTTTTGTTTTCCTCTCATAAGTGGATAGGATTTGTGATGTCTCTTCAGAAACACCACTGAAATGGTAAGTAATGCTTCTCCTACCAAAATGTACACAGAAGATGATCAGTCAGCCAGGGTACACAACTGTGCAACTACAGTCCCAGGGGTTTTTTGTACGGCAATCCATTACTTCAAATTGTTTCATTAGGAGGAGGGACTCTTTGGCATCAAAGTGTTGTCATAACAGGTTGTAAACACTTCCTGCTTTTAGCTAAGTCTATATGAAATTTGGTTTACTGACAAGTAATATCCATCTGAAACTTTCCAGCTGCAAAGTAGTTTTCCAGTCAGATCACCATGTCCTATTGTTTTCCACGATGTGCTCTCACAACTGCTGTTTCTCAACTGATTTTGTTGAGAGAAGTTTCTCTAGGCCTTGCAATATGTTCCACCACCTCTTTCTAATTTTCATTATCTATTAAAAACCACTGTTGCTAGAAGGCAAGCATGTAGAAATTATTAGCAAATAGGAATCTCAAGGCATATGAGGTTAATTTAATAATGGCTGTACAATATATTAGAGCTGCTCATTTGGGAACTGTCAGAAACAGCTTCACCACCCTCAACAACATAATCCTTAGCAACCTCTATGGTTTTCTTGCAGAGATATGATTTTGTGACTCAACAAGGATTCAATATATCAATTATTTTGTGACTCAATAAGGGTTCAATATATTAAGATACATTGCCTAAATTAGGCAGCATATTAAAAAGTAATGGCAGGATAATTTCATACAATTATAATTTTACCCGGGGGACTGGTCATTACTTGATTACATGATGTTGTTGTCTATTGGTTGTGTAACTTATTTACAGCTGATAGTGAAAACAAATAGCTAATGAATAATTATCTCCCAATTAACTGTGATGGAGAGACACATACTTGACTTCCTCAGCACTCACAACACTTCTTCCCTTACACTGCCTGCCTCCATCCTTCCACGTGCCATACTGGGTGAGGGACACACAACATCCACTTGTTCAAAACTTCATGTATTATGAAATTTACACATTGACAGGAGAGTCACAATTCCAGTGGGCACTCAGCATATGTTTGTTGCTGTGTTGGAAGGAAGTGTAGGAACTAGGAAGATGGGACAGAATAGCAGCCACCTCCAGATGCAGAGACATAGTTAGTCTGCAGCAGCCACTGTAAACTGTAAGAGAGGAACATCTCTTTTTGGAATGTTCATGCTAACAAAATTGGCATTGTCCAGCTTTGCAGTTTGAGCACATTGTCTCCATCTTCTTGGGATCTAATCTTCAAATCAAGATTTTTGTCAATATTTCTACAGGTGAGAACCATTTTCAGAAGTAATCAGAAGGTCACTTCACAGCAACCCTTCAAGGGCTGCTTTTAATGCATAACTTAAGGAGAGGTAAAAGGTAAAGTGGAATTTTACATGGGGGATTGTCGTCTTTCCTCACTTCTTCAATGAGTTTTTTCATACAGATGTTTGAGAAAATGAGACTGTTTGAAGTATTTAAAACTGTACTAATTAAACTGTTAAACTGATACAAGCATATGGTAATATGCATATTTAATACCTCAAAAGTTTTTACTTTTTGGAACCTTTGCAATGAAGATTGTACTAAGCTGTATGGGGAAGGTTGTGATTAATTTTATGGATTGCACTGGACAAGGCTTGATTTACTTGCTGAACTCCATATTGTAATAAAACTTTCACTGCATGTTTGATGACATGGCATGCCATTTTACTGGCTTGTGCTGATTGCTGTCTGGGGTTCTTCAGTTTTCAGAAAAACCTTTTGGCATAGATATGCATTCCTCATGGGAAATGCATAAAAAACCGAGAGACCTTATTGAAGGCAAATGCATTTGAGTGGAAACTCTAACCATTGCCTTCAGAGCTGCTGCCTGCTAATAACAGTGGACTCTGCTGGTTTGGTTTTCTTTTTACTTTTGAAATGAACTGCAGAACTGCAGTACAAAACCCCTCCATATCTCAGGAGCTGCAATGGAAGAGGCATCTACTGTCTAAATTTGCCTTTTGTTTTCTACTTCCCTCCTGCTGCCCATGTATGTGCAGAGATGTTCTAGGGCTGGTTTAGCTATTCCTTAGATTTGGAATCAGTGAATGAGACTGAGAAGTTAAAAAACTGTTACATGGCATGGAATGAAATAGGTACCTCCAGAGCATCAATTCTTTGACTCTTTAGGCAAACATCATGGACTGAAATTAATTCCTCTCTCTAGAGTCTTACTTCTCTTCATGGGATAGGATGGGAAAGCACAATGACTAAATTAAATTTAGATATATAATTTTGGATACTTAGGGTAGTTATACTGCACTCTTTGATCCAACATATTTTTATAATATATTTTAATCTTCTAAACACCCACACCAGGCTCCTTCTTCTCACTATATGCACACTGTATCTTTTTTTTATCCTAACTAGAATGCTCACATCTCTTGGGATAATCTTTTATTTGTGTTTCTGTTAGCACAAATTCAGATAATATTTTACCTTCAGTGAAAACTCAGCATGGTTGCATGCTCTGATTAGGAGTTTGACTTGATGGCTCTGGAAACAAGTGAAGCTGAAAATGTATGCATTTTAATATTATGGCACCATTTTATTCTAAAAAGGCTGCAAACATCAACATATGTGTCTTGAAATAAATCCAGTACATAGGTCATTCTGTGTTAGAAAAATTATAAGTTATTTTAAATCACCTTTTAGTGAAAAAACAATCACTGAAGAACTATCTGACTAAGAAGCACTGTCAAGAATTCTGTGCAAAAGACGATTTTGTGATGTTATAATTTGTGTGAAAGTAATACCTTTTTTGTAGATGATGTGCAAAATTTTTCTGTGACAGATGGCATGCACATTCGGTCTATAATTACATGGTCACTTAGATGCAACACAAGTTTCTGGTCCCACCTGTTTCCTCTTTATTCCTTTTGCCTGTTGGTGTAATTTCCCTTGCACTAGGTCTTTGTGTGGCTAAAGAAGGTGCTGTATCTAGATGAAAATTAACTCTAAAAATACTCTCTTTTCCTGTGGATCAGTACCTCAAATTATTGTGCAGAGGTCTAAAAGAGGACAGAACAGTGAGTGTTGGGAGCAAGGCCAGAGTGACATATCCAAGATGTTTTCCACCTGATTGTCCCTGGGCCTGTACTGTGCCTGGGGTTATTTTTCCCAGGTTCTGGACTTGGTTGTTTCCCTTGTTGAACTTCATCAAATTCCTGACTACCCAATTCTCCACCTTGTCCAGGCCCCTCTGAATGACAGCACACCCACCTGGTGTAGCTGTCTCTCCTTCCAGTTTTCTATCATCTGCAAACTGCCTGAGGGTGCACACTGTCCCATCATCCACATAGTCAATGAACAGGTTATAATATTGGCCTCAGCAGCAACCTCTAGGACACACCAGTCCTTGTCTGCAGCTGGACTTTATGCTATTGATCAGTACCATTTGGGACCAGCTATTCAGGCATGCCCAATCCACCTCACTGTCCACTCATCTAACCCATATCAGCATCTACAAGAGAAGTTCAATCCTTCCATCTACATGTGGTATAACTGGACACCCTGCAATTCCCTTCAGCCTACTTAGCGGTTATTAATATTACTAATAAACACAGTATTTCCTTTTGTTCTGTTTTCTGTGCAGAGATTTATCCTGGGGTTTTTTATTATTATTTTGTTCCCTGCTCTTTTTTTTTTTTTAATTTATTTTATTTTTACCTCCAAGTGAGACCCTACCAAGCTGATAATATAAATTCAAGAGGCAACAGTTTTTTAATGGTCCTTTTTACTTCTCTTTCATTGCAGTGCCCATGGCATCTGAGTAATTTCCTGTTGGTGACATTGAAGAGGTCTCTGCTGCCTGAGAGGGAGTGAGGTTGGTCTTTGGTGCTGCACTGCATGCAAATATTCAGCTATAGCCACATGCTCTAGTGTTTCTGGAGACTGAGTACAATATTAAAGCAAAGAAATACAAACAATCCTTGTCTTGTATTATCCCTTGCCAATCTATCTTAGGGCAGAAAAAGTATTTTTAGAAGAACATACCAAACAAAATAATTTGTGAACTCTTTTTTCTTTACCCTTCAGAGAATGCAGACTGCTTTACAAACAGCAATAGATTTCATAGGTTTCAGCTTTGCTTATGGTAGAAGAATACAAAATGTTGAGAGTAGGAACCTGGCTCTTTTTATCAAAGATAAAGATAAAGATATTTTATCTTTTTTTTCCTGCTTACTGGATTTATAAATGACTGAATCCAGCTGGATTTTTGTCTTAGCTTTCACCCTGATGCTATTTCACTTGGATATCATGAAAGAAACAGTAAGCTGAAGAGACTTACATGGTTACCAGAGGAGAAAGTTGTGTTTCACTGTATTGACTAAAAATATACATTATTGGCTGAACTGTATACATCTGTAAGTCCTATCCCTGTGTTTAAGAAATAACATAGCCATCAGTAATAGTAACAGGACTAGTCCTTAGCTGCAATGTGATTTTTTTTTTCCTTTCTCCAAATAGCTCTCCTCAAAGTAGCACAAACAACTTATTTTCTAATTTTCATGAAATAATGTTCTATTTACAATATTACAGAATAGCATTAGTCTGTATTAAGTATTAGAGAAAATGTAAGTATGGCTGTCCTGACATTAATTTTCTTAATTTTCAGTCTACAGCTCCTGGCAAAATGTTGACTTACAGAATCCTCTCCAGCAGAACTCCCCTTAGCAAGAGCTCTCATCAACTAACCAAAACCAATCACTTTTTGAAGTGAAAACATTCAAACAGTTCATCAGTGCAGGCAAAACAAAGAAACATGCTAAGAGAAAACCTTCTAACCCAAATAAGATACAAACAAATGAGCCCTTGGTTTGACAAGCATCTCTGAATCAATACTCGCAGAAGAATAATTAGCCATTATTTTCCAGCAGTTGTTGGCATTAATAAAATTTTTTGTAGAAGGAGGAGATAGACAAGTGACAGTTAATGTTGTTTGCAGATATTTATGTGTTAATTGAGCTATGTGTGGACTGAGTTTGTCTTGCTTACATAACCATTAAGTGAGTGAGAGGAACCAATTCAGTTTGTATGTATGCCTCAACATTATAAGATTACCATGTGCAAGACGCAGGTAATAAAATGGAGAGAAGCCCCCTCTCTGTGGAGACTTTGCTTGACAGCCGATCAGGACTGGGCTGCAAGCCACACCCCCCCCACCCCGTTGCAGGAGGGGCTAGATCCCCGGATGCCGGGGAAAAGGAGATAGAAAAGCGGCCAACGACACCACGAGGGGTGCGACCCATGTTTTAACTCCTTGGGAGTGGGGGTTCGCCCGCAGGTTCAGCTCGGGGTCCTCCCCCCTCTACTCGCTTTTCTCTCCCTGCGGTCCTGCTCCTTCCCTGCCTCTGTTCCTGTCCACACCCCTGAGGCAGCCCGTTGGCACGACGACCTGCTCCACTGCTTCCCTGCTGACGCCGCGTTCCGAGCCGCCGGTCGCCGCAACGACCCGCTCCGCCCGCCATTTTCCGTTCCTTGCCTGTTCTTTGCCAGCGGAGCAGCCCACAGCAGTCCGCAGCCGTGCCCGCCGCGAGCCCGCCGACGGCCGCCGCCCACACCCCGCTCCACGCCGGCGGGAGCGACACGCAGCCCGCCGCTGGTTGAAAGCCGCTCCGAGCCACGTGGACGCCACAGCTTGCAGTGCGCTTCCAGCAGACGCTGGCAGGGCCACCGGGATTCTGGTGGTGACGTTCTGTCCGTTTTTCCCCTCTCTTTCTCCCTTTTCTATCCCCTTTTGTCAGGGACATCTATTAATAAACAGTTCTCAGATATAATATTGCTGCGTGTGCGCTTGATTTTCGTCCGAAAAATCTACCAAAAAATTTTCTCCCGACTCCCCCTTATATCGGGACGGAACAGTGAGTATCAGGTACATAATCCCATTTTCCCCACTACGTATTTTATTTTGTTTCATTTGAATCTGGTTGCATGTTTACTACTTAAATGTAAGCACTTTAATTTCAAGTCCATTTTCATTATTTCAAGATGAAAGATGTGTGGTGACTTTCACTTGAACTATCATGGTTTCAGCTCCGTTTTTTTTCAGTCACAGATCCTAGAAAAAAATCACAGAATACTTTAGGCTGGAAAACACCTCTTCAGTCATTGAGTTCAACCTTCGAGTGATCACCACCTTGTCAATTAAACCGTAGCACTAGGTGTCACATCCAGCTGTTTCTTGAACACCTTCAGAAACAGTGGCTCCACCACCTCCTGAGCAGTCCATTCCAAAGGTTTTTTTGCAGGAGCACAGATGCACATTTTGGCATGTAATAGAAAATACCATCTTTGGATTAAACTCTGCAATTTTTAGTTTGGCACCATCAGAAGCAGGCATGCCAAAACCTATACCCCCAAGTCAGATGATCAGAGGCACTTGACTTTCCAACTTCCAAATAAGTGTCCACAGGCTCTACTACTCCAACAGAACAGGGTAAAGCAGGAAAGAGAAATTCTCTAGAAACAAAAGAAATGAAACAATTTTCTAAGTGAGTTTTCATTTCTAAAAATAATTTATTCTTATGTACTTTTAGATTTCATTGTTCTTGTGCAGATTATTCTGACGTTCACAAATGCCATTCAGATGAATAACAGCACAAAAAGAATAGTCATGGGATGTTAGTGCTATCTATTATGAATTAAAATAGAAATTAAATTAGTTATTTGTTAATTCACATTTTCTCCCCTGGTGCACATCACACCCAACAGCACCTGTTTCTCATACAGTTTTTCTACTTGTGAAAAGTCTATGGAGAAAAAAACCTAAAGTTTTTTTAAAAAAACCTATAGTCTTTTTTAAAAAAGGCCTGTCACACACTGTCTAGCACTTCAACCAAGTGCAACTGACACTTCCATAGTTTGATAAACCTTTAATCATATTTATGCAACATCTTCATGTCATCAGTGATACCCTCATTATGTCACCTCAGCAATGAATTATTTACACGTTTTAAAATTACACAAAAAACCTTGGCATGTGAAAATTAAAATACTCCAAAATCTTTAGATCTGAGGCAATGAAATGTATAGTACTAGCTGTTCTGGCAGAATAATTGCATAAGGATGTGAGACATCCAAGATCAACAGGCAGAGACCCCTGGTCATTTATAAAGTACCTTTCTTTTGTGTGCAATCATAGGCCTTTCATTCATCACTCACTCCTCCTTCTGAAAATAACTTGAAACTCCCTAAACTTATCAGAGACATTTACAGTGCTGGAGATGCTTTTCACTCTAAGAAATTTCCTTGTACAGGAATTCCTGGTAACATAGCCAGGCTTTCCAGGTTCTCTGTTTCCTAGTGAGGATGAGTATTTTTTTTGTGTGTGGATGAACACTGATTTATATGCACACTGATTCATATGGTATTTATTTTTATGGACCTCCAGCAGTCACACTCATGACAGCCAACAGCCAACAGAGTATGTCCGCCCCAGAAACAAATCTAAAAATTGGCAAAAACATGTTTTCCTATCTTGTCAAATTAATAAGTATTTGTACAAAAGTTTCAAATTAAACAGTTATTTATAAATAATCAGCATTAATAGCATAGGAAATGGCTTTACATATTGCTCAGAGCTGTGAGAGTTTGTAAATTTTGTAAGGCATTTTATCCAAATTTTAAATCAGAGACTCTAGAACACAAAATTTTGTAACAGATTATAATGAGATTATAAGAGCAATGTTATTGTGCCGTTTACTATTGCTTGCAATTTGTATTCATTATGAATTATTACTTTTGTGCCTTCAGGAATTCAGGAACTTACAGCAGTGCTGGATATCCCACCATAAACTAAAAAATGCACTGAAAGAACTTTAGAAACTGTTGATGTTCTACTGTTGGGCTTAGGAAAGAACTGGAAGAAAGGTAAAGTTGCCAGCACAGCGTGTCTATGGGGTCTACTGGGCAGTCTCACCTAGAGCTCAGATAATACTAATATAAAATACTTTTCCATGGAAATATTTGCCACACTGCCCTGCCTGGGTCAGGCTCGGCCTGCGGCTGGGGGGTTCTTGCCCGCCTGAAGGGACTGCTCGATATCAGGGAACCGAGGTTTGCGTGCCTCAGTTTCCCTAGCCTGAAAGCCTTTCACAGCAAGCAGTTCTCAGCTGGTTATAAGGCAGCAGCGAGGACAAAGAGGAAAGAGGCAGACTCTCCGGGGCTGCAATCCAAGTTTATTCCTCTGCCATGGCGGGCAGGGTAACAGCTTGAACGGGAGCCGTCCAGAGAGAGAGGACTTCTCCCCTCTGACTGCTCCTTTTGAGGGGTTACAAGGTCAGGTAGGTGTGGCAGAACAAACCAATTAGAAAGTGATGATACATGACAGAAAACCAATAGAGACATCTCAGGGGAGGAACAAGGTTAAGCTAACAAATAACAATCTAACTGGAGGGAGTTTTAAACCATGCTAGCCTGTCACAGGGTCAGAGACTCTGTGAGGGAGGAGAGGAGGTGGTGTGAGTGACATATCTAAGGGATACATGTTGCTATGCTGTAAATTCCTCCTTTGATCCGCCTTCAGGGACAGAGTCCTGTGAGGGGAAGTCGATCCATTTGGAATCACCCTCACAGGGTCTGAGCTGCAGCATAGCAACAAATATTCCTCATACAAAAAATTTCTTAGAAAGATTTATGTCTTAAGAGACCTTCAGCTTTTTTCCCAAGAGCAAGTTCACTAGGCTGTAAATAGACTGGACTGTAAATAGATCTGAGATATATTTATATATGTGTACACAAATTTCCCCACCCCCATTTTGTGAACCCAAATAAACTCTCCAGCAAAAAAAGACATTTCTTCTGGGTGCCAAGTTGCATCACTTGCTTTTTTGGGTATGGGGAATTATTTAAACAACCACACATGTCTTCCAGAGTTTTTTGCCTCCTCTCCACTGGCTAATATACCCTGGGGACTGATTTCTTCCCAGGATAGAATCTGTTGAAGCTACATGATAAAATTTTGGCAATGAAAGTTTGTTCCTGTGATGTTCTCAATACAAGCACACTCCAGCCACAAGGATTGTTGTGTAAGGACTGACGTATTGCTGTTGGCACTGTTGCTCAAAGCAGGGATGAGGGGAGCCTGCCACTCTCCATAAATTACACCATGAGAAAACGACTTTCAACCCAGCTATAAACAGACAATTATGAGAGGTTATGCTTTGCCATCCTTAGGCTACCAGTGGTACTAGGAGAATGAGTCTGTAATGAGCAACACATACTGACAAGTGTTTTGAGTTTTGTAAAATATGTTAATGGTAAATTCAGAAATGGTTCAGATTCAGAAAATAAAAAGAGTGTACAGAATTTAATGTACAGAAAGTATGTGCATGGCAATAGTTACTGTCAAGTGTTCAAATCTGGAGAAAAGTTCTTTTCCTGAGTAGCATGATATGACTGTTCCTATTGAGCAAGATATTCAGCATATTGCTGAATCTTGCCTTTCCCAGAAGCTGGGTATGAACACTTTTAGTTTGGAGACGACAACTGTTCACAGCATATCAGGAGTCTGCTCCTTCTCATTGCACTGTTTATTCTCACACAAGAACTCTACCACAAATATGTAAATTATAAACACCCCCCTACAGACAGAGTCTTGCATTCACTGTCAGAAAAATGCATACTTTAATTCTCCTCTCTTTTTTCCCCCGAAGTTCTTCATTAAAAGGACATTTCTGAGTGATGTTAACTGGAACAGGAGTTTGAACCTTGACCTTCAAGGTTTTGTTTTGAGATATATGGTGCAGCAGAGACAATCTTGCTTCTTAAAGAGATTAAATTCTGAAACCCTTTTTGTCCCTGTTTGCATGTCCCACCATCAAGGATAAATAAGACATTAATAATCCAGAGACCCCATAGGTCAAAATGAATCTAAAAATTAATGGGATGTAACTAGACTGTTAAATGAATACAGGACCTATTAGCCCTGCATATGGTACACAGGAAGATTGTTAAAACTGTTCATCTTTCCTTACTTCTGTTACTGACATAAGAAGTTACTTCTGAAGCCAAAGACAGGAAAGGCTGATCCTTTCCTTTTTCTTATAATCATAGACTCATAGAATCATGGAATGGTTTGGGTTGGAAGAAACCTTAAAGATCACCTAGTTCCAATCCCTCGGTGGGCAGGGATGCCATTCACTAGATGAGGTTGCTCAGGGCCCCATCTAACCTGGTCTTCAAAACTGCTAGGGATTAGGCATCCACAACTTCTCTAGGCAGCCTGTTCGAGTGCTTCATCACCCTCTGAGTAAAGAATTCCTTCCTAAGCATCTAATTGAAACCTACCTTCTTTCAGTTTAAAACCATTGCCCTTTGTCCTGTCACTATCTGCCCATATAAAAGGTCCCTTTCCCTACTTAAAAAGAGGGGAACAGAGAGGTGAAGTGATTTGCACAGTTCTGTGTTTTAATTACAAAGCAACCTTTGCCTGATGACACAACTATCCTAATTAAGCACCATTATACTACCCTTGGGAACTTTCTGATTAAGCCCCAATTATGTAGAGTATTCATGATGATGGTAAAAACTATCACATTTTCTGATTGTTGCAGCACATGGTAATGATGTAAACATCTCTCTTGGGACCTAAGGATACAAACAGTTAGACTGTGCTTTTAGAGACCCAGCAACGATTTCCAAAGCTGAAGATTTCTAAAACATTGAAAAATGTTTTAAGTTGCATTCAAGGTAATCTAAGGCTTTTTTTAAATGCGGAAAGAGGGGATATGCAGTCAACAATGGATTTTTGAAGACCTAAACCCCAGTTTTTCTTCCGTCTTTCTTAGATGTCAGTGGCAGTGTTCTGCAGACACCAGACTTCAGTGTTAGAGTTTAATCACGCACAAGATGTTTCTCTTACCAGCAAATTTGTCAGATTTTTGACTGTTTTATATGACTGATCTGTTGCCACAGAGCAACAGATACTTTGAACAACATATATAACAATTCTTAGAGAAAAGCACATGAAGGCATAAATGTTGCATAATGTCTAATATGCTGACTGGAAATGCTGAAAGTTCCCTGTTGATCTGAATCAGGAAAGAAATGTCTCTATTCTGATTAAAAAATGTGCATTTAGCCAACAGACACATATTGATGCTGTGAAAATTTCATTCGAATATAAGCAGCCATTAGTTTGAAACGATAAAAAGATCCTTGAAAGTTTCTTTCTTCAAAAAGAGCAATGGGACCATAACAGAAATTTTCGACAGATGTATGTGCTCCCTTTTTGTCTTTGTCTATTTAAAAGGTCTGTGGTTGAAGACCTGCCATGGTGATCTTCTCTACTCCCTTGGACTCTGACAAATGTAAAAATAAGCTTGTCAAGATAACATTAAGACTCATTTCTCATGGATATAAACATGCAATAAATTTTAAAGCTGAAGAAAAATTAAAGTGTAATATTGTCAAAGGAGCAGATAGATAATTTCCCCTTTGTTCAGTTCCCCAATGGAAAATCGAGTTGTTTTCTAAAGCAAAGGAGTCATATAAATTAAAATATGATGAAGGCCAGAAAGACTAAAAGACCATAATTACAAAAGAACAATTTGCATGAAAAGAAAGTGGGATCAATCCTTAATCCTTAAAACAGTGAAAGAAGCCAGACATTAACATATTTTGAAAATAGAGCAGAACTGAATAATAGGTTCTTTAAACTGTCATGACAGAGCTTGCTTTATACTTTATTAATTAACTTCTTCAGTAGCCCAACATTTATAAGTAAACTGAAAGGCAATCCACATACTTGCCAAAATTATTCCTTTGATCGTGAGGGCTTTTTTTTCTCCAATCACACCTGTTCATTCTAAATAAATGTGTTTCATTGTCAGAATATGAGCTGTGCAGCAAGCTGTGTGGACAGTGACATGTGAGATGAATGTCTTACTCTACTGCTTCTGGTATCCTTGTTTGCTTTACATAGATACGTGTATTTTAAGTGATACATGTGTGTATGATAAAATGATAGATGATGAAGATACCACTTCCTGATTTCCTCTGTCTGCTGGAAGACCACTGTATGATAATGTAGAAAAAGACAAAGTTAAAGAAAGGATTTTGTTAAAATATAAACCAGTGCTTTAGGAGGTAATGTAATCGTTTTATTTCTGACTTGTAACAGCAGTCTTTCTGTTCCACTCACACATTGTAATTTCTTTATGCAGGCCTTCAAAGTAGTATTAATACCTCTAAGCATGGGGGCAAAAAATGTCAAATAACAAATACAGTTGGAAAGAAGTTGTTTAGTAATTGAAAAATGCAGCTTCAAGGCAAACAAGGAATTAATAGTTATTTTTTGGCTCAAACAAAAATGTCAAATTGTGTCAGAAACTTTTCATGAAATGTAAAGGAATTTCAAACTGGGCACTGTTGGGAAAGTCTTTAGCAGGGTGGAAACCTAGCTCAGTCTTCCAAGGACTTGGCAAAGGAACCAGAATATTGTGAACTGATAGTCAGCCCCAAAGTAGAATGACCAGTGAGACTGCATCATGAGAGAAGGACAGACATGGTCCCTACTTCTCACTGCCCACAGGGAGAGTGAACAACATGGTCAGACACACATCTTACTTTGAAACTATTATATGGATTTACTCATCACTGAAATATATCTGGGGATCTTATGTATATGTCAAGACTAAAATATTGGTTTTTTCCACTGTCTTTTCAGTCCTTCTTTTTGAGCCCTGCAGAAAGAGATCTGAGGGTGCTGGTCAGCAGCAGGCTGAATATGAGTGAGCAATGTGCCTCGGCAGCCTAGCCTAGCCCAGCTCAGCCCCGCCCCGCCCCGCCTCCCTTCCCTTCCNCTCGGCTCGGCTCGGCTCGGCTCGGCTCTTCCCTTCCCTTCCCTTCCCTTCCCGTCCCGGCCCGTCCCGTCCCTTCCCTTCTCTCTGCTATTCTAGGAATATATTGCAAATATATTTTCTTACAGAAAAAATGTTGGCATGTGGAAACTCCAGTATTTTAACCCAGCATAGCAAGCTTCAAGTGGCTGTGTATAAGTGTGTGTAAATTGTTGGTTTTTTCCAGCATTAGCTTCGGGAGGACAATTGCCCTCAGTACACTGGATGAAGCCCTGCATGTGACAGCCAAGCAAACTGAAGAGCATTCAGGGACTTTAACAGCCACCAGAACCTGAATGTCTATTCAAATAACTGTGAGATTGGTCCCTGACATGCTTTGGGCTCAGGCCAACTAACACTCTCCCAGACAAAACTGGGCATGATTCAGCACTTGTGAGGTCCCAGGAAACATTCTCAAAAGGAAGTTTGCCACCCCCACTTTGGAAATTCTAGTTTGCATAAATATAGCTTGTATTATGCCAGCTGCTTTTTGTGCCCAGAATGTTCCTAGACATGTTTCATGTATTAACATAAAAGTAGGGAGTGAAGATTCAGTACATTTGAAAACTGATTTGCAAAAATAAAGGAAACAAGAGGAAGAAACAGCAGAAGCTATAACAGCTTCTTTTGCGTCAGGTGATCTGCAGTTTTTTTCCAGACCAGCTGATGCTGGATGGTCCAGTTGTTTGTTGCCCAGAGCTCAGATTGAAATTCTTAAAATATTTACCTCCCAGCTTGCCAAGGTTTTATCCTCTTGTTCTTGACTCCATCCTTTACAGTTCTGACCCCTCATCAGGTTGTGTACCTCAAAACCATCAAAAAAATTACATCTACCTGAATGGCGCTTTCTTCTAGAATATGTACTTTGTAACCCTGGTTTTTTTCCAGGATTTTGCTTTTAGGTTATGATGTTGATTGATTGATGTCTATTTTAGGCAAAAAAGATTGTTTCAGACTGGTGAGACAGGAGCAGATTTTTATATATGCACAATGTGTGTACTTTAGTACAACTGATAATGTTGTACCTTCACAAAGAATTAACCTGTGTTTGTTTACCACAGTGTAAAACAGTGCTATTTGCATTGCTGGATTTTCACTATGTGTTTTGCCTGGGTTTAGGTAGGATTATTATTATTACTCTTATTTTTGCTATTTTAGTGGTTGTTGTTTTTATTGTTATTGTAGGATTACTTTCCTTTTTATTGCTAAATTAAGTACCTTTTTGGAAGAATGTGTACTAGTTTTTTGTTCTTTATTGGCATTAGTTGAAGTTCTGAATACCTTTTCTTTGAAGCTTGAGTGGAGAATGCAGGCCATGTTTCTCACTATCTATTGTTTAGGTTGGAAGAGCGAATTTGAAAATATTTTAAAATGCACATTAACTTTTGTTGTTATAACAGGGATATGATCGCTAAACATGCAGTAGAACTCAATTTGCATGTTTATTAATTTTAGCACTATGTTACATGAGCCTGAATGTAACAGCCTCTGTTCTGTAATCCTTTAAGGGCAGTATTTCCAGATTTCCTTCAGCACAAACTGTCTCCTAGTCAAGAGATGAAAATACACCAATCTGTTTCTGCACAGAGGCATTTTCTTTCATAAACCACACAATCATATGAGGAATAACTGGGGGGGTGGGGAAAGAAAAATATATATTTCCAAATAGAGTACACATTTTACATAAATTGTCTTGGTAACTTAAAGACAAAGAAAATAGTCCAGATCTGGAGAGAAAAAAGAGAAGTAGCATTGTAGCCCTGTGTTTACTGCCTACCTGTGCTGACTGTGGAAGTTCATATTACAGAGTCTGTTCTGCAGATCTTCAGTCTGCTTTAGTCACACACAGTTTCACACCCTAGGTGCTGTAGCCTTCTGCTGCACCAAAATATTACCCCTTTCAAAAATGCAGATGAGGAAGAAAGCAAGTAGAGTACAAATTATATTATTTTGCTTTTTCTGCTTTTAGATGAGATGCTTTTAAAAGATGATGAGTGCCTCAAATATTTATCAAGAGAAATATCAATGTACTTTTCCACTAAGCCAGAATAAACAGGTTTATTATTTTTACATTATTTACCAGTGTGGAATTCACTTCTGTCTCAAGGCTGCTGTAACTTACACTCTCAGACTTAATTTCACTGGCAAATTCCTCTTTTAATATCAGGTAAGTTTGGAGTCACCACCCAAAAGTCTGCCTGAGGGAAGTTAATTAAAGTTATCTCAATCACTCTGTGCAATTCTAATATTCAGTAACAAAGGGGAATTAAATATTTTCTTTGGGACTAAAATAATACTGTGTCTTCCTGCTTGTACTTTCCCTGACAGTCAAAAAAGAACTTCAAATAACTTTCTGGGGCACCATCCACATTCTGGAATGATTTTTCACTTCACACAGCTCATGAAAACAGAAGCTTTTAAGTGACAGTACTTTGAGGTTCAAGTCACAGAGCTTCCCCTTTCTTCCATTCTCTGTCTTGCTGTCTTTCTAAAAGTTAAGGCAACAAAATTTTGAAAAACTGTTTCAACTGATTCAGCCATATTAACTTCTTCTTTATAGGAACCTTGGACTGGGTGGAGGGTCTGCCTCCTTGTATAATTTCAATTTCTTTATCCTTGAAAAATTTGTAAGATAAATTGCATGATAACATGATCTATGTGACAGTCTAAGTGAATCACATAGTTAGATATGTATTCTACCTGAATGGCCACAGACACAAAACAATGGGAAACTGTATGAGAAATACAAACCCTGCGTCTATCCACTGTCTGAGTTATCTGTACCACATAAGACTTGCACCAGAATCAGATCACATCATGATTGTTTCACATTAAAGTTTTGTCAAAGATATTTAATCTGTGTGAAGGCAGAAGCTCTGAAGCAGGAAGGGGCTAAATCTATTAAAATCACTACATTAAGAAAACATTCCTGCACTCCAGCCCAAAATATTAAATTCTTACCAAAGTTCTAAACACCTTACAAAAATTAATAACATAGCCAACAATTATATTCAATGATTTTTCCCAAAACACAATTATTCTCTTTCAATGTCTCAGTATGATCAGAACCGTGTCACTGACCCAATGAAAACTTTCTGAAGGCTTTAAAACTTTCTTAGACAAAAAAAAAAAGGCTTAAACAAGAAAGAGTTTTGTAACAGAAAGAGTTTTGTAACAAGCCCTAATAGTCCATAAGTTAAAGTTCTGTCACACTGTGAATGAAAACACTCTTGCAGAATATATGTGTTCCCAGAAACCAACTGAAAGCCACTCAAGTCTGTGGAATACAGGTATAGAGTATACTATAAATGAAACAGCCATCTGCATTTTGGACCAGCTGTGTTTTCTTCTTGGTTATCAGATATTGGTCAATAAAAATTATATATTAATAAACTAAAGCTGATATTCAAAAGATTCAACATTACAGTTCACAATGTAAATGACATATACTTATCCTCTGTGTCCTGGTTAATTCAGATCAGCCCATGCAAGAGAAACACTGGCATGACTTTTACCTCATCTACACACCCATGAATACAGTCCTCAACAATGTACACAGGTTTTTCAGGAAAGATAGGAGAAATAATTCCTACTCAGTCATCAGATAAAGTGTTATCTCTGTCTTGTCTAAAGTGAGTTTCACAGAACTCATTCAAATGCTTTATAAATCCACCAGCTCTTTTGCTTTCTCTTGATGCACCTCCTGAGTTTCATTTAAGTTAGAGGTGGTAGTGAGTCAATTTGGAACAAATGAGGACAGACAAACAAGTAAATTTTTTTTTCAACAGTAACTAAAATAAAACTCAGTAAAAGTAACAAAGCCTCCCTGCACCAAATAAAAACTTTAGCCAGAAATCTGGAAAGAGAACCCCACAGACCTACACTTAGGAATGGCTTGTGTTCTGACATCACTACTAACTATCCAATGTGTTTCAGAATCACTATTAAAAAGATAGGAAAATTCAGAATCAAAACTTAATTATTTTCTTTTATCATGGTTAGAAGTGGACTTAAACATCTCTAACAGTTTCCCAACCGGTCACAAGACTAAGAAATTATTTGACTAAATTTGAATAAATTCTGTGAACTCTAGAAGAATTGCCTTGACCCGCTTGTCTACTGTCCCCCTAAAAATAAGGGATGGATGAAAAATGAAAGGAGGTCAGTATACCACCAGCCCGAAAAGTCTGGTTTTCTGCTCTGTCTGGGAAGTTTATCTGTTTATGACACCATTATCCAGGCTGTCTGAATAAATTCAGCAAAACCATTATTTCTGCTGTTATTCAGCAAGCAAGTCCAGAGCTGCCTTTTATTCATCATCTAATTCTTTTAGAAAAACACTTTTAGAAATCTGTTGGCAGTTACTAGCTAAAGGTCAAGCACACAAAAGTTTGGTATCATGAAGGACAGTAGGGCTATTTGTGGTTGAGTATTTAGGTGAAATAGCTCAGTCCATATTGTTTAACTGTGAGTACAGAACACAGATAAATCAGTCAAGTGATTTCTATTGTTTGAAAATCATCTAGAGAAGAAATATAAATAAAGACTCATGTAATTACTTTTCAGTAATTACATGATCTGAGAAATCTTCAAGTCCAACTGGCTCATTGTCTTTTCTGCCATATTGCACCTGTGGAAGATAACTACAAACAGGACCACAAAGGCAGTCTTCCAAATAAAGGAATATTTTATTTTCACTGGTTTACTGAAGTCAGATCATGCCAAAACAAGCATTTATCTGATGAATCTACAATGTTACACTGAACATGAAAGAAAAAAGGAGTAGAGTTGAAATCTGCATGACTTTAAAGTACCCTTGCAGCCAGTTCAGAGAAATGTATGCTTTTAGTCCACTAATTTTAGCTGTTTACTTTGGGATGAAAAGAATCATTTTGATGCAACCCCAGTTTGTTCTATTGCCTGTGAAGGGAACGCAGGGTGCCTTGGTCAGTCTTGCAGCTAAGCTACAAACAGCACAGCAAGATCAAGGATACGTTGTTTAAACAAGCAATATATGAAATACGATTTTAAGAAGTACACATGAAAATTCCACAGTTGTCTTAAACTGTTCCTTTTCAGTCTCTTACTATGGTACTCATAGTAATTCTACTAATTTAAAGTGCAAACCACTTAAAGATGATGGAGATTTATTCTGCTTATTCACTCAAGAACTGATATTTTGAACTTTAAATTTAGCAATTTTTCACACTTCCATTTTTTCTATGTTGAATATCAATTGAATTATTTTGTTGCAAAACTGAAAATATTTGGGGGTTATGGTTCAGCACTGAAAAGTCTATGTTTTTCTATCATATTTCATCATCTGCTTTGTCAAAATACCATTATTGTATTCCACATTACTGTCAAAATTAAGCTCCATAAGGTTAGTCCTTATCTGAAACGTAGTCATGATTAGTTAGCCTGGAATAAAGAAAAATTGGCAGATACTTTTGGTGACTGAACAACTGAAAACTGGAAAACATAATAACAGGCCCGTATAAGACAGTTTGATAAATCACAGTGAAATGTAGATGCTACAAGAACTTGTAAATCCATAAAATAAAAATGAGAAGATTTTGTATTTTATTTAAAGGATTTTGTGTTTAATTTAATATTCATTAGGGTTTTTTTCAAAATAAAATATTTCACTTTGCATGTTAATTAGGTTTCTCTAACAATTAGCGTTTTAACATTTTCAATCTTTGAAATTATGCACATTTTCTCATGTCTCATATCTCAGAATTAAATTCTGTACAACAAATTTTACTTGCATATGCTGTTGAAATGCAAAAGAACCAGTTAAGCTGGAAATATTGAATATTTTCTTTGCTGTTTGTTGACAATAAAATATTAATTAATTTTAATGTCATTATCATTATTATTGTCTTGCAAAGGTATGTTTCTCAGCGGCAATGAGAATTAGTCAAATGATTAATACTTTGTGCTGCTATCTCTGTTGTTCTTTTTTTAATGTAGTTCACATTCCCAGGTGGTTATTAGCTGTTAGGTGAAGACATGTTCATGAAATACTCATTTATTCCATAAACTTTCAATACACATTTTGAGACCTAAAAGAACCTGTGATTAATCACTAACTGGATCATTCCTTCACTGACAATAAGTTACAAACTACATAAAAGGCACTCACCTCCATCGTTTGTGAGATCCAGATTCCTCTAGAGAAACAGCACATTTCGCAGTAAGACAACCATCACAGCTACAGCAAAAATGCTGTTCTCTATTCAAATGCAAAATGCACTGAATTGCACTGTATTACCTTCCATAATAGTTCTGCTTGCTATCAAGAAGTAAGAAAAAAAAAGGGAATAAAAGGGGTAGAAACCTTTCTTATCAAGTTTACTAATTAAAACTCTAATTCTCCTTGTGGACTTACACAGCTTCCACTGGCTCTATTGAAAATGAAATAGCCTCAATATATTGGTGAGAATTTAGCCCAAATATACAAATGACTCAATTATCAGGATACTGAGAATGGCATCTATAAAAAATGGTTTGATAATATACAAAGATGACATCTGATCTTGCATATCTGAGCTTTGAATTTGAGAATGAATATTTCCACCAAATTCAGTTTTATAAGCAATGTAGAAAGAAAAGTTTGGTTATGATACTTCATGTAACTATAAACGTGTGTGGGTTCAAGGCGAGCCAATTCTGAGATAGCACCAAAGACTGTAACAGATTAGTTCAGACTACTCTTTCTTCTTGCAAGAAAGTACTTATCTGTATTCACTTCAATATCTTAGTATCTTTCTCTGCTGTAGAAGCAGGTTTGTGGTCTGTGCATTTAGCCTCCCAATAACTGAGTTCAATGTTGAATTATTTTAATATTTTTCTAATTAGAGGTAGCTACCTTACATTAAACCTTGGTGACATCTTACTGAACTGCAGAAGAAGAGTGGATTTAATTTGTATTTGCAGTGGTCCACATCTCAAATAATTTGATATAGTTAAAAATGTAAAAACACTAAATTAATGTGGAAATATACAATTATTAATTTTAAAGCACTTACTAGGAAATATATACTCCAATGGAGGAGCTTACAGCAAAGAGTGTTTCTTCCTTCTTAGTTCACTTGAATTTTCATAAAAACACACAAATATCACTTTTGGTTGTTACATAGGTAATAAATTCACGATTAAATAATTGAGTGGAACAATTCACTTAGTATGCTTAGAAGTTTCAGATCACACTAGACGTGCACACACACACACACACACGTATGTGTTGATAACAAATGCATGAATCCAGACAACTGGAAAGGACTGGACATTTTCTTTAAGGCCTCTGAATACACTCCCTCATGTGCTCATCAATCCAGGAAACAACATACACCAACTAACAATAAAGAAAAAAAAAATCAAAAACATTCTAGTTCACCAGTCTTTCGGGATTTCTATGTTATTACAAGTCCCTAGAAGCTGAGCCGAAAATTGAATTTAGAAAAGAGGGAGATGGCAGGGTATTTCTGACTAAAAATTCTGCTGAAACTACTACCCCATTCTCACTGCATTGAGGTCACTGAACTGTTGCCATCCTACATCCTCCCTTGCTTTGCTGGAGGTTTTTACGTATTGGAGGACGGAGCCAACAGAGCCAGGAGATAGGTACTGGCTCAATTAATTGAAACATCCAGAATTGATGAGTGCTGTCAAGAGGTCACTATGAGGATGGCTACTGGGGGGAGCCTAATGAAGTGACTGGAGGAGATCAAGGTTATTACAGAATCTCAGGTAAATGGCTGAAAGCAACAAAAAACAAAGGGAGAGCAGAGTGTGGCATGTAAGATAGTAGAACAATACTTGCAAACCAAATTATGCGTTAAGGAGTGAGTGAGGTGCTGGGCAAATCGAAACACTGCACAGCAAATATCAGCTTCTACTTATCGATGATCAAGGTATCACTAGCATGAGAAGATAATATTAACTGATTTAATTCTATGATAGCAAGATCCTTTTCACATACATTTAATGATAGATATAACAGCTGTGCTCTTGCTATTTTCTTTCAGGCTGAATTTCCAAAACAGCAAAAAATAAACCCTATAAAAGGTTTTGGTTTTCTTTTTTTCCTAAGATACCATGATGAATATATCTTTCAAGTGTTATAGGCAGCTGTGATCTCACTGCAGAATGTGCTTGGCTGAGTGAAAAAGTAGTATACTTTGGATATTTTGGAAAAAGAATTAAAAGGAAAATATAGGCAACATGTAGCATTATACCAGAGACAGGAAAAAGGGCTAAAGGACTCAAAGAGTGAAAGGCAGAGAGAGACAGTGAAGATGTTTTACCAAGCGGTCTAATCCTTTGGATGACTACAGAAATAAAAACCTGTTAACAGATTCCATGGGAGACTGAAGATTGATTATGTGTCCTAGTTCCTCTGTGCTTCCTGTGCTGAGAATGTCTTTTTAAACTGCTGATTTCACAATCTGTGAAAGGGCTGACGAGAGAGGCATTGGCTGTAATCTAGATATAAGATTGAAAGGTTCAGAAACCACCTTGAGAACATGATGAATATTTCTGTTTCTCGCAGCACTTCAAAGAATTGCAGTCACTGAAGACGTGAACTTCTTGATTGATAACAGGTCGTTCACATTGCATAAGTCTTCACGTTACAGCTGAAACAAAGAAACACAAAACCAGAAGTCCTGGAATAAGATTGATCAAGCCAACCATCTCAATGAATTTTCTCAAAATACATGTATTTG
Organism: Ptilonorhynchus violaceus; assembly: GCA_013397565.1. Classification (NCBI taxonomy): domain Eukaryota; kingdom Metazoa; phylum Chordata; class Aves; order Passeriformes; family Ptilonorhynchidae; genus Ptilonorhynchus; species Ptilonorhynchus violaceus. The sequence continues at coordinate 243,410 of VZRJ01004659.1, read as the reverse complement.
CCCTACTCAGTAGACAGTTCCTCACTCAGTGAAACTTACTGTGATACTCACATGAACAGTCCTTCCCAAATTTTCACGAAGATAACACAGCCGTAGCAACATACATCAGATGAGGATCTCGCATAAGAATTTTTCTTTGAGTTATTTGACTCAAGTTTTTAATGAAATTACTGTTTCCTTCCATTATTCTTTCCAGATACTGGTTAAATTCACGGTAACATTTAGACTTGTATGCTGCTTCTGTTTGTTGGCTTGGTTGTTTTGGGATAATTTTTTGTTTTTCGTGGATTGAAAATATTTGTGCCTTTGCAAAATTACTTGCTGGAACAATCTCCTTCTTTTTATTATACCCTGTAGTCATTGCTTAAATAATAATGTATTTAACCTTTAATATCAACTCTGGTCTCTCTCACTAAATTTTGTAATTGTAAATGCATCAAGGAAGAGGAAGAAAAAACTAAATGTACAGTACTGGCCAAAGAATTGTAAAGAAACTAGAGTCTTTCAGAAATGCAATAATACAATATAACAATCTGTAACGCCATACCAAAATACAATCCTGTGCTATCCAATATACTGCTGTTATGTTGCTAAATTCTTATCTAACTTAGAAAAAAATTTATTGAGTATTCTGAATTTCATTGTGATTGGACATCTACATTTTATATATATTTTAAAATCTTCTTCAAAAAACCCTTTATTTCAGGAATTAAGGATTTTCTTTCTCAAAAACTTGGTCATATTTAACTCCTAAGCTAAAAAAGTTAACAGGACTGCTGATTTCTTTAACTCTCAGAAAAAGTGGCAGAAGATATTCATTGTAAGCATCATGTCCTCAAAAATTATATATTCAGTATGTAATAAAAAGTATCTGATTGCTTGATTGGAAATGTATAGCTGGAAAGAATACGACGAATTGAAACTGTATTCAGGAAAGGACTAGTTTTGATCAACCGGATTTTTTCATAGTGTATAACACCTGAGTTAGTTAATTTGCTATTTAAATTAATGAAATGGAATGAGATAGAATGAAATAGAAAAATTAAGTTTCAAATCTGAATTTTTAATTTAATATGGATGTTTTCCAAAATTCCATTTTGCACAAATGATTTAGCATTTTGATTTTGCACACAAAACTGGAAAAACTAAAATGTCATTGCCTAGAGTTTGAAACAATTCTCTTGATGGTCTTATCTGTTGTTTTGAATAAATTCATTAATTAGTATTTTTAATTGGAAATTTTCCATCCATGCTCACTATTGTAATATTTGTCAGTTAATTTTTCAGACTGATAAGAAATCCTTGCAATGGTTGTATCATTGCAAGACACAGAACTCTTCCATCAGATTCCTTTTGCAAAAATTTAACTGCATTCTGCCAGAAATTTGTACGCAGACATTCATGAAAAAATAAACAAGCTTTCTTACAAGAAACATGTGTAGTACTTGCTTGATTCTATTTATTATGGTAGAATTATATTGGAATTTAGGTCATCCTCATTCTGTCATGGCCATGGTTAAACAATTTTGGTGATAATGCCATAGCTTTTTGAGTTTGGTCTAAAGATTCACTGTGACCTGTTACAAGTTTTCTACTGCCTTCCCTGGGATAGGAACAGCAAGGAAAAATACTACATATTTAGTAGATATCAATAAGATATAATATTCATAAGCACTGTTCAAATAGTTTTTAAAAAATTACATGGATTTGTAATCACATAAAAATATTGATTCCACATGACTGCAATTTTTAATCTGATAATGCTGAAATACTTCAGGCAAAAGGACTTTAAAATGCCAGGAATAACATTTAGAATGTACTGTTGTATGTGATACGCACTGAACATCTATAGATGTTGTAAGGATATATGAGGATATGGAGGAAAAGAGCAAACTCATAAACAGTGCATTACAACAGACCTTCTGTGACTTTATAATGACAGATTACTAGTAAAATACCAGTTTTGCAAACTGAGTATTTCAAGAGATCTGAAACTGAAAAACAGATGAAGGTGTCTGTAGCTTATGCAAGAAATTAACAGTTCCTATGCAGTGTGCTGAGCAGTGTGTGAAATCACTTCCCTGTGAGTTATTGAGGGAGGCAAATTAGGAATGCAAAATATAAAGGAGAATAATATTTTCAAAATAAAAAAAAATAAGTCAAGAATTTTAATAATGGTGCAGTGTTAGCCAGTAAATAATTCATTAGTTGCATAAAAAAATGTTCTGGCTTTATTTCTGTATCCTATTTACATGAGGAGCCACTGCAGCAACAAAGAGAGCCACTGCAGCAACAAAGTCTCAAGAGAGACTACAACTCAGCTTTTGTCATTCTGGGAGATTTCCTTGAGGTAGGTCCATGAGAGCAGGAGCTGAACCAACATCTTGGAAGGACTCAGATTTTTGCCGTTGTCTGTATAAGACCACAAGACCAGCTACTTGGTCAAGGTCTAGTTTCTGTTCAATGCTTCTGTGGGCGAAAAATAACAAGCAGAAGAGGGTATTAACTTGGAGAAAGAGATGGTATTTGGACAAATAGTTTACCTGGGAGTAGATAAAAGGTGGAAGTAGGTGTGTGCTGTAGGCAGGAGGAAGGAGTGGGGAGCTGTTGCCTGGAGCTGACACAACACAAGGTCTCTGAGAGGTTATCAGAGGGTGTGGGTGAGTGCTGGCAAGCAGCAGCAGTTACAGAGGGAGAACACTTTGCAATGCTTTATCAGACCAGAGATTTCACTGAAAACATTCAGCTTTTTTCAGTGTTGGCAACTCTTCTGTCCCCAAAATGCAAACCATGTTTTTTGAAGCCAGAAACAGAATGGTAGCATTGGGTACTGCAAACAGCTTAGGGAATCAGTCTAGTGACATGGAAGCACAGAATTCCTAGAAATGTCCCTTAGTAATGACTCTATGATCATAATTAATTCTTAATGGTGAGAACATTGAAAAGATAGAAAATAAGTGTTTCTTGAGAAGGTTGCAATTTGTAGGGAAGTGACTGTAAGTTGATGCCAAGTGCACACAAACAACATCTATCAACATTACATTTAAAACAGTTCTGTGATATGTAGGTTTGTTATTCGGACAGGCAACCTGACAGCAGAGATTGATGCACCTATCAGAGAAGAATAAGAATATAAATCTCTGTCTGATCAAAAGGAGAATGCAGGGAGCAGATAGGGCTGAAGTGGTAGACGTAATCTATTTAGGTTTCCAAGAGACATTTGACATTGCATGGTAGAATAGCATAATATATCTTCAGATTAGCATGTAAGGCACAGAAGACTTCCTTCCAGACTTCTCAAGCTGCAATGCAGTACATGGATTCCCAAGAGCAGAACATAATTTCTTCACTAGTTTTCTTCTGAGCCTTTTTGTTTCTCTACTCTTTGTATTATCTACAAAGCTCTTCTAGAAAATCTCCTTCTATCCATCTTCCACTTTTTTATTTCTTTGTGCTACGTTTGTCTTTTCTGTTTCCTTTTACTAATCCTGACTCCACCAGTTGTCTTAGCATTGTGAGTCTAGCAACTAAAGAATGGAGATGAGCCATCATCCCTTGTGGCCTGGTAACTACAATAAACCCCAGAACATTTCCAAATACAAGATGACTTCTCTAGGGACTTTCTTCAGACTTATCAGTGATCAGCAATAGGGATTTGATACAATTATTGAATGAGCTACTTAAGAGAAAATTGGATTCTAGAACTCCTATGAATAACAGTTCATAAGAGATGCAGAGACAATGAGTAGACAAAACCACTACTAGCACTAATAAAGGTTCAGGTACCTGCAGCACTATTCAGGCTCCTGAATACCTCTACATAATCCCTTGTTTCTTACATTTTATCTCCAGGGATTCCATTTAAGGATGCTTAAAGGCAACATTTGGTCAAAACACAGGAAAGAGGAAATGTACCATCCTGAAGTATATATCAATCCTCATACACTTCCACTTGCTGTCTTCTGCAGGTAAATGAAAAACCCTTTGACATGTCATAGGAAATCCCATGTATCAATACACATGCCCCTTTCTTTGCAGTTGCACGGTAAACAAATTTGTCACTGAGACTGCATCACTTCTAACAGCAGCCTCCATTAGAAATTCAGAGTCCAAAGTACAGACATGTCTGTTTTACCTCAGGAGAATATGAAGCTGTCTTTGGCAGCAATTAAGGCATTGCAATTTGGAAAGCAAGAGGGTGTAGCAATGCTGATCAGTTAGGGGTTGCCTTCAAATAACCAGAACCAGTCTGCGTATGATATAAGGCAGACTATTCCTCAGAACTCTTACACTTCTCAAAGAATATGACTTCCAGGTCAATCAAACTTTCTAGGTCAATCAGACTTGTGCAATCAAGTTTTAAATATCGCTATGGTTGGGGACCCTTCAGGGCTTTGGGCCCCAGTTCTCTGTTCTTACCACCATCACTGTGAATTTTCTTCCTTACAGCCCGTTTGAATTTCCCTTTTTGCAACTTGCATCTCTGCTTTTCTGCATTTGCTGTGCTCTGAGTCTGGCTCCTTCTTCTCCACAATCCAGCACTAGATAGGTGAAAACAGTCTTTCAGTCCTATAAATCGTCTTGTCTTCAGAATGAATAAACTCATTTTGCTCAGTGTCCCTTTGGTTTTCCAGTTCTTCAGTCCCCTAAATTGTCCCTAGGAATGGCCCTTTTCTGGATTTAGTCGGTTTTCAAAGTCTTCCTGGCACGAGTGATTCCAAAACTGAATGCAGAATAGACGTGATGTCACAAGTGCTGAACAAAGGAGAAGAATCATTTCTATTGACATGCTGGCAGGCTGTGACTGATGCAGTTCAGTGTACAGTTAACATTCTTTTGCATAACAGACTGCATTAGTATAAGTATTTTAAGATTTTATGTTTAAGGTATATTGTGATTTCAGTTTAGGAGTATCAGTATATAAAATTTGTAATGTTTACTACCTGTAATACCCAGACTTACTATTTAGAAACATTTTCACTAGAAAATGCACATACCAGAATTGTTTTGGAAAAAAATGTAATTTTTAAATTTTTTTTTTACCTAAATGTAATTATATACAAGCACTAGCACTTGGCAAGGGAAACCTTTACTTGTTGAAATAGTATAAATTAATTCTTCTATCAAATAACCCTTTTAAGAAATGAACACAAATGTAAAATCTATCTTAAGAATTTTCGCAGTGCATTAAACTTACCCTTTTAAAAAATGGTAATTGCTGAGTGAGATAAAATTTGTATGTTTGCCCTTTCCGCTGCTCTCTGTCAAATTTAGTCAGGAATTCTAGGTAACAAACTGATCTTTGGGCTCTTCTGACACAATATAGCAATAGCACAATAAATAATAATCAACATCAACAGGTGTATTACTAATTATGGCCACAGTGACCTATTCACACCAATACAGTAGGGCTGTTTAGCCTGCATTTGCATACTGGTTTAGGGAACCATAAATTTACACAGATGTGGATGAAATGAGAAATCAATTAGGTATAAAAGGATATGTTAACACAGGTGAGAAGAAAGGAAGACGCTTCATATGAGGCAGAAAAATAAGATCAAATGGTGCTATCTTTCAGAATTAATACAATAGTTTAATCTAAAGAGAGCGTTCAACTCTTGTCAGTACCGTTGTATAGAAAATTTTTCTGCCATGTGTATTACAGGGAAATGAAAAATAGAGAGATTGCAATAACTAAATAATGAAAACAAAAGCAGCATACAAATCATATTGGGCCAAAATCGTGGATGTTGACTTCACTTGACGTTGCACTTGACAAAGCTGAATTTAGAATTTTAGGCTAAGTCTGCCCTATTAAACAAAACAAGACCAAGGCACAGTTGGGTTTAGTGACAGGCAACAATCTGTGGTATTAATTTTAAGCCAGCTCGCAAGCATTGTTTTACCCTTGCTTCCTCATATTTTTCCAGACAATACTCAATACCTTTGGGGAAAATGTGCCAGGGGCTGTTCCTAAGACTGTTGCTAATCATATTCTCTCCTACCAGGAGGGCAGTTAAATGAAATGCAAGTCAAAGGATCTGATCACAGATGCACCTCTGTGCTGTGACTTTTTTATTAATTTCTTCATGGCACCTTCTGCAAACAGAGTTTACTGCCCATAAGCCTTAGAACAACTCATGGACTTAGTACCACTCTCCCGGGTTTAGTCTGGTTTTTGGCTGTGTTAGAAACAAAGAACTAAAGAAGAAAGAATACATCTTTTTTCAATTTTCCCTCGTAATCTGTCTGCCACTGGAATTCAATATATTCTCCTTTATGCCCATGAGAAGAACAGGAAAAATCTACTTTATAATGTGTGTGTTTCAGCTAGGCTGAGAAGAAAAAATGGTCCTAAATTTCTGGATGCAACAGAATGCAGCATTGACAACACTCACCTCGGTAAACTTAGATATCTCAGTCTGGATTGCCACACCTCAACTGGTCATTTCTAATATATGAGCATTGTAAACTATTACCCAGATGACTACATTTGGCCACATGAATCACTGTTCATCTGGTTATGCATCTTTGTTAAATATAATGTCCTTAGTTCTACTTTACAGAGGGAAGTATAAAATGAATATAGTAAAATCCTACTCTGCTTTTATGGATTGCATTTTGAAAAAAGCTGATATTTCCTGATTGAAGCAAACAATTGTGTATTGGCAAGGAGAATTGTTATCTCTGGAAAGTCTGATCTCCCATTTTAAACCTCAGGAACTCCTTCTTTGGACAAAGTGTTGGAGTCTGTCACTTAATCTGGAGTAGGGGAACAGTCATCTCTAAAGCAAATAGCAAAACAGGTTTGATTGCTGTCCAGTTGGACAGAAATTTTAAAACTTTGAGAAAATTTCTGTACATAAAAAAAAAGAACAACTTGTTTCTCTTCACTGATGAATTATTTCCTCCGTCCTGAGAAAACCAGAACAAAATGGTCTTTTATGCACAAAGTGGAAAAGCATTCAAAAGGACAGTGGAAAGAAAAGATTTGAACTCTACACTTATTGCTATCATGAACTTCATGTGCAGCCTTGACTAAGTCAGTTATCCTCCTTGTGTCTTCAGTTACCCAGCTGACAAATGAGCAAATCCTAATGCACTGAGTGCTGGGAAAAATAGTTATTACCTTTTGAAAATCACTTTCTAAGGGTCTGGTGTAGCATAAATGACAGATACTTATTTTAGAAAAGAAAGCAACAGATATGACCATTTTGTTTCAAGGATTTTCTAGAGGAAAACAGAATTGTTGTCAGTGTAAGCTATTTTCTAAAATAGCAGCAATACAGAGGTGGATGCCTCTCTATTGTAGGTGAATACAGTAGATGTAAGGCAGCTACTTTTAAGTTGACATGTTAAGAAGCTGAACTGGTTCTATGAGATAACTGCTGACATTTATGCTGTACCTCAAGTTTATACTATCATCATTCTACATGCCATGGAACATACACACAGACACCCTAGTATGTGACAGTGCATATAAATTCTTACCAAAGGCTTTATGGAAAAAAATATAAAAATGTATTCTTAACATTAATATACTAGCATGAAATTCCCTGTGGTGTGATGAAAGATATTTCCCAGTGAATACATCTCAGCACAGATCACATGGACTGGAAAAGGATTTTGGAATTCTTTGTAATGCTCTCACTGTGAAAGGATCAATTTCTTCCAAGCCTGACATAATAGACCTTAGACGTATTAGAAGCTGCTAATTAAAATGGTCTGCACTTCTGAATGCCACTTTTAGAAAGAAAGAGAATGAAAAATGAGATCCATTTCTGGTGTATATGTTTTCAATAAAAAGGTATGAGTAGAATGAAAAATAGAGTTATGTGAATGAGGATGGAGATATATTGCTTTTCATTATTTTTTACAAAACTTCAAGCTGTTCAGCATTCCCCTTGTCTTTCCAAAACTGTGGCATAGAATTTGGTTTGGATACAGAGCTGGACGAGGGGACTGACAATTAGTAGAGAACATAACAGTGGCACGATTCCCCTCTCTTGCTCATTGCTTTGTTTGTAGTAGCAAGGACACAGCATGCATGGTTATATAGCTGGCTGGAGATCATATTTTCACATTTCAACCAAATCTCAGGTTCTGAAGGGAAAATACAGCATTTAAGATTGTTTTTCTTTACAAATTAGCACAAAAGCGTGATTTCTGTAATTATCAGTGAAGAGAACACTTCCCTCAATCCCCAAAAAGAATGAACTTGGACTTCTTAGAACCCTGAATGCTGACAACACTAAAATTTTCCAATGTTAAATGTCATGTAAATGAAATATTATTTCATTTATATAATATGATAAGAAAATAATTTAAATGTCATATAAAATTCAGAACTGCCTGAATGTAAACAAGGACTATGTAAAAAAATATGTTTTAACATTGTCAGTATAGGAAAATCAGGGTTATCAGGTACTTTCTTTTCACCCAGAGAAATATTATCTTATTACCACATTCAAACAGGTTATTCCAAGTGTGATGAAACTGCAATTTCCAATGGGATGTCATTGTGTAACTTCTTGTTACAATTCCTCTGCAACTTTCCCATGAGAATTCACCAATGAAATATCAGCTGGTGTTGCTATTAATGCCTGACAGTACTAAATGCTGGTGATTTATGAAGTGCATAAGTCTTTCCTTATTTTCTGGTTTTGGATAAACTGAGAAGTGTCCCGAGTTTTCAGCAAGAGTTTCAAAGGCATAGACCCTTATTAAACACACACAAACAGCAACTTAACAGCAAAGCCAACAATTTTTTTCTCAAAATGTCTCCTGTGTTAAAGGCAAGTGGACCTATCCATCTCTAGTTGCTGCTAACTGCTCAATTCTAAATGAATCTGAAAACACTGGAAAGGTAATTGTGCTTGATTCAGATACAGTGATTTTTGAAATATAAGCATCTAGTGTCATCAAGATGCAAACTATCAGAGATGTTCACATACAGATGGCAGTTATGACACAGGACCTCCAGGAGACCCAAATCCATATAAAATAGCCAATGCTAGGTAGGAGATCCCAGGACATTTCACATGATACTAGGTGTCTGTATGGGCAGCTGAATCAGGCCCAGAGGCTGGGATTTATCTCCCTATTAAATATTTGTGGCATCTGCATGTACGTATGACTAAGCTTCATATGGCTCTCCCTACAGGGAGAAAGAGAAACATGCCCTACAGGCAACAGAAACATACTCAATATGTTGCTACAGGTGTTCTGTGACTCCTGCACAGAACTGTGTGACCCATATAGCAATGCCTAGATTTAGTTTGCTGCTGTCCGGTGTCATTTTTCTAAGAGTATTTAGCCTGGCCTCCAACTAGCTCTAGAGAAGAGAGGGTGTGCCTTAAAAATCCTGTCATAAGTCTACTCCTATGAGATGTTTTGAACAGCCCAAGATGTTAAAAAAAGCTATTGAACATCTGTGAAACTGAGTCCTCTGTACAGCTCTGTCAGCAGAACAAGTCTCTAGATTCCAGTGGCTTTATTAACTGTATTTCCAATGAGCTCTACAGTGAAAGTAGATGGAAACCCACATATGAAAAAAACGGTCTTTTAGCAAGAAACTCACCACTTAACCAGCAAAACCAGCCACACATTGGTTTAATTACAAGTGTGAGAAAAGAAATAGTATTCTTTTGCCAAAAAAAATTGCCCTGGTGAATAAGACATGATAGAAATTAGCTTCAAAATCCCATACAACTTGGCTTGCGTTCATATGAAGACTGGTCAGTCTTTTTTGGCTCAGATTGAGTTAGAAATATATATACATAAAAGTATAATGCCTAAAGCAAGCTACTACCAGTAAGACTATCTGTGCAATTGTAATTCATGTCTCTGGATGTTTGCAGTACAACAGTCTTTAAATTCACCCATCAGGATTTTTTTCCAAGAACCTCTGCTTCATATAACACACACGATGAAAAAATGCCTAAATTGTTGTAATTTGTGTTGCCTTCACAACTTGAACCCTAGCTCGCACTTCCTACGTTTTGAGTGCATCATCTATAATATCTCGTTTTCTGTATAATTTCCTACAAATATTGAAATGAAAACAGAACAAGAAAAGTTCCTTTCTATAAAAATACACTGTCAATTCCCTTTTCTTCTCGGTATTAAGAACTTTTGGCTGAATCTGTGTTAGTGAACAAACTAAATGACACCCATACTGTTTAATTTGTAATGTGTTCTCCACTGTTTTTGCTCTGGGGCAATTAGTAGAGAATGCCCATGCTCAGCTAGGGAAAAAGCACAGGCAGTTAGGGAAAAAGCACAAAAGGGTCCCACTAAGCAATTTTAGCACAATCACTCTGGTTTTGGACAAGGAATGTGAGGAAGTTTAAGCCTATGATGTGAGCCACACCATTTGAGTGGGTCTCCAAATGGTCCCTGCTTTCTATTGATACTAATCATAGACTGCAAGTGTTGTATGTGTTAGATACTCCTGAGTGATGAAACATTTTACTATCTTGGATTCAGTTTCCAGTTCTGGTAAGGCATTGTCACGGTTTGGACAAATTTAGGAGGAAGACTAGAGGAGTCTCCTCTGTAAACGATAGGGATCTAAAACTCCCTTCCCACCCCACCTTAGGAATTTCTTGGAGGAAAATGAAAAAAAAAACCCGTTTATTTAACAAACCAGGGTGCAGGGGGGTGCAGCACAGGCACCAGGGGAAGGGAAGAAAAATAAATAATATTGGATAATAAACCTCTCCTGGTGGAGAAACCTGGATGAATTCAGTCCTTTTTTCCGGGTGTGGTTTCTGCTCTGTCTCCTGAAAGGCTAGAGTACGGTGTAGGCCGCTCTCTGGGCCCAGGGTGTAGGCCCGAGTTCAGCTGTCTGTTGTAAAGTTCCAAACGAAGAGGGAGAAAAAACCACAGTCCAAGAAAAACTTCTCTCCAGCCAGTAGGCCAGCCAAAAAGCAAAAAGGTAAATCTCCAACTCTCTGATCTCTCTCTCCTGAGAGAGCTCTCTCTCCTGAGACAGGTCCAAGAGCTAAGAAAAAGTGAAAGTGCTTTCTCTCTCCCCTGAGAAAGAACAAAGCCGAGACAGCTAGCTAGAGGGGAAAAATAATAACAAAGAAGTAAAAGTTCTCTTCCGAACTCAGCTGCCGAAATCCGCTGCCACAGCAGCAGCAGTGATAAGCCAGGAAAGTAAGTGTCCTTGCAGAAGTACAAACACAGCGCCTGGCTTCTCGGCCCAACTTGAAGGCACAGAGTTAATGTTTTAGTATATAGCGGGCGATAGGAGATATATAGCTGGGATATAGCATCATAAAGTCACCCCAAGACAGGTGTAAGTAAGAATTTTTTTCACCTTTTTCTCTCCTAAACCTCAGTACTCTTATTTTATCCCTCCAGGGTTCTTTCAGGTAATACAATTCATGAAATAAAGAAAACTAAATACAAAACTCATTGGACAGTTAGTGAACCAAAACTACATGGTTTTATACTCTATTCAGAAAAGAGCTAAACATTTTGCAGCCCTTGGTTCTCATCCATGGTCACACATACTTCACATATGTAAAAAAGGACGGGAATGCATCTTAAGTCTTTTAAATAAATTTGCTGACATGATTAGGATTGAACTCTAAGGCTTCGTAAAATTAAACATCTATATTAAATTTTGTTCATTAGCAATGACCAGGAGAAAACATATAAAACATATTCTAGCCAATAAAATGGCTTTGGTTCTTTATCCCACACCCTTATTTAAATAAAATAAAATGAAGAAAATTCCATTAAGGCTGTACTTTTATTGTTCTCACATATATTATAAAGGTCCCTTGTCCTTTCCTGTGCTCAGATATTTAAAACAGTCATAACAACAGCTGCTCCCAGCTACAAAATGTGCCTGCAGTGTTTAAAACTAAGCATATGTTTCTAATTGTATTATCTCACCTGAGTCCAGTTCTCTCATCACTTATGACGGTTTGAGTTTATGTGCACATGTATTGCCGAAGCGGCCTCTGAATCCTCTGTTGAATATACTCCAGCATAGTCATAAAGTCTCTGGAGCTCAAGGATTCAGCCTCCTTCTTTAATATCTGAGAGGTGCTCTGAGAAATGAGAAAGAAATTTACCTCTTTCTCTTCTGCCTAGTCTCATCCATGCCAAATCACTCAGATCTGGGCAAGAATCATTTTGCACTATCCAGTTCTTTGCTATTATAAAACAAAATGGTTGAAGATTCTCCCTGACAACAAATTCCCACAGATTTTTGTATCTGACTGTTCAATAGAGCCCATTTTGCCTGATGTTATAAAGATACCAATTATTTCTCATGTTGCCAGTATAAAAAGGCTGTTCTACACTGAAGCTAGCATCTGGCTAGCTTATTTTTTGGTACATTCAGAAGACATTATTTGAAAGAGAATAGTTCTTTTCAGAACTTTAGACACTAAATTATATTCAACAGTGAGCTCTCCATCTCCCCTTTATTCTCTTTTGTCTCTGTCTTTTCAGAGGTCTGCTGCAATGCTCCTGTTCCTCCACACTTTTAATACTGGGATGGGTGTGCGGCAATTTCTTGAGTTACTGTGCTTCTGCAGTTTATGACTTATCTAATCTAAAAGTATTAGGAGATCGTGTAGATTTTCAGTGAATTAATGTACTTTCATATTTATATCCTTGTTACATTAACCACCACAGAGAACAAACATAGAAAACTTGCCAACATCGTTAGCCTTCTGCCCCTTTGTGCACTCAGATAAGGATTAGGTGGGACAAACATCTACCTCATACCTTGTGGTTACTTACACACACGTGATAGAAGCAAAGCATTTCCAGAAACATTTCATTTCAAAAAGAAAGAACATTCTAGCTCCATAAACTTAATCTAACTCTAAGTACTCTTCTGAATATGACCACCTGAAACTTCTAACCAGAAGAAGGAATGAGGCTTTCACCTTCAGAAAGCAACTGCTGAATGAAGAAGAGGTCTAGAGGACTTGCTCTTCTAGGTTAGGTGTCTCATGTTTCAAAACTGAGGTAGAGGTTGTTTCAGGGGTTCTGTGCAGTTGTTTCCCTCATCAGAGAATGATAACAGAGACATAGCAGAGATGTCAGGTTATCTTCTGTGATGAGGGCTAGGCTCCTTTTAGTCGGTAATTACCGAATTCTGTAGTAGGTCAGCAAAGATGTTTTACATAATAGGTGGGAAAACTTATTAAATGAAATCCCCTTTTGCTTTAATCTCAAGTGTGCATAAAGAATTCAAAATAGAGAGAAGAAAATAATTTTTACAGAAGTAGGGTCCTTTTATGATATTCCCAGACATTTTTTTCCAGGCTACAACACTAAGGGCCATATTCCTAAGGGCTTCCCTCTACTAAGATAAAAAGGTTATACTAGCACAGGCTCAGACCCTTCTGAGCTAGATAGCATGTGGCTGGGAATGTTCTCCATTCTGTATCATAGTGTATACAGCTCTTGTGATAGGTCGTGACAGACTTTTGAATAATTTCATATGTGTAGTTACACATAAACAAGCACCTTACAGGCATCCATCTGTACTTGGAATAGAAAAATCCCTATTATTCCATCTAGCAGAAATACTTAATTTTCTGTTTGTTGAAGGAAGTGTTGTAGAAAACCTGTTCCCTCCCAATTGCCCTTTATTTTCCTCTTCCAGAGTCAAGGCCAGCTGAGAGTGATAACTTTTAGCAGGGGAAGACTATAGAAAAATAATTATTCCTCTTCATTTTAAAGTTCTTTTAAGTGGTACTTGAGCTTTTTTTGTAGTCTGTTATCCGTGTCAGCTATATTTATACGCACATGTATTTGTCTTGTCTGGAAGTACCAGCAATAACAACTGTTGTAGAAGCTGCTCACAAAAAAATGACTGATCTTTGTCAAGATCATTCTAAGAATATTTTATTATTTTTCTGATTTGATAATGCAGGGAGTGTAATAAGATTTTTTTATCCTTCATTTATTTTCTTTCTTTCCTTTTTTCCCCTTTATTTTTGTTCTATTCCTCAATTGAAGACTAAGATTTTCAGTAATTTGTGACTATGAAGAATTCACATAATTTTAGAATTCTAAAAGAATTTTAGAATACCACAGCCTGGAATTAATTCATCTAACATCAATATGCAATTGAAGTATCTAAATTGCCAGCACATCTCTTTGAGGTTCTGCATATTAGTCTCAGCTAGGGAAAGAGAGGCATTTCTGAGATTTCTGAGCCATCTCTTAACACGGAGTGAATCATCTCGTACATACTTCCGCTGCACTGATTCCACAGTGAACCAAAGACAACTGTGTTCTTATTATAGGTACCTCAGGTAGGTCCCGGAAGTTAAATGAGATAAATCTAGATTCAAGTCATTGCAAGAAATACCAGTAAAAATATAATCCTACATTCTTAAGAGAAAGTATAATCTTTGAAAGTCAGAACTGATGGCAGATACATTGCAAAGACACATATTTTTCATCATATAATACAGGAAAGCAGATGGCATTTATGAACATGCTATAATGAGCTTGAGAAGCCCCAGGCAAATTGACAAAGCAGCAAACAAGATGCGAAGTTACAAGCAATAAACCAGTTGAGCTCAGAGGGAGAAAGGTGCTGTAGGGAATATACACTGGTGAAAAAAAGAGAGGGATAAGCTTTGATGGGGAACGAACAACAAAAACTCAGTAGATTTAGGAATGAATGTTCTGAGACAAATACATTTATCACAGCTTAAGACAGAGTTGCAACTGAAGTCAGTGGATCTGCTGCTCAGGCATAGAAGAGAAATAAACATGGGAGGTATACAATGAATAAAGTAATGATATTAACAGAAGGGCTTACTACCCTACCTGTTTATTTGTCTGACAGAAATGTGAGGAAATACAAAAAACCTTATACAGGAAAACCAACCTGCCAGTTCATATACCCTGATGGACACCAAGGTGGTTCCTGTCGTTTAGGGCAGAAATTTTGGAATCACTGTGGATAGTTCATGTTCTCATTGTTCAACAGAGTTTACAAATACATATCTGGTGCTGAAATGGTGGTGAGAGATATAGAAAATGAGACAAAAACAGCAATCCAACTCTGAGAAAATCCATATTGTTACCACATTTGAATGCTGTGTGGGTTATTTTGATCACTTCTGTGTCAAGAAAACAAAGCAGAACCAATAACAACGCGGAGAAGGAAGAAAATTATGATTGGAGGTATGAAAACCCTTCTGTACAAGAACTAAATAGATTAGGACTTATGAGCTGGAGAACTGATAAAACAAGAGTGTTATGAAAAAGATATAAAAGATCATTAGTGTCTTTCCAAGAGATGAAGAACTGAGAAACGAAAAGGAAATCTATATAAATGAATCTGTGAAATTCTTTCTACAGGATATGGTGATGCCCAAATTGTAAACAGCTCTTCAAAAGTGAAATACATTAAAAATTATTAGAAAGCAAGTACAGTACTCCTGAAGATGACTATAACCCCTATCACTACCTAACACTCAAATTATCACAAAATGTACAGTGAGAAGTGCACTTTTCCTACTCTTGCTCTGTTCCCAAGCACCTACTGCTGGATGCTCTCATGTGATATCCAGGAATGGTGGGAGGTGCAATCTGACTGAAGAGGAGTGTGGAGAGAGAGTAACAAGCTTTGCAGTCAGAAAGACACATATAGTATGTGATTACATGTCACAATTCAAAGCCAGTAAGCAACACAAGAGTTACAGAAGCTCAACTTCTTAACTTCCGTGAATACATCCAAATCTAAAAAATAAAATGAAATCTTGCCCTTTTTCTTGAAAGAAAGACTTTTTAAAAATCACTGAACAAAACTCTGTGATGTCAAAACTGGTGGCCCCTCCAAAACATCCTCAATCCCAGACATTTGAGCAAAGAGCTGCAAGACACTATCTAAAAAAAATTAAGACCAATGTAAACCTGAACATAAAATGCCAGTGTGCATGTTAGAGCAACCAACAGTAACCAAAGAGAAAAACCAGAAAATGAGATTTTTTTCTAATAGAAGCACTGCACTGATGTATATCTAGTTGGGAGGAAGGTAGTCGGCTGTAAACAACTGGCCATGGTCCTATCCTTGTTTCCCCTGAGAAATAATATTTGTAGTAGAAAGACACAGAGAGGAGGTTATAGTGAGGTAGGAGTCAGTCTCTTCTGTCATGTTAAGTGAAAGGATGAGAGGAAATGGCCTTAAGTTGCACCAGGCTAGGTTCAGATTAGATAGCAGGAAAAGTTTTTCCCTGAAAGAGTAGTTAGGCATTAGAATAAGTTACCCAGGGAGGTGGTGGAGTCACCATCTCTGGAGATGTTCAAGAGGTGTCTGGAGGTGGATATGGTTTAGGGGTGATCATGGTGGTGTTGGGTTGATGATCTATCTAAGTGATTGAAAGCGTCTTCCAATCTTGATGATTCTGTGATATTGTGATTCTGTGATTCTGTGAGTATAAAAACAAGAAAGGCAGGCAAATGCTATGCACAGAAGAGATATAAAACCTCTTGTCATAAGTCATGAAAAATAAGATCCAATCTTAAAGTTGGTCAAACACAGACTGACTGTCCCTGTGCAGCCAAACCACTCACTTATTTACAAAATGAAGACTTGTTATCATCTCCATCACACACCACACCTAGCTGCAGAAAGACTTGTTTGCCCTAAAGACAACAATGAAATATGAATATTGTATTCTCAGTTCTGCTGATGCTCTCTTTAATGATAAAACTGCTAAGTATGGTAGCTTGTTTTTACTACAATAACAATAGAAACCTACTGGCATTTAAAGCATTATGATAAACACTGATTTATTTTGGACCTATGGTTTGGGGTTTCCTTCCAGCAAAACAATATCAAACAATCCGGGACAAAATTTATTGATATTGTTTAAAGAATATATTTCCTGTTCCTCTGTGCATGCAGTACATTCTTATCTAGTGAACTATCCAGATGAAGAGCAAAGCAAAATGAACACAGCCTTTATGTAAAAATTCCAACAATACCACTTAATAACAGAATACAATGCTTCCTTTAGGTAGTGTTCTTTGGACAAAGCCTCAGACAAAGCTTTCAAAGGCTTCATTCTCTGAAGTTAATTGAGTCAGATGTGAAATATGATCCAATTCAAACTTATTTTTGCCCAAAGCAATACAGCTAATAGATATTTTTTATTTATGGTTAATTTTTTTTAAGTCTACATCTGATGTAGATCTGATTATTTAAAATAGGGAGATAGGGTCAAATCTCTTCAATAAAAGATGCAGTAAATTATAAGGCATTTTAGCACCATCCTACCTCTAAGCACTTTCTATTAACTTTCTCTTAAAACCTATGTTAAAATATATTAATCATCTGCTAGGTACAATTTAGACAGGCAAAATAAATAAATACAAATTAAAAAATACAAGTAATAAATACAAGTTCTGAAAGTTCTGAATTATTAGGGTTGTCTGTCACGTCTAAAATTCTGATCATCTTTTCAGTAAAAGAATCAAAACAACTCGACAGTTCCACCTATTTCAAAGAGGAATCATAATAATAAAGAGTAATTTTATAAAATACTGTCATTCCAGTTAACAAATCAGCATTCTAGATTAAGTCAAGGACCTCTTTTTGTACTTTTAAAGTACCCACTTTTGCAATTCATGTCACTGCAGAGTCAACATCATTGCTGAAGAGCAAATTTTTTCGGTTCCTATGTGATAAGTAAATTGTTTCTTAAGATACTGATATTTCCATAAAATAAGAGCAGATACAGATGTTTAGTTATCAATATAATATCATAAAGGATTCTGAATTCATATCTATTCGCAGAATCAAAGTTGCAGAGCAAACAATTAGAGGTAGGACACTTTAGTTTCTTTCAGCTTGTATAGGCTGCAGGGGGGCTTTGCCTGCAAAGAAGTGAGGCTGTTAAGTTGAAAGGTCTCCAAATTGTGGACCTTTGTGGATTCCCATTCCCATCTTTCAGGATACCCCAGAGAAACTGATGTTAAGTAGAATACTAATACTGTGTGGCTCCTGCAGAAGACAAATTGTGGCAGGACTGTAATGCATGCAGCTCCCATGTTTGAAGGAAGGAAATAAGGGACATCTAGGTACAAGTGCTTTGTTTCTGTCTTGCCTTCTGGATTCAAATTACCCATGGAGGAATAATCCTTGCTCCTCTAAAAATGACTTCTGTGTAGTCATACCAGTTTCAAAACCCCAGAAATTGTCTGTCCTGTGGACCATTTCAAATGCAGCTCTAAATTCTGCCTGTATGTTCTTTTCTATGCAATCTGTGCAATCAGAAGAAAACTTTATTTTTGAATCGCAAATTAACTGTGAAGACAGGGAGTTCCAAAGAAACCTGGACCATGTTTACCATGCCTCCTACATTCCCTGAAGGGCATTTTAAAAAACCAAAAATTCTCATTGCTGGTTCATTTAGATGTGCTTTCTAAAATTAAAAGTATTTTTTTTAAAGGGATATTATTTTATTTATGCATTATGAAGTTTTATTATTTTGTAGACACTTTTTCTCTACTGTTGGTTGGTCAAACTCACATGAAGATATGGTCGCAAATAATTTGGTGTTATTTGATATAATTTGTAAATACAAAATAAGATTACCAAAGTATTAATCAGGTATGATTCAATTTCATGTAGACCTTGAAATAATCCATTTGATGGAAAAAGATCAAAAAGTAGTGACATAAATTATTTATCTGAAATAATTCAGCCAGACCTAACAAATACAGTAAAGAGGAGTTAGCATATTGCACAAAGGGATCATTTAAAATGCTTTATCACTTTGTTCACCTCTCCTGCCCTTTTTCACCTTCTTTGCAATTCCAATAAGGCTGCAACATCACTGCAACACAAAAAGCATTAGTGATTCTATTTAAAAGGTGCCAACCCTGTTGATCGTCTGCCTACCCCATTGTCAGTATAGAAACATGCTTTGTTTATATTCTGAAAGGAATATGGGTATTATTTTGGTAAGTTAGTGCTTTTCCCCAAGTCTGTACTTCTAAACAAAACCAAACTGTTGCTGAGGTCATATGGTACCATAATAATTTTCATTTTCTGAATAAACAGATTATTATTTTGGACTTCTATGAAGGTTTCCAATTTTGAGTTGTCATTGCAACTTAATATGGAGCAATAAAAAAAATCAACCTATCAACCAGATTATCAAAGCAAAATAGCCCCTAAACTTGCTTGGTTTGAAGCATAATTCTTCACTTCCCCCTCTTAGGATGACACTGAGAGATACACACACATCTCTCATGCCACATCCGTTGCATTTCTTTGGTTTCATTTATACACAGATAATACCTGTGTGCCGTGGCCATGCCCTGCGTTTCGTACCAGTGCTTCAGCCCAATCCTTCCCTGCTCACTTCTATTCTGTCAAGACAGGACCTGGTGTCTGCAAGGATACCTTGGTAAACTTTGACTTCTGAGAAGGGGGAGTACTTGGAATTGCAAATGAGTCCCTCTTGCTAATCCTGCCATAGCCTATTCTGTTCACTTACAGTAAGATTTTCTGTACCAAATACCTTAATATTTTATGTATTATGCTAAGGGGAAGGGCCTGAAGTTTTCAGTTGTAGAAAATATACTCAAATCCTTTCAGCTGATTATCATTTGTGAAAATAAGAGTAGGAAAGCAGGTGATAGATCAGCTAAAAGCTCTCGTTTCTCTTTTACCACCCTGAAAACAGCAGTTAAGTCTCCGTTTTGTCAACAGGAACACAATTTGTCAAGGGTTATTTGACCCAGATCTCATAATTTCCAGTGCTGGGCTAAGATCTGTTTCTTACCTTTCCAGGTGATTAATGTGTTCAGTTTGCTGTACTTGGTCTCTTTAATACGCGTGAAGGAGAAACATTACACAAGGGGGGTTATTTCTGTGTTTCTCACAGTCCAATAAATCCTGGAAGGTATTAAAAATCAGGCAGAATTACATAGAATGATATCTGAAAAGTTTCTGATATGTTCAAGTGGTTGAACCATATCATCAGGTTACAAAACAGTCTCACAAAGCAAACGGTCATCATCTCTTGAAGAACTTGGTATAATCTTTATTTATAAGAAAGTGAAAGGAGAGAACACCAAAAAACTTCCAGTCTGGACTGAATCTGAGAAAATTTCTTGGAATCTCTCTATCTGTGCTCACAATACAGACAGAACTTCTTGGGTCTATCTTCAGTTCTAGTGCATGCTAAATGAGGATTTGAAAAATGAAATGAAAATTCCCCTCAGTGACACATTCTCACTCTTTTAGGAAACTTAGGTGTTATCTGAAAAGGTAAAGACTCCTCTGTTACAGAGCAGGGCTGCTCATGTCTGATGCATTACTTCTTCATTCTCTGTTGCAGCACAGCAATCCAGTCAAGCTTTGGCCTTTATTGCCCCTCTAACATTAACAGCTGCACGTTTGCACATTTGCTAACAGTACCTCTTTGTGTTGCCAGCACCCCCTTGAAGACATCCTATTTTCTTTGCTTGACACTTGCTGTTGACTCTTGTGAGAGGGAAAGAACGGAAAGCCTTGGCATTTTGGTGTGTGAAACAAGGCAATAGCTGATGAAGTACAATTTCTCATACTGTGAGAAATTACCAGTAATGTTGGTGTTGGGAAGACTTTCAGGACTCTCATTCACAGTACAGTCTTAATGCTTTCTGAACTGAAGCCAGATCCTGAGAATGTATCCATGCATGACCACGGATATGTGCTTACTGGACCTTACTGAAGAACAAGCCTATTAAAGTTACAGACTCATTGGCAAGTGATGAAGAGAACTCTGGTAATTAAAATAAATGACATTGTGTCTCAGATTAGGAAGCATGTAAACTACCTTTTGCTTTTAGTGCTACATGGAGTTTTTGACAGACATAAGGAAACAAAGTTGTTACAGCCTGCCATAATATAAAAAAAATACAGCAATAGTAATAAATACAATTTAATTTTCATTAAATTATAATTAATTCTGTTATACCCACTATTTTGGAAGAAAAAGTTGTGATAGATATTTCCAAATCAACTTCAGATAAAGTCCATTTTCTCTCATTTTTCTCTGCAAATTAAAAATATGTTATTACAATTTCATGTGTTAGATTTCATATACTAGATGAAAGAGAATGAAGACAAAATTCATGATGAAGCTGATCAGTTATGGGGTAAAATCTCAACAAGGTGGAAAGCAATTCCATCTGCAAACAACTATGACTTTTTCTTGGTCTGCATGTGTCATAGTTTAACAGAGAAGACAGCTAAACACCATGCAGCCACTCACTCCCCTCATCCTCATTTGGACGGGGGAAAGAATCAGAAAAAAGATAAACCTTGTGGGTTGAGCTTGAACAGTCAATCTTAAAGCAGTATGCCCACTCCACACACCTCCCCTACCACCAGACAACTCCACTCAGTTTTATTTTTCAGCATGATGCTGTATGGCTTGGAATATCCCTTGGGTCATCTGGGGTCGGCTGGCCCAGCAGTGTCCCCTCCCAGCTTCTTGTGCCCCTCAGTCTACTTACTGGCAGGGCAGCAGGAGAAGCTGAAAAGTCCCTTGATTTAGTGTAAACCCTGCTCCATAACAACTAAAACGTTGGTGTGTTATCAGTATTATTCTCACCCTAAATCCAAAACATGGCACTGTACCAGCTGCTAGGAAGAAAATTAACTACACCCAAGTTGAAACCAGGCCATCAAGAACACAAGAACATTTTATTTATCTTTGTCTTCACACCTATTGTGAAAACACATAGATTAAGTGTCTAGGGTCTGCAATGCCATAGTTTGAAAGTGAATCTGCAACATCATGGGAGCCAAGTAAGGCTTCCATCAAACTCAAGATCCATGTACCACAGGGCACCTTTTTGTCTGGGTGTCAGTCAGCTCTAAGACTCTGCAATTCTGAGTTTTCTTCTTAGCCAGCATTTCTCTCTGGTTTTCTCTGCTGCACAAATGAGGATATTCATTCAGGTAAGTAAAAAGGGGCCCTATTGGCCTCCTCTTAAAAGTGTGCTATACCAAATGTATCTTTTAAAATCAGAATGCACAGAGGTATTTTGATATTTTCTGATGAAAGTAGTGTTTTCTTATAAATAGGAGTTTCAATTTTCTCTGTAGGCAAGGATACATTTATATCTCTGTGCTTGCATTAAATGCCATGTAATCTATTCAACCTCAACATGGAAATAACTATGTGTGTGTTAACTGCCACCTTGGTTATCACAGTTTTTTGGTTCTGTGCTAACAAGTAATTTGGATTTCCTAAAACTGCAGAACATAGCAAGACCTTGGGAGGTCAATCTAGTTCAGCTGCTTGCCAACAGAAGGAGCAACTGTCTTCAAACCATTTTTGAAAGAACCTTGCATAACCTATTTTTAAAAAACAAGATGACGAAACCATCCACAGATATCCCTGTGTTCCCCACGGATGTTTACTATGCTCCTCACTGAGCACCCTATTCCGGTTTTTAATTATCATCGTAGCATAGGCTGTTCTTTTCCTAATATCCAACACAAATCTAACCCATAATTACTTCTGGTTATTAATTTTATTTTTGAAATAACCTTTTGCATTTTGAAGACTTATTTCACCTCTTAGTTTTCTATGGCTTGAACAAACTTCGTGTATTCTGGCATTTTCTCAGGTTTGCAAGAGACATGAGGTCCCATGCACAACATGCAGAAGACTGAATCTTGCAGGACTTCCAGCATGTCCATTTTTATTTTTCTTGCAGACATTTAGGAAATACACCTATGTCCATTACTCAGTGGTAAAGGCATGGTAAACAAAAAACATCTGTCACACTGCACTGTTGTGCGATGATTAAATGTTACTTTCATGTATTTCTGTCTTTCAGGTCCTTTACTGAAAGGAACAATATTACTGTGTCTCAATATTCATCATTCCACCTGGAAATTCAGACACTAAAAAGAATCTAAATTAGGTTAGACAACTGATGCAGCATTTTTTATATTCTAAACTAGATTTTGATGTTATTTCTCATTGAGTCTTCCTACTTCATGTACATCAATGCAAAATATATCAGTCACTACAAAATCCTACTTCTTTGCACTTTTAAGTGAGCACCTGCTGGCAGGTGAATCTTTAAAATCAAAGGATAAATAGAAATAAATGCAAAAGGAAACACTAGGTATTATAGGTGTCTCATGGGAAAAAAAATCATGCTTTAAAAGTAACTCAGAAATATTTTAAAATTAATTTATATATTATTAAATTATTTCCTTTTTCTCTATGTGTAGTCTTTCATCCCAGTTCTTTCATCTTATTTTCCTGCTGCCAGTAGATATTCTCCAGCAGTGAAGAGGAGTCTGGCTGCATTTAACCTACCAAGCAAGGCATGATCTTATCCTAATAAAAAGCTACAATTACCCATCTTCAAAAAAGTAAGTCACTAAATATGCAGAGGGTGTAGTGCATGACTCCTTCTCTTTTTTGTTCAGGATTTTTTTTGCTATTTGACGTTTTGCCATCTAAAAATGATGTATTTTTTCAAACCCTTCATTTGGGTTCTCTGATCAACAGTGGTGGGCAGCTGCAACAGTGACTAAATCCATCATAGAAGCATTTAAGATAGGTGCATTGAATCACTGTTTAGAAGAGTATCTCTCTGTCTTCAGCAGATATAAAGACACCACCATATCTCTGCTTTTCAATGTCTTTGTTCCTCTACTGCCTTTGTTCCCAGCTCTGAGATTTACTCTGCCATCCACCCTAAGGATGGCACCTCCACCAATGTATGAAGCAGACTGGTATACTCCTAAAATGCATCTCAGTGGATATTCTAATTGTAATATAACTTCTGTCATAACTTCTAATTTTCTTGGATGTTTCATTTCTGTTCTTGGAACTTAGTATATAACTCCAGAATCACAGAAATTTCCACTACTAAAATTTCCACTACTAAATCTTCACTTACTACCTGACTGTCACTTTTTTTTTCAGGGCAATCTTGATTCTTACAATCAGATTTCCAAGGCGATATTCCTCCCCTGTTCCCTGCTATTTTTTGTGATTTAGGTCTGAAACTTTTGATACAACAAAGACCATTCACATCATGCTATTTCTGACTTACTTCAATGACACACAAATGCAAATTCCAATTCCAAATTAATTATGTGTGCAATGAAAATGAATGATTCTACTTCATGATTAAACGCTGTAGATACCCTTTATACTTTTGAAACTCCACCTTAGACTAAACTCTGTAACAGTTTAGTCTAACTCTGTAACACTGCTCAATGAGGTAAATGAAAGCTTTGATTCTTGATCATTTCTATGTCACTGATCATTGAATAACATTCCTGTTGAGATTATAACAGGAAATGAAAATGTGTGTGACAGAATATTCAACTGAAAACAAGGCAGAGGATGTAAATAAGAAAGGAAACTACATAAACACCAGACTTCTTTCTAGTGTACAAAAACTTAGGTAATTATGCTGTTACTGTGAGACAAGATTTTGACTGAATCTGAATGCAAAGGTTAGTGTCTAAGAAAGCTTTAAGACCTACCACAGCCCACACCCTCAGTATTTCCCTTCATGCACTCTGAAGAAAAATGGTTGTGTCTTCTGCAGGGACACAGCCTATGAGTTTCCCTTGATCAGCTCCAGGACTTTTTAAAAAATTTGCTGATTAATGCCTTTTTTCCTTACCTCCTTTGTTTCCATCCTCTAAAAAGGTGCAACTCCACTAAGAAGTTTGAAGCAGAGTATGTTCCTTAACTGTGTCTCAGATTCCTTACTACAATTTAGAGAACATGTTAATGGTACAAACATAAATTATATCAAACTGAGCATATTTTCTAAGTTTGCAGAAAAGATACTGGGTATAGACACTCGGCAGCTGAAGGTGAGTAGCTGGGGCTGATTAACTGAAGAATCTCAAGTGTGGAGACTGCTTTGTTGCAGGGGAAAGATCCAGACTTTCCAAGCTAGGACCTGCAAAGCTAAACTTGCTGCTTGATTTATCTTCCTCAGTCTTATCTAGCAGTAGAAAAAGAGTGGACACACGTTTTTGCAGGCTAAGTGAGAAAATTAACTTAGTTCTTGTACTCACAGGTAAGTTCAATTGCCGATGTCTAAAAGTTAACATGATCATGTTAAAATGTGCAGTTATGAGGCTTTTTGGGAGAAGCATCTCTTCTGAATTCTAACTGAGCATAGGTAGGACTAGAAACTAAGCCACCAAGCACTGGGGAATCCTGGACATGGCAGGATCATTGCTCAGAGGACAAGAAACTTCCATAGTCAAACAACGAGACACGTTGGGTGGGATCTTTGACTTTAGCACAGGTTGTTCTTGTCATTTTCTCTCTCCTAAAGCATCTCAGCTGTCTGCCAGCTGCTGTTCCACAAGACTTAAGGTGGATTATCCTTTATTGTATCCGTTGCCTTTGTGCACACATCTTGAATATCATAAGTTATATAAGATGACATAATAAATCTCTTCTGACTCATGCCTAGCAAGTATAGCTCATCTTGCACTAAGGACAGCAGTTGATTTGGATGGTGGGTTTGGTCATGGATGTTTACCGACAGACATAGTATTCCATTAAGGCTTTACAAGGTGTAATCATATCTCAAGATGGCTTGTTTCCATCGTGGTATCAGGCTCAGTGGTTCTGCTCCTGAAATGAACACACAAATTCTATAAAAATGAGACATTCACATACAACACAACACCCAGGATTAATCATTTCCACCCTTTTCTAGGAGTTAGTTCTCCTTACAAAAACACCACCTGTGGGAGTGACTTTCCATGATCTTTCTGAATATGCCAGTAAACCAGATTGATGCTTTCTCAGCATTTTGCAAAAATTTTTGTTGGCTGCCACTGAACATTTTCCAATTCTGTCCATAACTAAATAAAATTACCATTGCAGCGTACTTGCAGACGCTTTTTCCTCAGGAAGAGCTCTGAAATACCACAGTAATGGCAGCTGCCTCATATGACTAACTGGCAAGGTTTAAAGCAAGGGCATGATTATTCTGTTTTCAGAAGTTATGCTTGTTAATATGAATCTTGCTGACAATATTCTTTACTTTAAGTGTTCTTACTGCTGACAATCTGTATGGACCAAACTGAAAATTATTACTATTTTTAATAAACAAACTAGCAGCAGTAAACCTATGGAGACCATCCAGAACAGTATCTGTTGACTGGCAGAGAGAATGAGTCCTAAACTCATTTTTGTTTGACAGCAATCACTTTGGCTTCTTTGGCAGTTTTCTCTGTAGCCTCAAGTGCAAACTGAACTTTGCAAAGAGCAAAATAGTAGATAAAGTTAGGAAGATTGCCCAGGACTCCTTGCAACTTTCATGTAGCAGTCTGAAACTCAGCTTCTATCTGACAGCAGTTTTGAGTTGTATCAGGAGGGAGGACACAAATTTCCACCTCCTCACCCCAGCAAGCCCAGGGTAATTTTGTGACTGTTTTTGCAATTTTAATCTCCAGATCAGATGCTCAAAACCTACAGAAAAAACAGTAACATATATATGTAACCTAGAAGAACTGATTAGGAAATTAAAGTGTAGTCAGGTGGAGTTGAAGGAATTGAAAGAGAGTCTTTGCTGTTACACTTTTTCTTGGCAAATAATTGCATAAAATAATGACGAAAAATGCCTGAGATGCATCAAGGAGTTTCTCACCGCCCACTGCACTAGTTAATTTAAAATGTATCCCCTCACTTAGGAAGAGCTGAAATTGCAGGAGTGGTTATTAATAGTTCCAAAGGGGATCTGAAGTAATTTGTCACTGGCAGATGTTTGAAGTCCGTAGCAACTTTTTTTCCTCCTTCTATGCTTTGAGTAAAGGAGATGAAATAGCACGTGTCATCCTCCATTTCAAGAACCGAAGAACTGCCACTCATCTACCTCTAAGGGCAGAAGACATGGAAGATAATTAAGCACAATAAAGCAGTATGGAATGCTAAGATCACAGTAAAATTCTTCTAAAAGGACAGCAATGGTGCCACTTTTGAAAGCATCTGCTCACTGAATCACACAGCACCTGGGCTCTCAGTGGTGCAATATTTTTTTGTATTATTATTCTTTTTTAATACAACCTCTCATATTATAACATTGCCATAATATCCATAATAAGTAGCTTTGTGTCAAAAAAAGGCTAACTGGTAATTCAAGAGTACAGTAAAGAACATAGTTAGCAGTTGGGTGTAAATCAGAACATAGGAGCATGGATTGACAGGAATTATAATGGTAATTGATATGAAGAGACAAACCGAACAGCCGAACTAGGAAGTCTGTCATCTTCTGATATCTGTTATGACCAGATTCCATATATTTTCCTGCTGTGTTATCCTTAAGCCATAACATTCATAACCATTGTGTGCTATCTAAGCAACTACTATAGGTATTAGAGTGAATGATTTCCCTCTGTAATATTTTCCTATTAAAAATGAGCTACAAACTCCAACAAACCAAATGCAACACATCTCCTGCAAAATGTGTGCCACCTTCGAAGTCATACAAAGATTTAGCCATGTATTGTTGGTTGCTGTGGACTGAATAGAGTTAAGCTCCCCAGGACTTAGTTCATGAATATTTGAGAGATAACCTTCTATTTATTTCTTTAATACATTCTTTGTCTTTTTATAAGAGGCTTTTCACTATTCAGACTCGTATTATGAAATAGTGATGCTTTCTTTCATTGAAACATTTCTTATTGCTCATTCGGAGCAACCAAATGACTATCAACATATTACATATTAATTGGTACCCATGACACAACTTGTGTTGTGTTTTATGTCTGCAATTTTATACGGTAACATCCCAGATTCACTTGCAATAAAACTAGATAGACTTCTGGCTCAAGAATTCAGAGTTTATGAAAGCTCTACTTCAACCTACAGGCATTTCATCTGTCTTTAAAGCTTCTTGAGTCAAGATATTGTTATTTATTTCTATTAATAGATGTCTTGCCCAACAAACACTATTTAGAGGGATAAAAAACTCTGATATTGGGTTTGAGCTATTATAACATTTCTATACCCTAAAAGATTCTGATTGCATTAATGTTATCTCTACATTTTCTTGCTGTTGGTGCTGTTGTATTGCTTTATTTTGTATTGTTCTTGCAGACCAATCTTGTTCAACATTTGCATTTATTACTTTACAGTACCAACTTACTTAATGAGAGCAAGAGATAGTGCAAAAAGTACTAAGGAAGAAATTAGGAAATGTTCTTTGATTACTAACACATACTAGCAGTGACAAATAGCTTTTTTTCAGTGAAGCCTTAGGTCAGTAAACCTGAAGGGAAGGAACACTGTAACCATGCAATGCACAAATGACACTGCTGGAAATTTAGAAAGAGGAAATCAGTTGGAGGCACTAGGTTTGTATATAAACATGGATCCTACCACACAGATGCCTCTATAAAGATGAAAATCCTAATTTAATTAATATGGTATAGTACTTCTCTATAGTCCTCTACATAGCCTTTCTCTATTTTTCATTTGATATTGGCAGACAAACTAAAGCAAACAAATCTTCATACTACATCTCGTCAGGAACACCTAGGTAGTAAATTGTGATCTGTCAATGTTTCTACTTACCTGATACATTCTTTCTTAAAAAGACATCAGGAGAAGCAGGGGAAAAGTTCTGATACTTTCAAAACCTTCTATTTTCACATTTTCATTATAAAATATTTTAGTTTTCTTTGCTTCACTGTTTCATCAGATCCAAAATATCTTTAAAATATTTTTTACAAAAGGATTTTTGTATTTTAGATTTTGCACAAAAACACCCCACATTAGATCTTATACAAAATGCGAATGACTTGAAGCCCCAAAGTCTTTTTGAAACACAACTTTTTGTTCCTGTTTTTATCTATATACAATAAGACAGATGTACATAATGTTTAATATATACCAGAATGGTTCTGTCACAAGATGGTCTATTAAAGCCTCAAGCCTTGTCTGCTTGCAGCTAATAGAATCAGACTGTGTTCTAGTGTAGTCGTGACAAGGTTACAGTAAAACAAAGGACTATATTAATTTAAATATTGTTTTTCTAAAATTATGAGATTGTGACATGGGACTACAGTACTTTCAGTTATGTTTAATTTGTAAGGGATCTCAGACAGGCTTCTCTGTTGAGAGTCTCTGCTTGAGCATACTTGAGTGTTACTAAGCAGGCATTCATAATCCTGAATATATGTGCTGCTAGACAGGCCAGAGTGTCCCTTGTAATGAAAAGAATGTCGTGGCCTAAGCCCAGTCACAGGCTTCCCTGCTTGCTGACAGGAGAGGCAAATCATCACCTCATTAATTTAATACCTAACAAGATTTAAAGGAATTCTCACATTTTCCTATGTGAGTATACTCAGTTCCTATTAGCCAAGTCATTGGAAATTGGCATTACTCATTTTTAAAGAGCTATTCAACTGCTGCAGCCAGGATTATTTGGCTGGTTTCAAACTTCACATTGTATCTCTCCTTTCAGACTTCCCTTTGAGTGGCTTGAGACCACTATTATATGCACATTCCAGCTATCCTATTTCAAATGACTACCCGGTGACAAGGAAAGTTAAACCTTCTGGTGAAACTGAAGTGCTTTTAAGAACTTTGTATTTTGGATTAAACAGTCCTAATTCTGCTATCAGAAGCTTTAACCTGCTCTGTTCCCAGGTTCTTGCTGAACTGTGAGGTGATTTACACTTTTATTTCTTGTGTTCATACCTATAAATGCATTAATATCTCTTTGTTTAGTCCAGTGATGTTCATTTTACCATCACATCCATAGTGACTGTGAGATAAAGACTCTGACTCTCATCTAGTTTCATGGGCAGGAACACCTTCCACTAGCCCAGGTTTCTCAAAATGCCATCCAGCCTGGCATTCAACACTTCCAGGGATAGGGCATCCACAACTTCTCTGGGCAAACTGAGCCACCTATCTCACCACTTGCACAGTAAAGAATTTCTTCTTTATATCTAATGTTAACTTACTATCTTTCAGTTTAAAGCCATTACCACTTGTCCTATCCCTACATGGTACTGTGAAAAGTCCCTCTCCAGATTTCGTGTGTTGGAAGATGCTCTAAGGTCTCCCTCAAACCTTCTCTTCTCCAGGTTAAACAACCCCAACTCTCTCAACCTGTCTTCGTAGAAGAGGTGGTCCAGCCCTCTGATCATCTTTGTGGCTCTGCTCTGGACTTATTCCTACAGGACATTCCATCATAGTCCTTCCTATGATGGGGAACATGTCTTCTCTCTTCTGTGTCAGGTATGTAGCAGCTAATCTGGATTGGTTGCAGCATGGTCATCACTGTCTCATGTTTGGAAATTAAGGAAACAAAAAGAAAAAAAAAGAAAGAGGTTTTACAGTCTTTACCTCAGATCAGTCTGCCAAGCATATACAGATAAAAAAGAAATAGAAAAGAATTTTCATTTCTGAAAGCATTTCTTTTATGACAGTCTAGTGCTTAAGGGGAAGAGCGGGCTCAACAGGAATACAAATAAGAGACCCAGGAGACAAAGCCCCAAAAAATATGGTGTAGGTAAGAGAGTATACCAATTCTTTGCCCACTAAAGTATCCTTTATAGTGTCCTTGTTCTTCCTTGAGAAGGCAGTTAAGCATCTTCAGAATTAGGCTGAATGTGAGAAGTTAGTCTATAAGAGTTTATAGGCTCCCAATTCGAAGCAGTTTCATCTATGTTTCAGTCTATTTTGTGGCCTGAAAGGGTTTTTTTATATCTATGGAAAACTTACGAAAACATGAAGTTTCACACGTCATTTCTGAAATTTAAATTTACCACTTAAGCAGTACTCTATTAAGTTTATCAATAGAAAGTATTATTTGAAAAAAATCTACAAATTAGTAATAAATCAATTCAATTAATTATTCTTATTTTAAACCTTTTCCTCAATGAGACATTTAGGCTCCAAATCAATCTAAAAATTCAGACATTAGAAACAATATACAGCAGTTCTAGGGGGAGTTAATCTAATCTAATCTAATCCAATCCAGATTCTAGGAAAATAATTTGATGAATATGGATTGTAAAAACATGGAGCTTATTAACTTAGAAAAACTTCTTAATTTTTTTCTTCTTATCAATTTTTTCCACCAGTGCAGTTACTACATGCCTTGCTGTTACTTACTATCTTTTTCCTTTAAGACAATATATATACCTTTTTTTTTTTGTTTGGGTAAATCTTTGAGCATAGATAAAATGAAAAGTTTGAAAATGTGACCAGATTGTAATGACTTAAATATTCTGTTATTCGGACAGAGGACATACGGGTGTGCTAGGAGTCCTCTGAGAGGTTTTAAAGATGCAAAAGAGTATTAATGTGCCAGGATGAGATTTCAGAAATTTGGATTAGTGTATTGATGCTTGCAACACCTTTTGGCACTTTCCTTTGAATGAGGAAAAACTTGCACCATATGGTAGGACTACTGAAGAATGCCTAAAGGAACGATTTCTGCTTCCGAGGTTGATCCTGCTGTAACTGACATGGTTTGTTTCCCATTCAGAGGTAACAAGGGAGAAAGGAAAAAGCCTGTGGAGGAGGTTTTTCTGTTTCTGTCCACAAATACATTTGCCTACTAACCAAGATTTCAATAAAAATGAAATGTGATAAATACATGAATATTAACTTTTTTTCTCTACTTTCCCTCTTTTAATGACTCTGTAGTCACTATTATTATGTTTAACACTTTGCCATTTTGCAATTCCCCTATATATAAAATTAGAAGATTTTAGAAGTCTGTTCCTGGATTGAACCATTTCCTGCTTCCTGTGCTTACTCCTTCTCTTCCATTGCAAATTATCTCCCTCCACACACACACCCTGTCTAAGCTCGATAATGTTATCATTAGCAGGGAGGGGAACAAGATGTGGAAAACTGAGTCATTACCATCCTTTATTAAATTATGCTGCATTAATTAGTTGACTGGGTAGCTCAGGGATTGCATCTGCTCATATCAGAATGGTGATTTTCAGTTCAGAATGGCATCTGTTTCACAGCTTTAGAGCAACAACAACAACAATTAATAGTGTATGGATTATGTCACAAAAAGAGAGGTGCTGCATTCATCTGTCTCCCTGCCACTTGCACATCAGAAATAAGGAGCAAACACCACTGTGCCACAATCTCTGCAGGACCACAGAGGATGAAATAAATTTTTCAATTGGGTTTGACAGCAAATGTAATACTTTTGATACATTTTAAGGGCAGGGGAGATTAATTTGGTTTCTAAAGACTGGTTGTTTCACTTTTTGTGATGCCCAAGCTTATTTTGCTTGCTCTAAGAAAGAAAAAGATGGCTTTGATTGATCCTGGTATCAATTTGCAATCCATCCAAACACAGACCACTTTTATTTCTGTTAGAAATAAACTGAAGTATATTGCTTCTTGTCCTAAGAAGCACAGAATTCTTGTATATGAAAAATATCACCATGGGTTTCTTTTTGGTCTGGTAGTTTCTAGGCCTGGATCTACAATTGAACATAATTGGTTCAAATGTGGCAGAGACCCAGAAGTGAATCCTTTTGCTTTGGTTTCACAATGTCAGTAATTACCTGATACAACACTAGGTGTTTAAAACACTTGAGAAAGCTCTTGCAGCATTAAAAACATATGGATTTTTTTTTTTTCTTCTAAAATACCACCATGGGAAATTGTCTATAAATCTCCAAGGGGTTCTTAAAATCAGATTTTATTTAAATAAAAAAGGAAAATTGAAGTACTTTCAGCAATAACACTTTTTCAGGTAAAGAAACAGAATCTGGTTGACTGTTACTACATGATTTGCTGTTCACAAAAGCTGTAATGAATACGGTATATCTATATATATACACGGCACAAATCTATCTATCTATATCTATTTATCTATCTATCTATCTATCTATCTATCTATCTTTATATTTAACACACATATATACAGGTAGAACAGACTAATATATGTTTTTCGCAGAATACTGTAATGGCAATGAATAAGAAAGGGAGTCAAGAAACCAGAAGCAGAATGTACATCTTCCCCACAGTTGACCTAACAGAACACAGTACCTCCCTCTCAGTCACCAGACTTTCCAGGAATGGCTCCTGCCCTCCAGACACTAGGGGTGCCAAGACTATCCAGTTATCTAAGGAAAACAGATGTAAGTTTTCCTGATTTATTCTGACTCCTTTATAAAGATAGCCTATGAGCTTGCAGCAGCCAGAAATTAGTTTCTAGAGGGATCTTACCAAAAAAATTGTACATTACTTTCACTTCAGATTTTCGTTTTCTAATGTCAGCAGCAGGATGCACAGTGGACAAAGTATTGAATACAGTTTCCCCTCAAAACAGCTGGGCAGGGAAATGGCTCTAGCAACTAAGAAAGTAGAACATGTTTTACTTTGTTTTGAAAGGTTTGTTCTTGAAGACAATTTAAAATTAACTCATAACTTCCTTTCTTTCTATACATTTTCAACATTTAAGATCAACAAGCTCCTTTGATGTTTTCTCAGCCTCCTCCCTGCCCATGTCCTGCCTCTAAAGAGAAATTTGAAATAGAATACAGCTTATAAGTCATGTTAGTCCAGCTTGAACTTGTTTCTTTCAGACAGTTTCTTTCACAGAACCAAAACCTCTATGGAAACCTCTGAGCACTGCAACTTCAAGGCACACACAAGTCCTCGTTACTGTTGGAGGCCCCATCGCCCCCCACACAACCCCTGTTAAGGAATTTGAATGCTGCCTCTGGCTCTTCCTTTTACATGCTAGTCAGCTTTCCGTTTAGCCAGGAAAAATAAAAGGAGTGAGAAATATGCAGAAATTCTGTAAGTTGTTTGCATTCCCCTGAAATATTTCTTTAGCTGAAGGGGATCAAATCAATGAAATATAATGAAACCATATGCTCATTACTTCAAAATAGAGCAGCTGCTTCAGGGAGTATTGAGAAGATTTATTAATTCTACCAGCACTGCTCATTAAATCTAGGTATCTACATACCTGTCTTCCTCAACAAAACTCCTTGATAGAAAAATCACCCCTGTGGAGTTCAAACTGATGTTCATCTTGGCATTCTTCCTATATCCTTCCAGGGCAGAAAAGACAATATGCTGAGCTGATACTGCTGGAGAAGTGGAAAAAATCATCTGTGTGGAAAAAGCTATCTAGCGTGGGTACAGTTTGGAAGTCCTGTAAGGGGGATGTGTGTTGGCAAAGACTGATTCTGCCTGCTATGGACCATATGTGCATTTAATTGAGTTTGCAAGTTTCCAGGCAGAATGCCAAATGGACAGTCTACCATCTGACAAGTGATGAAGTTTTTCCCCTCTTGTTCTCTCACAAGCTTTGGGTTCATACAGATTTTGAAAAGTAAAAAAAAAAAAAATCTGTCCTTCTCTGAGACTAATACTGGGATATGTAGAAATCATCAAAAATACATTACAGAAGTCCAAATCATCAGAGTAACTTAGAGATTTTAACTTCAGCTGTGTTACTGAATCTTGAATAAAAAATATAAACTAACGTGTACCACTCCAGCAGTATTATCTGAGTTAAAATTGCCCCCAGGGTTTTCTCTTCTAAGGGCAGAGAAGTAAATGAAGCTACTTACTTCCAGTTACAACATACAGGAGCTGGAATAGGCTCAGGGAAAGAAAATTAAGCAAGAGACTTTGCAAAGCCAAAGCAGTCTGAGGGGCTGTGTTTGAACAGATGCTGCCAGCTGATTTCCAAATCATAATACGGTTTGGGAACACCTTGTTCTAGGCACTACTCCATGTTTGCACTGTTGAACAAAGAGGTCAGCAGCCACTTAAAGAGCTGGATTCTGGTTGTCTCTTGTACAGTTACTACCTTGATTCTTGGCTCTTTATGGAGGTTGTCAGAGCCTGTCAGCATGAATTCTCCTTGTGGCATTTCCCCTTCTGGCAGACCTGCGGAATCTCATGACAAGACCTGGAGGAAACTAATCACTCTCACGAAGACTGCTCAAAAGTCTTCATGACTAAAAGAATAAGTTCCCCATAAGGGAAGTGGCACAGTATCTTCCATGAGAGAAAACCATACAATTCTGCAACAAAGTTGACTTGAGAATTTTAATTATTCAGAATAAAGATAACATAAGGACTGATCTTCTTTGTGTATTGATAGTCAGATTCTCAGCATTTAGGTGGTGGTTTAAAAAACTTTGCCAGGAGGTCCTTAAAGCAGAGGAACTAGAGAATTCTCAAATGAAGTAGCAGGTGATCACCACACTAGGCATTTTCAGTGGTCCATTCAGTCTTCAGGGAGAGATCTCTTTTATTCATGAGGTGCCAATTTGGCTATTTGGATGGCTATACAGTCTGAAGTCTGCTGAAAATAGTCTTTCTCACTGAGAGACAGAATTTTTACCATAATCAAAATTTTCTGACAATACTAAAAATGAAAAAGTAGTAGGGGATGTTAGGCCCAGACTATGAAGCAGTCTGAAGAAACTAGGGAACAGCAAGCCACGAACAATGACAAAAGCTTAGATTTTACGAAATACTCATCTCAGAGAACAGAGAAATTAAAAGAGCAGATGCACAATACCAAGCATCAAAGATAACCACAAAACTGCACCTAACCACTACCCTGAAGTTGTGTGTCCCTGCAAACCTCTACTAATATTCTAGTTTGATTCTGTCATCCAGCAAGAGAACTGTACAAGAGAATTTTGAAGTTGAGAATTTGCTCCTTCACTGCTTTCGTACTTCACACAGTGGTATGCAAAACAAGCGCTCAAAGCATCCTTGCTGTCTCTGTTGTAACAGTAATAAGTGCCATTACAATAAATAGCCTTGCTACTTGCAGCTACAAGGATACTTTCAGGAACACAAAAAAATCTAAAACAGTCTAAAATTTTTAACTCTCTTGGCTTTCTGTTAGGTTATAGTTAGGTATTTTTTTTTCATGGAGGACAAGAGAGTCGTAACTTTACAAAAAAGGAACAGAACATGAGTAAATCGACTGTGGGTATGAAAAGAAAACTGCAATCCACTTCTGAGGAGAAACAGTAGTGCGGCTACATTTCACTAAGCTCTCTCCAGGCATTAATTAGCCTCCAGCAGCTATGGGGGGGTGGGGTACAAACGCAGTCATGCCTTCTTGCTTCTTAAAGAAGTATATTCACAAAAAATTTGGGGTTTTTTTCACAGACATTTCTACTAGGTTTGGTTTCTATAGCACTGTCTGAGATTGCAGAAAATCTTATGAACCTCTATACAGCCATGGTTAAATATAATTTTCTCTATAAGTGATCAAATAGATTTCTGTTCTTAAAGAAGAGAAGTATATCTTGTTCTCCTCTTATTTTTATGACAGCAATAAACTGCTGTTCAGTTTTGATTGAGGCCAGTCTTTGACGTAGGCTTTTAAGAGTTTTTCCTATTGATTGGCACAGTAACTGGAAAACTGTAATTAATATCCCAACTGGTATCTACAGAAGAGCAAAGGGAAAACATAAAAAGCCCAACAAATCACATTTTTGCATCATCTGCACAAAAAAAGACCCCAGAAAATGGGTTTCTTAATTATCTGAGTCATGTTACTTATGATCTCAACAGAATACAGAAAAGTAGTGCCTTTTGCTTCAAAGAGGACACAAAGTGCTTCATGTGGCTGGGTTATTTACAGATGAGTCCAATAGCTTAGTCTGGCATGAACCCTCTTAGCAACTGTCATTAGAAAAGAAACAGCAAAAAAGCAAAAGGAGTGTAATGTTCATCTTTGTTATTTCTCCTGTGGACTACACTTGTGTAGAGAAATACCACAGGGTATTTCTCTGAGGTTTTTGATTGATAGTAGTAGCAGCTGTCAGTCAGCGGCTATGCATGAAGGATAAGGGGTTTAAGAATACATTAGGAGATTTCAAGAACCTCAGCTACATTTCATACTGATTATTCAACACAGTGAATATTTAGGTGTTTTTTGGTGACCATCAATATATATTTGAAATGCCTTCAATGAAGGTAAAATTCAATGGAACTGACCAGATTTTATCCTGTTAAGCTCAAAAAACTAAAGGTATCACAGATATGTAAAGATATCATACTGTGATTAAAAAAAAATTGCATCTCATTTTAGCCATGCTTATGTTGAAGGAAATCATTGGTCATGTTGTTGTTCCTCAGTTAATTTCAAACACACACTGTGAATACCTAAATATCAAAAGTTTCTAATTAATTTTTTAAGTAATTATTCTTTATTTGTTTATTCTTGGAGAGAGTTCATTGTTAACAGGCTTTATTTTCTTAACTGATCTTTTATTTCTATAGAATATATTTCCTGTGTTTTGAAGAAAAATACAAGTTTGAATCCCCACAAAACTTATCACTCCTAGAAAAGATTCGGCCATTGAAAACAGTCAAAACTAACAGAGTGTTATGGATTGTAGCTTGAAAAAAGTCCTGTTGATAGAAGTCTAATATCAAAACTTTATGGTAACAGTTGTAAATTAAGGTCTTTTAAAACTACATTAACTTTACACACAAATGTTTAGAAGCACCAGTGAAACCTAAGATTACTGAGAAAGAATAGGATACAAACAAGAACAGTAAGCCTGAGATTTGTACATTGTTGAAAATAATTCTTATTTGTTCAAAATGCTTCCTTTTTTCCTTTCTTCTTTATCAAAACACTCCTCTCTGAGATCATCCAATGTGAAAGTTTTCTGTAAATTATCTTCTTGGAAGTATTGAAGTCCAAGGTACTACTGAAGATGCTTATAAATTTCTAAATTTATAAAGGTTATTTCCCAAAAGGGTATCTCCTTGATTTCTCATAAGTACTCTAAAACAAAAATAGGTAACAGATTTAAAATTATTTTGAAGAAAGCATCAAGATGGATGTAAAAGTTTATTTTATAATCCATAAAACATCAACAACATTGAACCAACATTTCCAACCAACATTGGATTGTACTCCTGTTACTCATTTTTGAGAAGTTAAACTCTGAACTGATAGAAGTAAAATTAACTCATGTTTGTTATGGTATTATTTCTTTTCAAATCAGTTATGTACTGATTTGACTGTTTTGTGACTGTTGAATTCCTTCCTGGCTCCGTCTTGTTCTCTGCCTGTCCATACCAGTTCACCTTCTGAGAATATGTGATGAAAGCTCTACAAGGACAAGGTGGAGTGTAACGGGTTGACCCTGGCTGGATGCCAGGCACCCATCAAAGCTGCTCTACCACTCCCCTCCCCAGCTGGACAGGGGAGAGAAAACATAATGAAAGGTTCACGACTTGAGATGAGAACTGGGAGAGATCACTCAATTGCCGTCATGGGCAAAACAAACTCAGCTTGGGGATATACATTAAATTTAATACTAATGAAATCAGAGAAAGATTATGAGAAGCAAAATAATTCTTAAAAACACCTTCCCCCACCCCTCCTACCCTCCCAGGCTCCACCTCCTCCTCCCAATGGCACAGGGAGATGGGGATAGGGGTTGCAGTTAACTTAATCTGAAAGATCTTTCCATCACCATTACTATATGGGGTTGAGAAAAATATAAATAGAAAATAAATGGAATCTCTATAAAATACAGATGATGTAAGCTAGAATGTGCTCTGAACAATTCTTTCATAATATATATGTATAAAACTACATTACCTTTAAAAGCTCTAAGTTATTTGGACATTGAATTTATGAAACACATGTCAGTGGCATAGAACATTGTGCCAGGGAATGGATCATTAAAGAAGAAAAATCAGAAATCCTGAATTATTATCAAACTTCTTACTGCTCATAGATTTTAGCTGCTGATTCCCTTTGAAGACCTGTGTTGTGATGTGCTCGGCTAGGTGGTAAATGCTGCAACCTTCCTGAAAGTGTCCTGTCTGGCGGTGCCTCAGCAGAGCGTGCGGTGACCAGTGGGATAGGGATGCCGCCTTCACCTCTCAGGGGCTTCCCAGGGATCGCAGCCAACATCCTACCGCACCAGCTCAGGTGGATGCGCAGGCACTCACGTGCTCGATGCCTTAAGCGGGGGCAAAGGGTTGGAGGCGACTCTCCTTATGGTGTTCCACAGAATAGAGTTTATTTCCGTGAAGGGGTCAGAGAAGGAAAGCCAAAACTGTATGGGTGCACAGGGTTTTATACTCCACAGAACAGGAGTGGAGAAAACACTAGGGACCAATCACATGAGGGTAAGAGGGAGGAGAGAAGGCAGGGATACAATATATGAACCAATAAGGGTAGACAAGGGGAGGAGCAGGGGAACAAAGCCAATGCGATATCAAGTGAGGGAGAACTCTCTAGAACTGAACCATATAAGGAAACATAGATTGACAGGGACAAACCAACCGAATAGGGGAATGTACCACTACAGGGCCTGAAGGGGAGAGACCCTCCTCATTGCCACATCTTAGTGGGAGATCTTGGATCTTGGAGCCTTTATTCAATACTACACTTGGTCTCTCTGGCCCTCAACACCTGGGCTCTCCGGCCCTCAACTCCTGGGCTCTCCGGCCCTCAACTCCTGGGCTCTCTGGCCTCACTGGCTCCTCGGTCCCTTCTGTGACTGGCCCACACTCTGCAGCATCCTTTGCTGCAGGCTCAGCCTTCCCCACAGACCTGATTGAGTTTTAGACTCTTTAATTTATGAAATATGATATAATCCTGGTACATAATGGTTTGAAAATTGGGAAAATAAGTGGTGCATAAGTGAAGGAAAATAGATTTCTTTTTTCTTCACTTCTGCTTTTTCACTGCTGTTTCTCATGAAAATGTTAGACAGTTTCAACAATGTTTTCATGGCCTATTCATAGCTTAGTGACAACATTTGTTTAGGAGTCTAAAGATATTTTTAAAATGCATACTTTGAATTTTATACTAAAAGTTGAAGAGCAAGAGAACATATGGTCAGGAGTTTTATGAGTCTTTATGCTGCTAACTCTTAAAATTGCATACAGAATTAAATCATGCACAGAAAAACTTACTACACAGTTAAAATGTGCAGGCAATGAGTATTTGTAATGTCCCTTGATATACCATAGAAAGGAAAAAGAGAAACTATAAACCAGCCTTTAAGCTGTTTATAAATTTTTAGAGGCAGATTTATTTGTAATCTTGATTCAAATAGAATTAAAAAATCAACTAGCTACTAGTTGTCCTACCACCACTGCATAAGCTTTAGGATTCTTTGCTATTGTTTTGGTTTTTGTTTTATTTTTTTTTCCTTTTGTG
The DNA here is from genome assembly GCA_013397565.1 of Ptilonorhynchus violaceus. Classification (NCBI taxonomy): domain Eukaryota; kingdom Metazoa; phylum Chordata; class Aves; order Passeriformes; family Ptilonorhynchidae; genus Ptilonorhynchus; species Ptilonorhynchus violaceus. Next base: position 203,222 of record VZRJ01004659.1, on the reverse strand, counting down.
ACTTGGGAATTCAAAGTGTCAGAGCAGGACTTTACATCAGAATTCTGGGTACTGCCACAGACTGTCTGTGTGATGTTGGCCAAATATTTTCGACATCTTTCCCTGTAAAACAAGACAACAGTGCTTTCTTAGTGTAGAGTGATGCTGTGAGCTGATTTGACTGTATGGTAATGAGGGATAACATTGATTCTCTACTGGTGAAAAAAGTTTTATTGGAATATCATAATTCTGTAAGACACACATTCCTCCATAAGCAGATGTTAAATACTTCAAGAACGTTATTTTAAGTAGAAAATATTTACAGATATTTTTTTCATACAGGCTGCATTTGCCACAATGTTATTGCCATTTTTATTCTTATTATTACTTCTGTCAACTTAATTTTTACTATGAACAGTAGTCAATTTTAAAAGAAAATCATTAAGATAATTGACTGCACAATTTGGACTCAATACTTCTCTTTAAAAGGTGTTGTGACCTTTCATCTATCTGCAGTAAGTGCATTGTTTGTTTATGTGCTGTGATTTGTTGCTGAAGAAGACAATTGTTGATAGCAACTATCATTTAAACTGGTCAATTGAAAGAAAACCAAACTAATTTTCATCCTAAGGGCTAAAGTAGTTATAGTCTTTGGTTTCCTTTTCAGTCTATTTAGGGCAAGAAAGAAAATAGAGAGGACTGAGTTTTGCTAATGAATATTTACACAGCTAGGAAAATTGTTTGTACTGAAGGGAACCAGAAGCTATAAAATAACAGTAGTGTTGCTCTGTAGTAACAAATGCCGCTGTGTTAGAACAGACATTTTGAAACAGTAAAACTACCTATAAACTGGGTATTTTGGCCTTCAGTTCCACATTTCGTTTCAGCTCATAAGTGTTTCTTCTTAGACCATTTATTTCCTTCTGTGAAACTGACATGAAGAAGCAAAGACACACAAGTAGTCCCAAAATCTAATTCCTTTCCATTGATGTTTTTCTTTTTTTTTACAATCTGTCCTTCTTTCCAAGTCTTTGTATCATCATCACTCACATCAGCTAGCTGCTTCCTTGGCACAACTCCTGGACCACATCCTTTGGATGTCAGCATCTCTCAACAGCTTTATGACAAAATAAACTGGCTGGGGGTTTTTTCACCTTTTTATCTAATTTCACTACAGTATGCCATAGATCAAAAACATAAATAGCCATTTATATGCACTCTTCAGATATGAAATTCTAATCACTATCTTTGCATCAAGAACAATCTTATTAATACAGAATAATAGGCCATATTTTATTAGAAAAAGATTTCCAAACCAGTGCTTGGCAAAGCAGGGGTCATGACCCCAAGGAAGGCCATGGCAGACCACAGCAGAGGACTTACTAGGGATTCCCTTTTACTGTTTAAATGAATGCTACAGATTATATAAAACAACTGACACAACACACCATCATTGTCCTCTTATAGAAGGGAATCATGTGGGATATAAAATCATACTAAAAAAGCTTAAAAGCTGCAATAGTTGATCTGCCCAATATGTTAATTTTTAAAGTATCATTGAATATATCTGACTTAAAACTATTGTACTTACGTCATTGAATTTGCAAACTTTTCTTGCATGGATTGAGAAACAGTGAGTCAAACACTGCATGAATTGAGCTGTCAGGCAATACACCACAGGACAATCAGTACAGTTTTTATCAATCCTGTACTGAAAGACTGAATAAATCCTAGCTTGAAAAAATACTAACCTGAGAGAAAAATTCAAGAATATTTCTATTTCCATATTCATCAAAGTCAGGAATGGTCCAGGTACAACAACCCAGTCAGCCAAATTGTTATTAGACTGATGAAGGCACAGATGTCATGACCATCTTTTCATGTCTATATGCACATGGGTTCTACTCCACAGGAAAGAAAACACAAAGCCTGTACAGTATGGAGAACCAACAATGGGCAAAAGAAAAAGCTGTGCTGGATGTATCTGAACAATGAAAAATGGTGGCAGCACTAGCACAGACAACCATGCCTTACAGTGTGTTGCCCTGTCCTGGTCTTCTGATCGCACCAGTCAGGGGGCTTTTTGTCAGGCACAGAAACTGTCTTCTAGCCCATCTACTTAGAATTCCTTCCCAAAGCAGAGAATGAGGAAGAAAGTGGAGAGTGGGGTGCAGTTGGGAAGGTCATGTTCAAACCTGGAGCAGAGACATGTTTAAGGTATGTTCCTGTATCTGAGAGTAGAGATGTTGCTGCACCTAAAACTAAGGTAAAAGATGCTAAAGCATTTTATGGAAAGGAAAAAAACATTCTGAGAAGGGAAAGTCAAACTACTTCCTGTCACTTACTGCCATGAATCATTTGCATGAAGTAATGCAGAAAATATGCTTCTGATTTTGTAAACCCAGTGCCATTTCCCATGATTTGGTCAGTTTAGTATCATGATTTTTTAATAGGATGTACAGATAAGTCAGAAACAGAGGGAAAAGGGACTAACCCTTGATGGATTTTATCAGTTTCTTTATCTGTTACACATAAATAAAGAACTACACAAACATCAGAGCTATCCGCAATTGCAAAAGTCACCTGGGAGTTGGAGCTGTTGAGGGAAAGCCAAAGAATGGTACAGTGAAAAGCCAAAAGAATTGAAAAGGAGAATGAAACTGGCAACTTAGCACAGTCCTTTCTTCTGTCTATTTCAGGAAGAAAATTGTCAGCATAAATCACACTCTTGGGCTTCTTGTTTATTCCCTTGAGTTGTTTATATTATTCAAATGTAATATGCAGGGAAAAAGGAAAGATAGTAAATTAAAACATTAGAACATATTCTAGCCTAATTTTCTCCAGAACAAATCTAGGTTTTGCTAACTAAAAATAACTTGGAAACTAAAACAACACATGGTAAATAGATAAATAAAGAATTTGGAGATTATTTTGAAAGGTGTACTGGTATTCTGAAACAAAATTTTAATGGAGACCCAACAATGGATTCCCACCATCACCTGTCCAAAAGCAAGTGCTACATACTCTGTGTTGTGCTAACAATTAAAGCTTAGTCATAAAAAAAAAAAAAATTAAATCACCATTTTTCAGGGGAAGACAACAAGATGAGCTTTAAACTGATTAAAGACGTTTAATTTCAAAATTCTGAAGACTTGATATGGTGTAAAAAAAGGAAACTAGCATGTTAAACCAATGACTATGTTTAATAAATAAGATGGATCCTTGTGGCCTCTTTGAAGCACTCTTAAAACTGAGGCAATATTTTTTAATCATTTCCCACCCAATAAATTATGAACCCTGGTATAAATTTTTGATATGTAAGGAGAATTCATCAAAGAAAGGTTTAAACTGAATGGTAATATGGCTTACCCCAAAACTTCTAAAAGTCTTCTGTGAACTTTAGCCCTGAACCTGTGGAATAGATTCATTCACAAAACTAGATATACAGACTGTATTTGGTCTATTCTGCAACTGATAAGGAGGTGAAACACACTTGGTACCTTCTGGACTGGCAATAGGAAGTTGGAATAGGGCAGAGTCTGATCATAATCAGCCAGTGTGCCAGCAAAGTATGAACACTGCAGAAGTAGCATCTGCTTCTGTTTTAGTATGCTGAACCATATTGTCTTACCATCAGGCTTCATAAATTCTGGTTGGTTACCTTAGCTATGAGGTAGATTTATCCAGAAATCAGGACAAAACAAATGGCCAATAGTTCAAATAAGAAGTCGAGAAAAACAAATCACTATTGCATCAAAGGAACATATTTCTGTGTATCTGGAGTGGAGCCCAGTCGAGAGCAAACAGAAGCAGAGTCATTCTGCAGTGAATGACTCATTGGCACAGAAGGGACCTACCATACATTTGTCAAACTGATGCTGAGAAGAGGGAATTAAAAGGGAAAGGCAGCAGAAGAGATACACTGGTAGGGACACTGAAATAATTTGTGAGAAAATGCTACCTTAATATCAGTGACAGTGAAAGCTATATCTGATTAGTTAAATGGCCTGTGGTCTTCTTTCTGGGTTGCTGCCTTTAGACACCAGCTTGTTAGGACCAAAGTCATGGATAGACTTGTCTGGTGGATAGGGTCAGCAATAGCAGTAAGCGTGACTTGTTTTCAAGGTCAAGAGTTTGTGCCAGATTTCCAGGAGGGAGCCAAGAGCCAAGTCACGTGATGAAAAACGTAGCAGTCATTAGGAACTCAAGCCAGGAATCAAGAGCTGGTCAGAGGAGCAAAGCAAGTGTAAGAAGCTAAAGTTAAAAGACATGAAAAAGAGCGATATAGAAAAGTACAGAAAAATAAGACTAGCTTTGTTTCAGAAATCCAATCAGATATTTTCAAGGCTCAGACCTTCCAGATGGGGCCATGACTGAGCATAATTGATCAGGGAAGGAAACTTGTCCCTAATCCACAGCCAGTGGTCAGGAGAGCAGTTACTTAATCAGATTAGTTAACAGTCAAAAGATAAATCTTTGCCCATATGTAGTAATGAAGAGCTGCATAACAAAACACTTCCTGTATTTTGTGTCCATTGGATAAAAAGTAGTCACCATGCATTCCTGTCTAGAAGTTTGTATCTATCTCACCTATGACTTGAATTACAGTAATGTTATCGGACATGACATTAAGCTGATGCCTCACTATGAAAAAGCAATACTGTCCCAATCAATAGATACAGAAGGAATCCGAATAGAAAAACCGCAAATAAGTAGGGGAGAAAGCCAGTAATCCCATTTTACAGACATCGAACTGAAGCACACGTGAATTTTCACAGTCACAGAGGATATCTGGCAACACTAGAATGAAGATGAGATGTCCTGCATGTGAGGCAGCAAGTGACACTGCAGTCAAATTCCCTCTTTTGGGGACTGTTATTTTCCATTCATTGGAACATATATGTTGCTGTTGACAAAAGAAGTCATTGATACCAGAAGATACCTCATCTTGGGATGATGTGTGGAACATTCTAAGCATGCTGAAACCACGTTCCCTTTTCTCACTCTAAGATGGACAGCAAGGCAGAGAAGTGTGTGCGATCCCCTGATGTGATAGCAGACCTCTGAAAGGTGGAGTAAGAAGGAGAAAGAAACAGTTGCAATTTTATGGGCAGATCATAATAGCTGGGAGAACTGACTGAAAAGCACAGGCACAACTAGGGAAAATAAAAATGGATTATGTAATGAATTACATAAAAGTGTGATAAACAGGTGCTACAGTTTTCTGATTTTTGGCTGGGGTTTCTTTGGGTTTTTTTTCTGTTGTTGCTGTTAGTTTGGTTTTGTTCTGTTTTCTTTCACTTTGGTTTTTATTTTGCATTAACTCATGACTTCACTCCCTAGAGAAAGAACCAGCTACTTGCATTCTTGTATACTGAGCTTAGCAGGTCAGCACTGGTAACAGAATCTTCAGTGAACCAGACATGCTCTTTTAAACTTTTCCTACCAGTTTATGAGTCCCTGCAAAACAACACTTAAGGTTACTCAAGGAAAAAGAGGCGTATTGCTCTTATTGTCCTTTATGTTATTATGAAGTATTAAAATAATATTTTTTCAGGATCCTATATAATGTACATCTTTCACATTGTGAATCTTGAAGCTCTGTTATAAGACTAAAAGGTGTGCTAGTTCGTCAGCTGTCAATCCAATCCCTGGTTAATAAATTAGTTTCACTCATTTGAGCTTTTGTGTTGCAGGGTTTAGGGGTGCTGCAAGGACAGCACAAACATAATTGTAAGCAGCCATCTCCCCTGATGAAAACTCACAAATAAATTTTTTTAATTGTAAAGACCATAACAGAAGAACAGAAAACAGAGAAGAAAAAATATATTTCTTCTGCTGGAGTGTTCCATGATGCCAGGCTGTTGATCAGCAGTAAGGGAGCCAGGTATTCAGGATGTGAGCTGAGGAGCATTCTTCTTCCAGAAAAACCAGCAGCCAAATGGACATGGTACCTCACTCAGTCAATAAGGTGGAAATAATGTCAAGAGCAGCACAGAGTTATAGGTACACTTAATATTTCATCAGGTATATCTGGGCCAGGGAAATTGTCTTCAGTTATCAGTGATGGAAGCTAACTTATCTAATTTTAGTTTCTTGAAAGATCAGAATCTTTTTGTCTTTGCTTACTCTAGTCAAGAGAAAGAAAGAGGACGAAGCGAAAAGTTCTTCAACATGGAAGATCATCCTCTCTGTAATTATTTTAGAATGGGATGATTCACTTATTGAGTGCCTCTCTCTCCATTGTATGTAGTAGTGGTTGAAAAAACTACCTCAGACTAGACCACTGACTTTGAGATGTCTAAAACTAGACAAACTGACTCTTGGTGTTCACAGCTGCAAGCCAAAGTATAAGGGAGCTTTCCACAGTAGAATATGCAAAGAACTAAAAACTGGTGAAGTACACAATGAGCTTGTCCCATGATTAGTGCTCTTTCTAACTCTCTCAGATCACAGGAAAACAAGAATCAGCCCACTGAACTAGGGCCTCGGTGTTGTTCACTGACTTGTTACTGACTGCCGCCAATGTCAAGTAACTGAGAAGAGGGTGTCCCTTTTAGAAAAGTTTTTGTGCTGCCCTCTGAGCCTGAGCCCTGCTTCCATGCCACCTGGAAGATAAATTTACTGTTCTAAGAACAAACTCAGAAACTCACTTTTCGGGACAGTACCAAATCCACTGGACAAGTGAGAAAATATATGGTAGTTCTCAGTTTCTAAATTCACTTTACAGTAAAAGTTAATAGCTAGCCTGGAATGAAGCATGAATGAGCCTGGTAGTCAGAGTACACATTCTGGAAGTGGGACTTGGAGGGACCAACTCCTGCTCTCAAGGATTGTTTTCTACAGAATTAATCTGTTTCATAAAGAAAGGGTGAGAGGGTTCCTCTGCCTTCTGTCTCTCATGGCACAGAGACCAATGCACGCTATTGGAAGTTAGGAACCTGCACAGTCAAATCCCGATCCCACAAAAATTGTGGACAAGAACTATTTCCTTCCTTGTTAACTTTGTTAATCAGCTGTTTCTGCTTCCCCTGTAACATTTAACACACACAAAAAATTGCTTTTCATTTCTCTTTCTAATTCTGTAGCTAAATAAAATAAGTGTCTGTCCCTGTTTGGACAAAACCAGGAGGAAGACTCGAGGCATCTCCTCTGCAGGGTTCAAAAACTCCCTCCCCCCCTCCACCTAAGGAATTTCTTGGAGGAAAGTGAAAAAAACTGTTAATTTAACAAGCAGGATGCTGGGGGGGGGGGGGACGCAGGCACCAGGGGAAGGTGGGAAAAAAGATGAATAATGATAGATAATGAACCTCTCGTGGTGGAGGAAACCTGGGTGAAGTAAGTGTCCTTTTCTGGGTGTGGCTCTGCTCTGTCTCTAGCTGGAGCTAGGGTACGATGTCACCCTCCCTCCAGGCCCAAGGGTGTAGGCCTCTGGTGATGGTATGTAGAACAGAGTTCAGTTGTCTGTTGTGCAGTTCCAGAGGAAGAAGGAGAAAAAAACACAGACTAGCCAAAAAAAAGCAAAAGTAAGTTTTTAACTCTCCAATCTCTCTCTCTCCTGAGAAACCCAGGGCCGAGAGCTAGATAAAGAAAGAAAGTGCTGCTCCATCCTGCAGCAGCAGCAGCTGTGTGAACATGG